>CM014275.1:11210612-11223192 GCA_004135705.1 Alloteropsis semialata
CCGAGCTACAAAGACAAACTTCAAAATGCATGTATGGTACATGTACTCCCTGCATGACTTGCCGGCGTATGGGATATTCTGCGGCTGGTGTGTCCACGGGAAGTTCCCATGTCCAGTATGCAAGGCAGCTCTCAAATTCATCTGGTTGACGAAGGGTGGCAAGTATTCTTCGTTCGACAAGCACCGACAATTCCTCCCTATGGACCATCCATTCAGACGGGACATTAAGAACTTTACCAAAGGTGTAATGGTTGAAGAACCCCCACCGCAGATGCTGATAGGTGTCGCGGTTCGTCCCTATGGACAATTCCAGCCGAATTCGTACTGAAGAAGGAGCAAAGGAGGGAAGTACTAGAATGGTTCAAAACTTTAATGTTTCCTGATGGGTATGCAGCGAATCTGAGAAGGGGGGTGAACTTAGCTACAATGCGAATCAATGGGCTGAAGAGCCATGACTACCACATATGGATTGAGCGGCTTCTTCCGGTGATGGTTCGAGGCTATCTCCCTGATCATGTGTGGCTTGTGCTGGCAGAGTTAAGCAATTTCTTCCGCGTACTTTGTGCTAAGGAATTATCTCGGACTGTGGTTGCAGAAATGGAAAAATTTGCTCCAGTGTTGCTTTGTAAGTTGGAAAAGATCTTTCCGCCCGGTTTTTTCAATCCAATGCAGCATATGATTTTGCACCTCCCGTATGAGGCACGACTGGGGGGTCCTGTGCAGGCCCGTTGGTGCTATTCAATTGAGAGGCAACAAAAAGTTCTTCGAACCAAATGTAAAAACAAATGCAAAATTGAAGCTTCCATTGCAGAGGCATACTGTACTGAGGAGGTGTCAAATTTCACAACAAAATACTATGGTGACACTCTTCCGAACGTCCATAATCCACTACCTCGTTACAATGCCAACGAAAATGATTCAAACATCAGCCTTTTTAGAGGGCAACTCGGAAGTTCAAGTGGTGGCACTCGTAAGACCTTGCAACATGAAGAGTTGCGCAAAATCATGATGTATGTGCTGACCAACCTTTCGGAAGTGGAAAATTACATCCAGTAAGTTCTTAACAAACTAGTTCTCGATTATTTTGTATCCAACCCCTCTTAATCTTGTTCTCGTTCATACAGAGAATTTACTCATCAATTCTGGCGAAGAAATAGGGCACCGACACCACATCAAGTTGATACCCTTCTTAAAAATGGAGCGGGAGGTTCTGCGCCCGATTTTATTTCTTGGTTCAAACATAAGGTACAGTCGTTCTAAGGCTCGTACTTTTTACGACGTGCGAATAATAACATGAACTATCATGATTTTACTTTCAGGGCCAAAATGATGAGTCAATGAGTCCCGAGTTGAGACAGATTGCCAATGGTTGTGCATATAGGGTCATGTCATACTCCGGCTATGATGTGAATGGATATCGCTTTCACACAGAAAGCCACGAGCAGAGTCGTCCCAATCGAAGAACCACAAATAGCGGAGTTTGTACGACAGCTAATGATGGGGTCGATTATTATGGCATAATTGAAGAAATATATGAACTAACGTTTCATGGTTGCAAACCTCTTAAGCCGGTCATATTCAAATGCCATTGGTTTGATCCTAACGAAGTGCGACGGACCCCTAATCTTGGACTAGTCGAAATTCGACAGTCATCCGTGTATTCAGGAGACGATGTCTATATTGTGGCTCAACAAGCCACACAAGTTTATTATCTCTCATACCCGTGCAAAACCGACAAACGTCTTCAGGGTTGGGACGTTGTGTACAAGGTGTCGCCACACGGCAAACTACCTGTCCCTAACAATGAAGATTATAACATAGATCCAAACACGTATGACGGAGAGTTCTTTCAAGAAGATGGACTACCAGGGCGTTTTGAGATAGACTTAACCGGAGCGATCGAAATGGAAGTAGACGATGATGAAACGGTTCATGACGAGGATGCTGGAGATGAGGTTTATAATGCGAAGGATTTAGAATTACTTGAGCGATTACAATTAGGGCTTGATGACGATGACAGTCCTCCTTTGGAGCACGGGCCTGAATATGAACTCGATATGCAAGATAGTGATGATGAGACTTATGATGCAGCTAATCCTGATCAAGATGACTATTTTTAATACATGTTAGTTTCTAATTATGTGATGTTTATTTTGTAATTATGTTACTCTTTCTTAAATATATACTGATTGGTTTACTGTTTTTTATTGCAGGTGATTGAACAAAGATGGTGGGCGGCGGTGTAGCACGAAAATGTGTGTCTGCTTTCAGAAGAGCTCTTCCAAGCCCTTCTGCGTCGGGGCCCTCGACTTGGGGTCGAGGGAAGGGTCGAGGGAAAGGTGGCCCCAAGGGTGGCCGAAAGGGTCGACCTATACAGCCACCTTCGCCAGAGGAGGAGGAGGAGGAGGAGGAGGAGGAGGAGGAGGAGCAGCAGCAGGAGCAGCGGCAGGAGGACGAATACGTTCCTTCCGAGGAGGAGGAGGAGGAGGAGGAGGAGGCGGAGGCGGAGGCGGAGGCGGAGGCGGAGGAGGAGGAGGAGGAGGAGGAGGCCACGACAGGGGCTATCCCGGCTGTCTGGTTGCGAGGTCCCTCGAGACTTCCGGATAGGCCGATACCTCTTGCTTCCCGCCCAATGATTCAACCCTCTGGGCAAGCGTAAGTAAATTTACATGTTATCAATACCTTTTCATTTCAATACCTTATGATTTCACAATATATCATCTTAATCATTTTTGACAGGGGTTGGCGAGTACTCATCGAATGTGGTCACAACCGCAAGGTCAACGGCATCCTCGGCCTTTTGTGCAGGGAGCACTTCCCGGGCCTGGTCAACCTTGGCGGAAGGCAGGAGCCGGCCTGGACGTGGGACCACTACGTCACCGCCCCAGATCACGTCGATCGGGAAGGAAGGATCTTCGCTAACAAGGCGGAGCGGGTCAAGGCCGAGCTGTGGGTAAGTATTCCTCGCACTAAACTACTCAATACATGGCATTCATTTGTAATAATGACTAGATACATCGTGTTTATATGCAGGATTTCTACAGGTGTGCGGATGGGTACGAGGCCCGTGCGGCGGTTGTGGCTCACAACCGATGCGTGAAGCTGGTGAAGGACATGCACTACGAGGCGCAAGTGCAGTGTGTCATCAACTTCGGCGCTCTGTTCATGGGCCAGAAGATAAATAAAGAAGCCGCCAGAAACTTGAAGCTGACCCGGGAGCAGTACTTGCAGGTATTTTTTCATATATTTTCAGATTTAAGAACGGCGAACCTTTTGATATTCTTACGTTTCATTGACTTGATCACGTGTAGGTGCCTGCGTGGTGGTGCCGCAATGATATGGTGTGTTGGGGACGCATAGTGGACAAGTGGTTCACACCAGAGTGGGAGGAGAAGCACAACGCTGGCCGAGAGCGGCGTTTGCTGATGCCAGGTCCCGCACACCATCAAGGCAGCCGTACCAACGACGAATACAGGGCTAAATGGGTATGATGGTTCATTTTCTTTATTTGTCATCAAACTACTCAATGTTGCTTCATTTGTCATCAAATTGGTGTTTTGTTTTGCAGTCCGCAGCACATCAAGGCGCTGAGTGCTCCCAGTTCATGGGATGGGCTATGGCGCACAAGGGCAAGGCGTCCGAGGTCACCTACAACCCGGATGACCCGCCCTCGGCGTACTCCAATCCCTCCATCCACACCCGCATCACCGAGTACACAGAGGCGGGACGACAGGTCCATGGGCCAGAGTGGGATCCGAGCGCCCATGACCTGGATGGAGAGCTCGTCATGAGGGTGGGAGGAGGCAAGAAACATGGCCGGTACTACATGGGCGACGGTATTCTAGACACGGCCAGCACTCCCACTCTCCCCCAGGTTCGAGCCAGGAGCACCAGCAGTAGCCCGGCCATACGCCCACGCCTGACACAGTCACAGCTCCAAGTGCAAGAACTTCAGGTTATTTATGTCTTATTCATTGTTCATTCATTTCCTATATATGTTTGATTTGAATTGTGACATTGTGATGAAAAATTGTAGGCCCAGCTAGAGGCGCAAGCGCAAGCACACCAGGCGGCAATAGCGGCGGCGATAGCCGAAGAGAGGCGGATACGGGAGGAGGAACAGGCCAGGCAGCACGCCGAGAACCAGCAGCAGCTGAGCGCGATGTACAACTACATTCGAGCTCTTTCTGTTCAGATTGGTCAGCCCCTGCCCCTACCGCAGATGGTCTTCCCCGCGGCTCCGGCTCCAGAAACTCCTGCGGTGAGTGACTTGAATTCCTTGTATATTCGTTTCAATTATTAGAAACTTAGAGAATATATAAACTTACTCACTTAGAGACTTAGATTAAATTTTGAGACTTGAATTCCTTGTACATTCAATCTATTTTCAATATTGCAGAACCAATCCGCGGCATCGAATACGCCGGACTTGTCGCCAGGCATCTCACCGACGTTACAGCCGCAGCAGTTGTTCCCGCCGGATAACCCCCTGCCGTACCCGCCACCGTACCCCCCCGCACCGTGAATTTGAACTTTGGAATAATGAACTTGTGACATACTTTGGATTTCTGAACTTGTCAAACGTATAATGCATTTGTGAATGTTTATATTATGTGCCTGTGATGCTATATCAATTGCCTGTGATGCTATATCAATTGCCTGTGATGCTGCTTGTCATGAAATATATGTCTGTGATGTTTGTTTGAGAGGGGACCTTTTTACGTGAAAAAATAGCAAAAAATGGTGAATTTGGTCACTTCGCCGTGTGTAGCACACGGCAAAGAAGGCCTTTGCCGTGTGCTTTTGCCATGGCACACGGCGAAGGGACCAAACCTGATGGTTCTGGACGAAGCTTTGCCGTGTGCCAGACTTCGCCGTGTGCTTTTTCAATTTTTTGCCGTGTGCCGCTCGAAATGCACACGGCAAAGTTTGAAAGTTTGCCGTGTGCCTTTGCCTTGGCACACGGCGAACTTTGAAACTTTGCCGTGTGCCTGGGCAAAGGCACACGGCAAACCATGAAACTTTGCCGTGTGCCTTGCCTGGGGCACACGGCGAACTCTGTGGGCCCACGCCACCGTCGCCGTCTCCTGTCACCGTCCCCCGCCGTCTCGCCGTCTTTTTTGCCGTGTGCCCGGTCTGACACACGGCAAACGTATTGCCGTGTGCCCGACAAAGGGCCCACGGCGAAGCTGGCTTCGCCGTCGTGGCTGGCCGCCGTCGGGGCTTCGCCGTGGGCCACACACGGCAAACTATTTGCCGTGTGGTTTTAGGCCTTCGCCGTGTGCTTGAGACACACGGCGAACTGGCCATTTTCCGTAGTGACGGGAGGATTTTGTTATATCATTTTTTTTGTTTTTTACAGATTGTTTATCAAGGTGAATGCATCAAGTAAAGTTGCTGTCTAATCCTGTGAATGCACAAGCACGCGGAGACCGGGAGGTGGACTGTGGACGTACCTGCTGTCTAATCCTACGGGCTCCTACGTGCATCAAGTCCTCCGAATACGCGTTCGTACCGTTGTTTCGCCAAAAAAAAAAGTTCCCCGGCCCGAAGACGCGCGCTCGTCTCCTCCAGAGTCCCTCTCTGTCTGGCTGTCTCTCGTGATAAAAGTCTTTGGCAAGCCGTCGCGCACACGGCACACGGGGCCGGTAATTCCCGTTTCCTGTTTCTATGTCAGCACGTCCGTATTAATATTATACAACTGCCATGTACTATACAACTGTATTAATATTATACCGGCCTTCCAACCAAACACAATCATCAAATAAAACTCGATCATTTCACACATGAACCAAAATAATACAAGCAACTAAATATGTACACTTTTAATAACACATGCACGTCAAACCATATATCCATCGACTAGTACTTACTTATAATAACATGATGAATTAACTAGCTAGAATATTATACATAATAAAGAGAGTAGCAAACTGCATGCGGATCAATTTTGACTCATGCACGGCCGCATGATACATTGAGCAACAATCTGATTCATTCGCAAACAGTAGCAGGGCATCCTCATGTTTCATTAATTGAGCGGCCGCAGACACACGGTCGATATGCTACTTGACCTTGACAACGTATGTAGGGCAAGACAAAAAAAAATACAAGGATGTTTCTACCGCTTTCGCTTTGCACCGCTCCGGGTGTTGTACCTGCCGCTGCCTTTGGACACAACTGTCCTGTCGGTGCTTCGCTTTTTCACATCAAAACTTGCATAGCCATGATTAGTGTGCCAGTGCACGAAGCAGTTCGTCGCCTCTGGCTGGCGGATGAGGCAGTCGATTGCCTCTGATCTTACCGCATCTATGGTTTGTTCTATGCTACCATATGGACTCTTGTTTTCTTCCGTACTTCCCATCTCCCTTGATATGGAACACTCTCCCAACAAGGAAAAAAGCGAGTAATGAGGCAGCAAGGAAAGTTTCAGCTCAAGAGGTGGTGCCCGATCCATCACCATGATGTTTCTAGTTCTACCCGCTTCGCCAGATGCTCCAGGCAAGCTGCAGTGCTCTGCTGCTGGCATATAACATATCAAGCCACCATAAATAACCTGCTCTGGGAATAACCTGCCACCATAAATAACCTTGTCGTGGTCATACAGGATGATCCACGAAAGTTCTGTAGCTGGGACCAGAACCAAAACGACGGCGTCATTGTCCCCTTTCCAACGCATCAAAGATCGTCTCATTTCGATGTCGTATGAAGGAGATATCGCCGAAACCGTGCAGGGGTGTCGGCTGAATCCGAAACGAACGTGGCAGCTGAGTTGGGGATGAATTGCAACTTGAGGAAGACCATGGCGCGTGTATGTTCAGCATGGCGATGACCTCATTACCCGGTACCAAATGGTAGTCGGTACTGGGTCTAAATTCGGTAGGTCCCGAGGACCATTTAGTACCGGGTCGTAACACTACCCTGTACCAAAGGTCACCCTTTGGTACCGGATCGTGGAAAAGCATCTAGAACTTGGTTAGCTGTGGTGTGTAGGTGAGATGGTAAAGAAGCAATGCGAGCAAGATGTCGTGGGTTCGAACCTCGCGTGCCACACGAGCGTAAAAATCGTGTGACTTGTGTGTGTGGGAGCCTTCTCGGGATTTAAAATATTTTTTGACTTGAAAACCTTTGGCCTTTGGTACCAGGTCCATAACCGGTACCTATGGCCGAGACCTCTAGTCTCGGTTGCGTGGTACCTATGAGCCTCACCAACCGGTGCCGATAGCGTGTTTTCTATGGCCGAGACCTCTAGTCTCGGTTGCGTGGTACCTATGAGCCTCACCAACCGGTGCCGATAGCGTGTTTTCTGATAGTGGTTGCAGTAGACAATACGTACACATCGGCATATATTATATACAACATAACCTTGTGGCCCTTATTTCTTTTTCCTTTACTATCTTTTCCGAACTATACGCTACGGCAGTTCACCGAACGATGAGCACTTTGGACTTTGGGGTGTAGCAAAAGGCAGAGTCGTAGAGTCAGGCTGTTCGTCGCTTGCGAAGCAGAGAGAGTGATTATTAGCTGCTTGTCAGGCGACTCATAATTTGTGGTGCACAAGCACGGGGAGGCCGGGAGGTGGACAGGGGATTTGCTTTGCTGTCTAATCCTGTGGCCTACGTACGTACTCTGAATACGTGTTCGTACTCGCAAAAAAAAAAAATCCCCGAAGATGCGCGTGCTCGTCTCCTCCAGAGTCCCTCTCTGTCTGGCTGTCTCTCGTTCGATAAGTCTTTGCCTCTTTGGCAAGTCGTCGCGCACACGGGCCGACAATTCCCGTTTCCTGTTTCTGTGTGAGCGTTCATATCCGTGCCGTGACCACGACTAAGACCTCAATGGCACAGCAACGGAATAAAACTGCCACTATATATACAAATGTATTAATTACACATGCGTTCCAAACAAACACAAGCATCACATCAAACTCGCATAATTAATTTCACGTATATATATGTGAACCAAATAGTACAACAAGCAACTAGTTGATGGTACACCCTTAATAACACACGATCAATATGCTAGTTGATATTGACAACGTGGTAGGGCATGACATAAATATATATAATTGACTACCCCAAGGATGATGATGTTTCTACTGCCGCTTTCTCTTTGCACCGCTCCGGGTGTTGTACCTGCCGCTGGCTTTGGACACAGCTGCCGTGTCGGTGCTTTGCTTTTTCACAATAAAAGCTGCAAAGCCATGATTAGTGAGCCAGCTCACGCTGCAGTCCGTCGCCTCTGGCTGGCGGATGAGGCAGTTGATTGCCTCTGATCTTACCGCATCTATGGTTTGTTCTATACTACCATATGGACTTTTGTTTTCTTCTGTACTTCCCATCACCTTGATATGGAACACTCCCCCAACATGGAAAAAGCCGAGTAATGAGGTGAGATGAGAAGTGTCAGCTCAAGGGGTGGTGCCCGATCCATCATCATGACGTTTCTAGTTCCGCCTGCTTCGCCAGATGCTCCAGGCAAGCTGCAGTGCTCTGCTGCTGGCATATAACATATCAAGCCACCATAAATAACCTGCTCTGGGAATATCGCCGTGTTTAGATGGGGCCTGATAAATTTTCCAGGGTATTAAATGCATCTTTGCCCACTAATTAGGGGTATTAAATAATGTCAGTTTACAAAACTACCTCCACAACCTCTAGTAAATTTCCGAGAAGAATCTAATGAGGCCTTTGACCGCATGATTAGAGGATGATTAGAAGATGGTTACTGTAGCATCACTGTAGCAAATCATGGATTAATTAGGCTCATTAGATTCGTCTGGAAAAGTTACGCTCATCCGTGGCTGGGTTTTGCAAATAGACTTCATTTAGTACTCCATGCAAAAAAGATTCCCTTTTGCAAATTTTTGCAAAAGGCATCTAAACACGGCCTATGTGTGTTAAGTCTGATGAGATGATGTCCTGATCAACACCAGGCTTGTGCACATTTGTGTGACAGCATACTGGGTCTGGGCGCCAAATTTGAGCACAATAAGCAACCAACTCTTGAAAGTAAACCACGTCAGGATCATATGGAGATGAAATTTCCTGTTGTAAATTAGATAGTAGGATGAGTTCTCCCATTGCATCTTGAGCCTCAAGGTTTAACAGTGATGCGGATGACCGCAAGCAATTCCTAGCAATCCCAACTATGTCTGTGCTTTCCGAGAGCCTTAGAAACATCCAAAGATCGACACTTTTATCTAGTTTCTCGGGATTGAAATATTTATACCGCAGGCCTGCCTCTATGCCACGCCCTTCCGAAATCACTGGGGATATTTCAAACAAGAGCTCCTGCCTTCCTTTCGTCCTTTTGTACATGAGAGCTTTCCCTTCAAAAAGCTGCCTGGTAAATGAGCAGCGAAAGAAGGTGTCGCGCCGGAGTGGGCAGACAGACTCCACGTCTGCCACAAACTTGTCAGCACAATCTGCGTACCACTCAAACTTTTGGGCAACGGAGGAACTCAAGTAGTGCTCATTGGTCAAGCCAAGCAGAGAAGAGATGGGCATATTGGCAATACTACTTGCAATCCATTGAAGATAGAATAAGGACCTCCTTACCACCACTTTCCCAGTATCCTCGCGGCCTTCCTCCCGCAGCCCTGGCTTGTGCTTGTTGAGCAGGTATATGCCCTCAATGTAGGCGCCCTTGAGTATCTTCCTGCGCTGCAGCAGGGAGACGTATGTGATCGGCATCTTCCCAGTCCTCTCAAGGACAAACGCCAAGCGGGAGAGTGCCATCTCGAGCCTTGTGATGATCTCTGCTTTGGACACCTTGTCATCGATCTTGGCTGAGACGTAGGAGGACACTCTGCTCACGCCCTCCTGAGCAAGAGCTGAAGACAGCTCCATCAAGTCACTATGGGGAGATGATCTATCCGCTACCTTCTGAGGATGCAAAATATATTCATGGGAGAGGAAGAAGAAGAGAATATGAAGTCAAAAGGTTACTGATATAATATATTCATAGTTCTTACCTTTAGTTTTCTCTTGCAGCAGTAGCGTGGGGAAGCAACCTCGTGGATCGAATATACAGGAGGTTGGAATAACCAACCGATTCGAGGAGCTGTGGCTCTTCTGCTGATTCTTAGTATCGAAAAAGGTACCAAATTAAGCGAGCTGCACAGAAGAGTGGAGTTGAGTGAGCTATATAGCAGCATAAATGGGGTGCATCGCATCTGAGGCTCAAGTGCAACCACTCCATCTGCCCCGAAACAACTCAGAAAGCTGTGCATGAGAAAAGGCGCAGCGCAGAGGAAAGTTCCTAGTATGTGACACAGTACCGCCAGAAGACATAGTAAATTATCAATAGCAAATGGGATTAGCTTTCCCAAAGTGAGGGCATTGTATATTCTGAATGCAACGACTTGCATCAACCAGTAAGAGTACAGGTTGTCTTACTCTTAGCTAAACGCCATGAGTATGTGCTAGTCTTTGTCAACTTGATCATGAGATCACTAGAAATCAAAATATACTATAGCCAGCTGCTAGGAAAGAGGCAGGAAACGAGGTGGAAAGCTCTCGGAGAATAGCGGATGTTGGTTCCTGCCTGCTTCCTGCAGAGCTTCACGCGCTGTACACGCGCTGAGCGTGCAATGACTCAGCAACTCCATCACAACCCTGCTTTTTGGCTAGTCGTCGTCAAGTTCAATTAAGGGCCTGTTTAATTGGAATAGAAAGTTGCCGATTTTTACTGTAGCAATTCTAAATCGAAGATTAGGAGGACTAAACATGATCTAATTATAAAACTAAATACACGGATGGACGGGAAATCGCGAGACGAATCTATTAAGCCTAATTAATCCGTCATTAGAGATTGTTTACTGTAGCATGATGTTGTCTAATCATGGCCAAATTAGGCTCATTAGATTCATCTCGCAAAGTTAAGGAGCTGTATTTATAGAAACTAAAATAGCTATAGCAAGCTGCTAGGAAAGAGGCAGGAAACGAGGTGGAAAGCTCTCGGAGAATAGCGGATGTTGGTTCCTGCCTGCTTCCTGCAGAGCTTCACGCGCTGTACACGCTGAGCGTGCAATGACTCAGCAACTCCATCACAACCCTGCTTTTTGGTTAGTCGTCGTCAAGTTCAATTAATTTGGCGTGGTGGGCTCTCACAGTCTCACTTGCTTTGGCGCGTTTTCCCGTTGTAATTAATGTTCTTGCTGTTGTACTGGTTTTCTCGTCACTTTGGCGAAATGTACCATATTCTTTACTTTTTGACTAGCTAGTCAAGCACTGAGGGGGTGTTTAGTTTCTTGTATTTTGCAAAATGGACTCGCATTGGGACACGTGCACAGAGAGAAAATATGCATTGAGAAGCGCGTATTTTGCAAAATGGGTTGGTGAGGGGGTGAACTAAACACCCCCTAAGCTCACTCGATCCTTTTCAGTCCTCGTTGGTCGGCAATACAGCTATAAATTAAAACTAAACGGTTTACATCTCTCCGTGTCTCATGGGCTTGTCTCCTAGCTGGCTCATACAGAAATAATCACGGCATGCCACTGCTTCCACGAAACTGCATGTGTTACTTGTCTGAGCTGCTAAGGACAAAGAGGAAGCCAAACATAATGCTATCAAAGAGACAATATATATTGCCTTAGCAAAACTTTTATACAAACAAACAAAACTAAGTTCTGTAAAAAAAAACTTTTATCAATTCAAATCATCGATCTCTGCTTGCTCTCCTATGGCCTTTCCAAAGCTCACACTCTGATAGCATTCCTAGGATGCCACCGGCGGTGGGCCATGCACTCATCCACAGTCAGCAGCAAGCAATCACTCCAATCACATATAGTAATGGATGGTACGTGGTTAACTGAATTATCCGAATTTGTATCCACAAAAATATTAATCTAGTTATCCATATTCGTGTCCGATTGCTAATATGGAAACTATAATGGATGTATCCGAATCCGTTTTTCACTATTTTTCTCTATCCGAATCCATATCCGTATTCGAAATAAATGTGGATATCCAACAATTATCTGTATCCGTGAAGAATAACATAAAGTTAGCTTATGACTAATGACTATTAATATAAATTTCAATATTACAAATGATATAAAAAATTAAGTTTAATAAATTTTAATATAATATAATTTAAATAAATATATTATTTTGATGTAGTCTAAACATGATATATTTGTTGAAGTAAATTATTTTTAAATACTTTAACTTATTTATTCATTGATGTAAATTATTTTATATACTTCAATTTTATTTATTGCTTGCTAAATATCAATAGATTTATTTAAAATATTATTTACTTCTAATTTATTTTATTATTTACATATTTATTTATTAAAATAATTATGGATAAATATGTTATTTTTGACCAACTATCTTTGTATGTATGTTCATACTTTAATCCCTACCCTTTTAATGATTTCGTTCTTCTAAAACCATCCATAAACAAACGAAGAATTGCTATCATTCAAATCGAGAAGATATCTGAATGTGAATTCGAATTCGAACTATCCGTTTTGCATTCGCATTCGAGTATATTCGAACTCAAATTCGTATTCGTCTAAAAATTTGTCTAAAAATATCCAAATTCTATCCGTATCCGCGCCATTTCTATCCG
>CM014275.1:11224192-11261458 GCA_004135705.1 Alloteropsis semialata
GCATAAACTGAATTGAATTCCGAGCCGAGCGCGTGCGTGCGTGCGTACGAATTCGAACTGAATTGAATTCCGAGAAACTAGCTTATTAGTCCAGCGCGTGCGTGCGTACGAATTGGGCTGGAGAAAAAAGGGCTCTCACATCCATGAGCCATGACGCACGCAAAGGAGAATTGAGCGCAGAGGTCGCAAGTAGCAGGCGGGCGTACCTTGTTCCCTGACGGCGCGCTCTTCTTGGGCCTGAAGGTTCTCTGGTTCCTGCATTCACGTACAACCCGTCGTCAGGCAGGCCAGGCGGCGCAATCAACCAAGAGAAATTCAGAGAGAGAGAGGGATGGGATTCTCATCTGCTAACCTGCTGCCGCGGGCGAAGAAGCTCATGTTCTCCTCCGGTCCTCCGCCTCAGCACTCACGTACCGGAGAAGAGAAGCAGTGGCGGCAGGAAGTGGTGATGGTGGGCGGAAGCTGAGCCGACGAACACGAAGAAGACGAAGGCGCAGAAGAAGAAAGGATGGAGGTTTTAGGGAGGAGGCGCGGGCGATAAAGAAATAAATCCTCTCTCTGTTGGGACCCACGCACGGCTCTGGATAGGGTCGGCGTCGACAGCGAGAGAGAAGCGGGGAGAAAGAGGAGGAGGAGAGCCAGGCTGGCGGTGACGGGAGAGCGACGGGTGCGGGGCGGGCGCCAAGCTGGCTCTCTGCCTTGCCTGCCAAGCTGTGCCTTGTTCCCTCCACTTCCACCGCGCGTGACGTGATGATGCATCGCGTTGCGGCTGGGCCGCCGTGGTGGGCTGTGCTGGGCTGTGATCCGCTCATCAGCCGCCGCCCGCTGTTGCGTTGCGCGGTCAGCGTGCGTGGTTTGGATGGTTTCCTTTCGTTCCGCTTTGGATGGGGAGGGTATTGATGGGTGCCCGCCGGGGAACTCGTCACCAACACCTATCCCGGCCCGGCTCTTCAAATCAACAAAAGCACTGATCTTAATGCCTCCTCGTCGACACAACACAGCTAGTGCCATCATCATCATCCATTTCGATGGCACGACTTCTCTCTCTTTTTTACGATGGGCATATACTGTTTGTCTTCAGTGTTTTTAGGGATTTTTTCCAAGGTTTTCTAGTAATTCTTGAGGGTGCCGTTGTTTAATTACTATTTCCAGCTGCAGCCTGAACCTTTGATGGCGACAGCTCGATACCGTCCGATGCCCGATGCACTAGTAGTAGAACTAATCCCCGGCCCTCCCATAAATTAGTCGCGGGCGAGGACCGTGCACCGAGGATAATGACGGCAATTATCTCTCTCTCTAGCTGGAGCTGGATGGCGTATACGCATGCTCCTTCCTTCCCTGATTTCTCTCTCATCAAGAAAAAATGCTTCTGCTGGTCCGCAACAGAAATCATTAGCCCACTAATGACGTTCGATCAAACATATTCTTAAAGCTCCCTAGATTTCTTCCGTCTTTCAAAATCGTTTGACGGCTTATAGACTCTGCACGAATTATTTATGAATCGCCTATTAATTGCTTTGCTGGATTTCACTTGATCCACCTAGCAGAGATTAGGGCAGAAGAAAATATCTCGCAACGCGACGTTAGGATTCTGCCGAAAAAGGAGCAGCATGTAGAAAAACGAAGGCGATCTTGTCAAATTATTGTCTATCATTTACGCTAACTACTTCATCAGAACTCATCAACTAATATTCAGAAAAATGGGGGCAGAGATGGCAATGTCTGCCTCACCAATGCAAGGCACTACGGCCATTGCTTTTCTTGATTGGTTGGTCATACACAAAGAAATCCAAAGCTCACAAGTTAATCATATCTATCGGCTATGCTTTTCGCAGCATTCGGGTGCTTAATCTTTAATTATTATATGTCTGCGCTTTCTGATGATTGGAACCGGTTTCACCAGGCTGTCGCCACAATATAATGATGGATGATGGTCGATCATCCATCCTTAATTTGTTTCTCTGCAGCCACCCAATTTTTTTTTGAAAGGGGACTGACTCAGATTTCATTTCTCTGTTTGTCGATCAACAAGAATCTAATCAAGATCATTGTGCTGTTAAAGAAATTGGAGGCTACATGCTTGGGTTCAGCTCCAATACGGCATACGAGCATAAATTACTGCCCACGATTACTTGCGGTATATGGGGGTCCTACCATAATGAACGCAAATATACATTCTGTCATATCATATATGTGTACACCATAAAAAAATATAAACTGTATGTACTAAGTCCGTATTCTTTGCGTTAAGTACATGTACAAATGTACATAGATTATTTTCATTAAATGAATTAATTATCAGATCAATTTACAACCGCCACCGTTCCAAAGAAAAAAAAGGGATTGTTTTTACACATTCTTCCTTCTCGAGTTCAGACTTTTTTCTTATATTTCTTGGAAAATAAAATATAAACCATAACTCAGATTAAGCAGTGTAGCTGCAGTACTGGTACTTGCAGTGTGGCGTGCATGATGAATTGATGATACACACCCCCTACCGGATCCATCAAACGGAAAGCTACAATCAGCACTAACTAGTAGTATCATCCCTCGTTGAAAGGAATGGGATTTGGACGAATCATAGATGATGATTGCTGCTTTGGATGCGGCAGCAGCAGTGCAACAAATCAGCCTAGCTGGATGGCAGTTGTGACGTTCACATTTGATCTGCTAGCTGCCCTTTGCCCTCTCTCTTCAAGGAACTTCCTTCTGTCCGAGCGATTCCGTTTCGGTTTTTTTTCCGGTTTTCAATTGGCAGCAGCAGCAGCAAGTTCCTCGCCAAGAAAAAAACGGGCAGCAAGTTGCTGAGCCATGCCCTTCCTGGGCTGATATTCATCTCGTTGGGCCCAATAGAGCCCATCTCCACCGTAGCTGAATCTGGGCTTATTCTCACAAATAATAAGGTCTTGAGCAACAAAAATCTGGCATGACAAAAGCATTTCCCGAAAACTGGTTGTTCGGATTGTGGTTAAATCATTTCTGATGCAATGTGCAGTCAAATAGACTTTCAGCCGCGATTGGACTGAGTCTAGCCCAGAGTCACCTGCTTGCAGAGAGCCAAAGACATGAGGGTCGCACTGCATGCTCTCCTACCGCTACGTCATCAACGTATTCCAGCCCATCTAGCTCAGTTGGTCCACGAACTTTAGAGATATTAACAGCTTGTAAACATCCAGCCCGTCTACCTCAGTCGGTAGAGCGCAAGGCTCTTAACCTTGTGGTCGTGGGTTCGAGCCCCACGGTGGGCGTTTAAGGGTTTTTTTTTGCCCTTTTTCCCTTTTTTCTAATCTTGCTTTTGAACAACCAATTTCCACATTCCGCCTAAGGATAACATGTGTCCTGGGAAGATGGCACAGCCTGAAATCCTGTAATGTCTGGTTTTTATGATAAAATAAAGTGGACTTTATCCAAGTTTCTTTGATAAAATGAAATGGATTTTATCCAAAGTCGTTACAGATCATTTTACTGATGATTATAGTAGTTGTATTGTACTACTTATGTGTAGTATAGATGTATGGGCTAATGAGTAATGATCTGTGCCGTCCTAGAAATGTTACTGCCACGTTGGAACTGGTTGCTTTATTCTTCCGAGCTTGAGCCGCCTCAATTTGTACAAGTGACCAACTTTTTTTTGGAGGAATTTGTACAAGCGATCAATGAAGTGAACTGATCGAGCCACCATGCATCTCCGGGTTTTTCTCACTGATGAGTGACGGCCAACGCTCATGCAAACCTGGAATGATCCATCAGAACCAGGCAAACTGATCCCTTCCCGGACTCAGCAGCAGCGCCTCGAGATCGCCAGCATCGTCGCCGCCAAACTGGCCGTCCGGACCCACGCCGCCGTCGGCGACCTCACCGCCCCACGGGCTCAGGAAACCCAGCCCACACATGTCGAAGTCGATGCTCATCGTCAGGTCATCTTCCGGCAGAACGTCCTGCTGCCCCTCCACGGCCGTCGTTGTCTGCTCCGTGCAGACGCCGTCGTCGCCCGCCGCGGTCTCCGATGGACGACAGCCGTGGCTCGATGGCGCCGGCGCGGCAGGCTGCACCGCCACCGGGAGCCTGGCCGTGCACCGCAGCGCCTTGGTCCGGACCGGGCTTGCCACCGGCGCCGGCGCACGCCGGCGCGCAGAGGCCTCGGGCGCAGCGCCGGCGCCGGCTTCGTCATCTTCTTTGGAGCGGCTGGTGTTCCTGAGCACCTTCTTGCCGAGCGTCGTGTTCCAGTAGTTCTTGATTTCATTGTCTGTTCGCCCCGGCAACCGCCCGGCGATCAGCGACCACCTGTACATCCGGCGACCATGAATGAACAGATTGCAAATGGAAATATTTTTTTGTCACTGAATAATAATGTAGTGGGTCATATCGATATTTCTGGTCAGATGAACATGCACTGACAGCGTCCGAGCAATTTGCGCTGCGCTTTTCCATTTGCGAAAGAAGCACATGCCTCTGGGGGAAAATATGTAGTGGAAACCCATACCTACGTGTAAACTCGTGTAAACCACGGCAAAAAAGTCATCTAAATTCAAACAAAAATATCACACATGTAGATGACATGATGATACACAAATTTGTTAAAGGAAGTTTTGCCAAATTCGACTTCGTTTGTGAGATATAAAAATAACAAATTTGAAGCCAGAAAGCTGTCCAGATGATTTGTTAGGAATTTGTTATTTTTATATCTCACAAACGAAGTCGAATTTGGCAAAACTTCCTTTAACAAATTTGTGTATCATCATGTCATCTACATGTGTGATATTTTTGTTTGAATTTAGATAACTTTTTTGCCATGGTTTACACGAGTTTACACGTAGATATGGGTTTCCACTACATATTTACCCTGCTTCTGGGGTCAGTGAAAGCCTTTGGATTTTTGCAGGTTCAGGGACGCATCAGTTGGGAAGTGGTTGCAAGCGTGTGTGCTCTTTCAAGGGTGAGGGAGAGGGTGCCCATCTTTTGGAGCTTCTGTCGTCATCAACTTTGCTGACCAAGTAACTGATTCTTTCAGTCCCCCAGAAGATAGGGAGACACCACACTGACAGCAGAATGTGTACTTGTTATTCTAGGGAGAGCCGAATTGGCAAGGGGTTGCTGACAGTTTCGCATAAAGTGGCAGTGGTGGTTATGATAACTTGGGGGGCAATTTGCCGCTACACTTATCCTCTCACCAACTCTGTTCGATCAGATCAGTACGACAATGAAAAGAATTCCAGCAAAAGTTTTAACATGCTACATTTTTTTTTCAGTAATATCAATCGTAGTTACCCTTCTGTGTGTGTGCCTCATATGTTCTAAACCAATAATTATCGAGTGATCGAAATGCAAATGGTGGAAATGCGCAAAATCTGAATGAGCGGCGTCAATTGGAACAGATCAACGGGTGAATGCAAGAGGTTTTCTTTCAGAGAGAAGAGGGCCGCATGGGCGCCGACCTGTTGCCGAGGAGCCTGTGGAGCCTGATGATGAGCTCCTCCTCGTCCTCGGAGATGTTGCCTCGCTTGATGCCCGGGCGCAGGTAGTTGAGCCACCGCAGCCGGCAGCTCTTCCCGCACCGTTTCAGCCCTGAAGCAGCCAGTGAACCAGTGTCAATTGGCATGGCATGGCATGCATTTGCAATTTTGCCCTGTCGATTCTCTGCTTGTTTTATCATTCTAGTGAATGGCTAGTGCGGTCCCAAGAAGTGATTGGTCCACACAGAGACGGCACGAAAATGTGAACCGGCAACAAATTAATGAGAATTTTAACAGGCACAAGGATGAGAAGTTCAAGAACCAGACAGGATGAGAAGAAGTTCAAGAACCAGACAAATCGCAGCAATTTGATAAACCAAATTTCTATACTAGAATGAGCCACAATAGCTCTAATCGTTTGTTTTCAGAGTGAAGAAAAACCAAGCGAGAGCGAGAGCGAGAGAGAGAGAGAGAGAGAGAGAGGAGTGACACTAACCAGCTCTTCTGGGGACGCTTCCCCATTTGCCCTCCCCATGCTTCTTGATGTGCGAGACGAGGATGTCGTCCTCCATTGCTGTCCAAGCTCCCCTGTTTATCCCCTCCTTGGAGCAGCACGGCTTCCTCCCCATCTCTCTCTCTCTCTCTCTCTCTCTCTCTCTCTCTCTCTGAGACAAAGAACCACTCCTGTGGCTCTGTAGTTATAGTAGTTGGCATATATATGACTCAAAAGGACACAGGGCACTGAAGGCTAGATGGGAATTATGCTCTGTAATTGCCACTGAGATGTGAATTAAACCAAAAATAGGTGTACAACCGTCAACATTCTATCCACATTATTTTTTCTGGCTAAATTGTTTATGGAACGGCGCCTCAAAAGAAGGCACTTATGCTTTTGTCTATGTAGGCACAGCTGATCAGATTCTTTTTATATCAACAGATTCTGATCGAACGGCGCGAACCTCCCCTTTGCAATTTATGAGAGATCAGTGGCATCAACAAAAAATCTTATCAACATTCGACACTTGCACTATAGAATTTTGGCCCATTATTTGGGAGTACTAACATAATTTACAAATTGTCAACATTTGATCACGCTGCTGCCCAAAGGCCCTGATCCGGCCAGTCCGAGCGACTATCGACCCATCAGCCTTATCCATAGCTTCGCCAAGCTGATCACAAAGCTCTTGGCGAACAGGCTGGCCCCGGAGCTGGAACGCTTGGTCGACGTGAATCAAAGCGCGTTCATCAAGAAGCGCTCCATACATGACAACTTCAAATTCGTGGAGCAGGCAGCCAAGACATTACATCGGAACAAGAAACCCTCGCTGCTGCTCAAGCTAGACATCTCCAAGGCGTTCGACACCGTTGAATGGGCGTTCCTGATCCAGTTGATGGAAGGTATGGGATTTGGCCCTCGCTGGAGGGATTGGTTCTCGGCCATTGCATCCACGGCGACCACGAGGGTCCTGCTCAACGGGGAGCCTGGACCTCTGATTCACAACGCACGTGGATTGCGCCAGGGCGACCCACTATCCCCGATGCTTTTCATCCTGGGCATGGAGGTGTTACATCGGTTGTTCAAGACTGCGGCCGAGCGCGGCGTCCTGGCACCGCCGGCAAACCCGGGCATACACCACCAGTGCTCCATCTACGCGGATGACGTCGTCCTCTTCATCGCGCCGACAAGGCAGGACCTGATCACCACCAGGGATACCTTGGCGTTCTTTGGGGAGATCTCGGGCCTCCGCACGAACATGCAGAAGAGCCGAGTGGCGCCCATCAGCTGCAGCGAAGACGATGTCGCCAGGGTCCGGCGTTACTTCCCTGCTCAGCTCGCCGAATTCCCTGTCACGTACCTAGGACTGCCACTGACGATCGGGAAGCTGCGGAAGACGCATTTCCAACCGTTGATCGACAAAATTGCGGCGAGCATGCCAACATGGCGCGCGCCACTGATGAACAAGGCGGGCAGACTCACCACTGTTAAGGTAATGACGTCGAGATGCATTCATACCGTCATCTCCGTCAAGGTACCTGAGTGGGTCTTCAAGGAGATCGACAAGCTTCGTCGCGGTTTTCTTTGGGCGGGAAAGAACCGTGCCTCTGGTGGACAGTGCACGGTGGCATGGCGGACGGCATGCCGACCAACCGAGTTGGGTGGCCTTGGCATCCCGGATCTGAGGCTCACGGCGTACGCACTACGCTTGCGCTGGAAATGGTTGAAACGAACGGATAGCAGCAGGCCGTGGGGACACCTCCACATCGACTTCGGCAAGGACCAGCTTGTGGACGACATGTTCAGAGCTTCACTTGAAGTGAGACTGGGCGACGGGAACCTGGCTCTATTCTGGACGGACAACTGGTTGGGGCCGAATTCACCTTGCCGCCTTGCCCCTGATCTCTGTGAGGCAGTGCGGGTGAGAGAACGGCGACGGAGGACAGTGGCTGCTGCATTAGCCGACTGCAGGTGGATCCTCGACATCACCGGCAGACTATCTGCCAACAGTCTGCGCCAATACATCATGCTGTGGCATGCTATGGCAGCCGTGCACCTGAGTCCGGCGACTGAGGACACCTTGGCTTGGCGATGGACTTCAACCAGCACATACACCGCTAGATCGGCCTATCGAGCATTCTTCATCGGCTCGTCTTGTTTCGCCGGACACAAGACGATCTGGAAGGCTTGGGCACCACTTAAGGTCAAATTCTTCGCATGGCTCGCGGTTCAGCACCGTCTCTGGACTGCCGATCGACGCCAAAGGCGGGGATTGCAGCAATCAGCCCAATGTCTCCTATGTGACCAGGACAGAGAGACCGCAGATCACTTGTTTTGCCACTGCGTCTTCACCAGACAGGTTTGGCACCACATCCTCTCCGCCCTTGGTTTGCAGATGATCCCGGCGGTATCCAGGAGCCCGCTACTGGATTGGTGGCTTGTTATCCGCCGACAGTGCACAAATGAGATCAACAGAAGCGGGTTCGATTCGGCCTTCATGCTAGTCTCATGGAAAATATGGAAGGCGCGCAACGGCATTGTCTTCGGTGAAAGCACGGCGTCGCCTCAGCCATCGGCGATTGCTGAATCCATCTGCGACGAGGGAGAGCTGTGGATACAGGCCGGGGCTAAAAAGATGGCCGGTTTGGGTTGGCCGGGCAGCATGACATAGCGTAGGTCATAACTTGGTGCGTAAGGTTGTAATCGTTCTAGTATAGTACCTCAATTCACGTGATCCCGTGTGCGTGCGCCCGGTTAGGCCCGCGTTGTAAACATAAACTTGTCAATTTCTTCTTAATGCAATGATGCGCAGTTCTCCTGCGCGTTCTCGAAAAAAAAAAAAGAATCGGAGCCCTCCCTACATACCTCGATGGTGTCACCATCAGCTTCTTCTGTTTCACAACGGCTACATCCACCACCTGGACACCAACGCATGGTGCGACACGCCGCTCCTCTCCCCCTAAACTCTGAGTCGATGTAGAAGTGTGAAAGAAATTAACGGTACGTTGTTGTTGCCCAACCCAGATGGAGTGGAAGGTGAGTCTGCTGCCAACCCATAAATATTAATAATTTTTTTATAAATTTGATTAAATTTGAAATTGTTTGACTTTTCAGAAAACAAGAGTTGCATTTTTTTAGACAGAAAGAGTACTATATTTAGGTCCATTTATACTCGCAAATCCATTTTTGAACAGTAATCTTCAGCATAACCGGTTACCGCTTCGAGTCTTCGACAAATATCTTCGTAATGTTGCGTTGCGGTGGCAAGAACCGTTTGTTTGGCCAAAACAAGCATCAACATGCGCCATTATTAGTGCTGGGGACCTGGGAGTCCCAAGACTGCACAACACTCGTCCCAGCCTTGCTTCTTGCACTGCAAGAATTTTGATGTACTAAGCAGCAATTTCACGTTTCGACGAGTTGCATAGCAGGATAAAGTCACGGCTTGTACACAGCGCCGTGCGATCACAAAGACAAGGCAAAACAGAATAACTGCAGCCGATCAGTATTCAGCGAGGAGTCAAGCTACTGCAATATGTACACATGGTTTTTTAGCTTTACCCTGTGCGGGATCATTTTGCATTGCCTTCTACTTGTTCAGTTAAGCCTCGAGAACATATGTAGGCCAACACATATTAACAAAATGGATCGGGAGATCCTAGCATCGGCATAGTTCTCTAACGGTTTTGGCTTAAGGAGATTTCCATCCACACAGATTAATTTCGCTTCAGAAGAACTGCTGAAGCCAAGGATTGTCGGCTGCATCTTTCTGCAAGTCAGCTTTCAGTTTGGTGACCATCTTCATGGTCGTGCTCCCGTCCATCTCATCTATAGGCAATGATGCGAATTCCTCCAGGAAAAGCCGAGCCCGAGCAGCCCCTCTGGTCAGGTCATCTGGGCTAAACACCCTCTTGCGCTTTGATCCGACCTGCACAGGACAACACTCACATAGCTTAGGAGGAAGTTCGACTTTCAACACAGTATATGGGTAGGACACCCCCTATGCTACCGAAGTTCCCATGAATTGCACAGCGGATGAAAGTATATTTTGTAACATTTTTGCGGATACAACCATAGGATCTCCAAAAATCTACTGTGAGAATTCTGAATCAAATTTTTTTTTTCACTTATGCTAAGATCACCCACATGGGAGGAAAAGGAAAATGTCCATTATAATTGATATGTAATTTATAACATTTTTTTAGTTGTAAATACCTCGTCTTTCGGATCATCAGAAAAGGTGGGTGTTGTAGAAAAGTCTTCTAACTCTGCTGCTTTGCTTTTTGCAAAAGCAACAACAGCTTCTGGAAAATTAGCAAATTCTGCAACGTGAATACCAAAACTTTGGTCACATGCACCAGGTTCAACCTACAACACAAACAGAAAAATATTGTAAATAGAATATCTGTGGAGGCATCGTTTCACACACCACTAATGCTGACTTCTGTAAGCTACAAAAGAGGGAATTTTAAATACGGTTAAGAATTTCACATCATCACATACCTTGTAAAGCATAGTTAACTTCCGACTTGATGGGTCTATGTGAGCACCCACGTGATAATTTGCAATTCCAATAGCTGAACCATTTCGGTGCTCATCATCATTTCTATGCGCTAATGCAGTTAATTCATGGAAATGGGTTGCAAACAAGGTAGGTGCTCGGGTCATTTCCACAAGATGCTCACAGATAGCCCATGCAAGACCTGATACAAAAAAAAAATCAATCTCAAATAAGAATTAAAGTTCCAGTGTTCTCGATATATTATAGCAGGAGATAACCAAAGTTGATTAACTAGCATCTCCATAGGAGCGTGAAAAGGAATCCATGTAAAAATGGTAAAAAAAAAAACTAGAAATGGTAATTGTTAGGTTTCAACCAGTGATGCTTCTGATAACAATCATAAGAATTTGGTTGGGTAAATCAGAATACTAGGGAGAAAGGGTAAGATAAACCAGTTCACCCTACATTGGAGGCTCTGAACTATTTAGGGTTTCTATTAGTGCATGATCTCAACTGCTACAAGTCTGTCTCCTTTATAGAGACAACTTATCTTCCATAAGCAAATATCCTAACTAAACCAATCTAATTTATCTCATTCCTCGGGTCAAAAAAATTTATCTCTTTCCTAACAAAAAAATTAACCTAATCTAATCTGTGGCACTGTACACACACTACAGTACCACATGAACAATGCACAAACTTAACCTACAGTATCAAGGGTTAGCTAAGTTAGCCCGATCAGTCTAACTCTCTTGTATAATCCCTCCATCCTGAAATATAAGGTATTCTAAGTTTGTCCTAAGTCAAACTAGATAAACTTTGACAACTTTCTAGAAAATAAGAATAATATTATGGCATCCAATGAGCACCAATAGACTCATTATAAAATATATTTTGATATTTTACTTTTTTTAGTTCGGTAAATGTTAATATTTTTCTGTATAAACTTGGTCAAAGTTTGAAAAGTTTGACTTAGGAAACTCATAATGCTCTTTATTCCAGGACGGAGGGAGTATATTCCAAAGCACAACTGGAATAAAGCTTGTCGTTGGAAATACTTTCCTCTTCTAAACATGACACACATGATCAAATCACCCAAAAATGTCATCGGGTTTGGTATGACAGACAAGTGGAACTTTTTTTTTGGTATGAAAACCATCGCAAGACATCATTTTAGCATTAATAACAACAAAAGATTAGACAACCATATTACAGTAATAGCAGCCTAATAAATGTAAATGTGGCAAGAAGCATGCTATGCGTGCAGGTATACCAGCACGCAACACTAAGAATTGTGAGCATGGATGCATGCAGCTCAGGTTTTTAACTACATCCAAAATCAACCATAGCACGACTGGGCATATTGAGGGGAGCAAGAAAAATTACAAAATACATTTTTTTCTAAAAACAATTTGTTTCATTTTATCTGTGCAGGAGCTTCATTCCATGCAATGCCCCATTGGTTGATGGTTAACTGAAAATTTTCAGCACTGTTTCATTAAAAAAAGTGACACCAATGATATAAACACTTCTTTATTCTAAGTTTTAATTCAAAATGACAACTTTTATTTTGCCAGATTAGGCTGGTGGGACTGATTAACAGAAGTAAATTGAACATTAACAAGGAATTACTAGTCCTTTTTTTCCAAACATTGTATCTAACCAGTACGAAGCGTAACTAGTGGAATAACCATACAGTACTAACCCTAACCCCCACCCCCAAAGTTTTGTACTCCACCCCTGGCTAACATGATGGTCTAAAGTGATAGGTTAGTAGTAATACAGATAAAAGTTTGCATATGGTTAAAAAAAGGAAACAAAGCCAAGATGACTATCAAAACTGGAAAGAGGAAAACCAAGGTTTACAACACTGACCAAATCCGTCATATGTGGAAGTTCCACGTCCCAGCTCGTCAATAATTATAAGAGACCTATCAGAGGCGCCTTTCAGGATGGATGCTGTTTCAAGCATCTCTTGCATAAAGGTTGATACACCACGAAGCTGAAAAAAAATTGTAAACATAACAGTTTGCAACATCATATTTTGCAGGAGTATATAAATTTAATGCTTGCTCAAAAGTAACAGCAAGTTCCCATCTTTCTATGAGAAAACACCCTCCCAACACTATCCATTCAATTTAAGTAGAAAAAATGAAATATTCCATAAATGGCATATAAGGATTTGTACATTAAGTAGGATTAAGGGCTTTAGAGGAAGAAGGTATTGAGAACTGTATAATATTTGTCCTTCAGAAGAAAATAAACTTGATTGATACAGCAAAGGTGCTACTTGTCTAGTTTATGTTTTCTCCTGCTCATGTGCATCTTTGATTTGCTATATTTGTACGACTAGGAGTAGCTAACCCAAGAGTTTGAACTGTACAATATGTTTAATTGCAACAGAAGTTTAATAGGAACAAATACTTTGATGATCGAACAAACTTACTTGGCAATCACCAGCACCAACACGAGCAAAAATACAATCTCTCACACTAACACTTGCTTGATCACAAGGAACAAAGGAACCAACTTGTGCCATCAAGACGTTTACACCAACCTGGTTCCCATATGAAAAATAATTGAGACAAGCTGATAAATAAAGCATTTCAAGCAGCAAAAGGTATTAGCTGCTTCAAATAATGTGTTTGAAAAAAAATTAAATTTCAATAGCCAACATCCAAGAATGATAAGATGCGGGACCTAAGAGAACATGAGTGAACTTCAAATAATATCTTTGAACACGTCCAAATGTACTCCAGTTGAGTCAAACTGGTTTGTGTTCAACTCACAAAAATGCAGGTGTTAGTGTGTTACAGAATAATGCTCACACTCTTTATTTTGTTGGATTCTTGGATAACAGATCTAAGTTTACCATCAATTCTTCAAAAGATACTAATCAAGAGGAGTCACAGACATGCTCACACAATGGATTTTGTACCAGCAGCATTTTAAATAGCTGAGGTCGGTGGTGGACAGTAATCACAACGGTACCCAAAGGAAATTCGGAAGGGGTGACCTTGATAATTCTAGTGGCCTGGGAGGTGTGGAAACACCGTAATTTCCCGTGTGTTTGAAAAAACTAGGCCAAGCGTTTTTGAGGTATTCAGAGCTGTAAGCAATGAAGGCAATATCTCCCTCCGTCCCAAAAAAGATGACGTTTTAGCTTTCCTAAATACATTACTTTTACTATGTATTTACACATAGTGTGCATCTAGATACATAGCAAAAGCAATACACCTAGAAAAGCCAGAACGTCATCTTTTTTGGGACGGAGGGAGTATGGTTTATGGCTGGTGCAAAGAAGCTCCAGGACCTCCTGGCCAGGTCGCCGACCTTGGGCATTTAAGCTCTAAAGATCATTGGTCGGTTCTTTTTGTTTTTTGTGGCGCATCTGTTGCTTTAGTCATAGTGTGGGTGTGTGTGGTGTTCCTGTATTTGAGTGGGGTCTAACCAGACTCCTAAACTCATATACTTTCTTCCACCTTTGGCTATTCAGCGTAGTTCGAGAAAAGAAAATAGCTGAGGGTCCTAGCAAAGCCTTTTAGCAATTATGAAGAATTTTATCTCTGGGAAGCCATCTGCTACCAGAAGTTGTGTAAAGTTCTTGGATCCAATATGTATGAACAGAACTGCTCATTTAGGAGTATAGAGTCATTTACTAATACGTCATTAGTCCTCTTCCTCATGTACTCGTATAGTCATATATATATTGCCCCCATGGGGCTATTATTGCATACAAGTACTATTCATAACATAAGTCACCCCACATGTCTATCCAGAAAACAGGAAAAACAGATGACATTAGACGTGAAGCACCCCAATTCATTATTATAGTATTGCATTGTGATGCATACATCATGCAACGGAATAACACTTCAAGATGTGGATCCAAGCATAGCAACAAATTATGTATTTACAAATTAAGTGCATAGATGTTTAATGTGCCTTTTTTTAGTGAAAACAGAAATGGAGAGCTCAACTAAAATTAGTAAAAACAATTATATGCAAAAATTTGCGCAACTGAAATAAATGCTAAATTGTTCACTGTTATTCATGCATGATCAGTCATAGTAACCCATCTCGATTGCTAGACTTTTTAAATAACCATGCATAAATTGCCTTAACATCTCACCAGATACCCATTCTCTGCCAATATGTAATGCATATTCACAGAGATGAAGGTATCTACATAATTTTTTTCAAAGAAAGAATCACTGTAATTAGATTATTATAATAATACAGAACAATGACCAATCATCCAAGAACTTATTAAAAAAAGCCCCCTTTTTTCCTTTATGAAGAATGTTGGTTGGCTATTTAAATTTATAAACACAGATTAAATAATATTGTACAATTAAATAGCATCTTAAGAGTATTCTCGTGCTGACAACCCATTGCTATGAACCAGTATGCATAATGCAAAAGGTACTATCCTTGTTATATTAACACCCACAGTAAATTATATTTTTCATATACTCCCTCGGTACATAAATGTATGATGTTTTCAACATTAACACAGCCAACAATGTGCAATTTTGACCACAACTTTTCACACAAATATGATAATAAAAATATAAAATTATTATATTATGAAGGTTCTTTACACAACAGATTCGATGACACTATGTCCACATGATCAATACAAATAGCTTTAGTCAAAATCACTGGCCGAAGCTAGAAAAGTTTGGTTGCATGTATTCTAGGACGTCGTGTATTTATGAAAAGAGGTAATAACATACAATACTGGCCAGCCCATCTTTCCTATACATAAATCCATAACACTTACAAATAAATTCCTTGAATGGTTCGCCATAAATTATATGATGAAAGTACAAATCTAACCTGTCTTATAAACGTGGATTTTCCTCCCATGTTTGGCCCAGTGATGATCTGAAACCAACTTTTCCCTCTCACCTGTTTAGGGCCATTGAAGCATCAACAATTTCACTAAGTGCTGCAGTTGCATATATCATATCATAGGATACTTACCAGATTGCAATCATTGGGTATAAAGTTGACACCATCTTGTGCCTCCAGGCAAGGATGTCTGCTACCTTGTAGAACAATATCTCCTTCATCCTGCATTATGCTCTCAAGGTTAGACTTGATTTGAAATTTCTCCTTTTCATAGGGTTTTAGCAAGTGTTTCTTACTGATGCTGTAATGTCTGGCCTCACATAAGGAACTGGGCAACTAGTTGCCAAATCAGCAAAACTTTGTAAAACATCCAACTCTGACAGAACTGCAGCAAAATGTTCAAATACCTGCACCAGGAATTGAAGATTTATCATAATCATGTACAAAGGAAAAAAAGCTGAAGGTAAATGAATTATATTAGTGTACCTCTGAGAAGGTTGCTGAAACGGTCACTACATTATCAACAACCTTTTTCTGACAGCTTGTGTACTCACTAAACAGTGCCTGGTATTGATCACCTAGCTTTTTCAGCTTGGAACTTGAAAATTTCACACCATCTTTACGAGTTTCTATGATTATGTAGTTGCAAGTGAGCTTCTTCCTGACCTTCTGCTCCTCCTTCTTTGAGATTCTGAACACATGTCCAAGTGGTCCTTTTTCTAGCTTCAGTTGCTTATCAACAGAAAGATCCAGATCACTAGCTGTATGCATGTGCAAATTATTTATGTGATCTTCAACCACAGAAAGCTCATCCTTCAGCACAGCCAAGTCAGAAGAATATAGGGGCGATATTCTGTACTCTCCATTATCCAGCTGATCAAGGTCAATAGCAGTCTCACAAAGTTTAGCAAACCTACCAAATCGATTCTCTGTCATCCATTCATCTAATGGGTCAAGAAACTTTGTCCTTATCAATGTGGAAAATTGGCCATCGTATTGCTGAAGAACACCCTTGATGTATGAGATTCTGCCACATGACTACAAAACCAATGAGTAAATGGGTTAAAGATTGTGGTAAAAGGCACGCATCTTAGGAGGTGCTCCCTTCTTAAGAAACCTACTTCTACTCTGCTTCCTGCAAGGCTATGCACGAATACACAGCAGCACAAGTACCACAAAGGTTTAGTCCACTCCTTTCATTTACATGTTACTAGCCTTGCACTAGCAGCTAACAAACCAATATTACTGTGTTAAGTATATATTTAAAACATTTTAAGGCAAACAATCATCTTTGCATGTCATTAACAGAAAATAAGAGTAGGTTGCAGTAAAACCTGGTAAAGCTTAACAACAGGCTGCAGATTAGCTGATTTTTTTCGCAGAGAATGTGTTAGACGATCAATATCTGATATCCTTTTAAGTTGTTGCCTGAGTCCCTGACGAAGCTCTGGGTCTTCTACGAAAGCCTGAACCATATCTAATCTGTTATTAATTTCGTTTACATCTAACAGAGGTTGTTTCAGCCATCTGTTAAGCAATCTCTTTCCCATTCCAACAGTACAGGTTCTGTTCATCAAACCAAACAAACTGAAGTTCTTGTTTACATCAGTTTTCCCTTCTGAGATGCTTAATGCTCGCACTGCAGCAGAGTCAAGCCGCATGTAACAGCTCAAGTTGTACTTCCCAATTGTGTAGTTTCCATAGTTAGTATCATCTGCTAGTAACTCAGCATATGATAACAGAGCTCCAAGGGCACCAAGAGCATAGTCAAACTGAGATAGCAGATCACGAACAGGCTCAACAGAACCCCTGATTATTCTACCAAGATCTTGTGCAAGATCCCTGGATTTGAAGTCAGCCTTCTTTTTTTCAGTCAATAGAACATTACAATTAGTGATGGCATCTTGAAGGGGCTTCAAATCAATGGATTTCTCACAGTCCGCTGGGAGAAGACACTCCTTGCAACCTAATGCAACAAGTGCTGATTCGACATTTGTGAATCGGCTATCTTCGGGGAACTCAGCTAACCCAAGCTTCCTGTTGGTCATATCCAAAAAACTAAGCCCTACATACAGCTGACTTTCCCGGAATACTGGAAGCAAGGCAACTATGACTGGTGAATCTTGCATGTCGTTGTTTGCAAACAGAATATCTTCAAAACTACCAATATTTCCGGGTGTTCCAGACTTTGTTAACCTCCATGTTGACCCGCTTCCTTCATACAGCTCCAATGTACGGTCAGTCCTGTCCAATAAAATGTTGCGGGCAATAGTCTCAAACATAGCCTTGCTCACACTGGCACTTGAGAGCCCATTAGAGCTGCTACCTAATTGACGCAATGCAGACATTGTGTGGTAGTATGTCCTTGCAATAAAGGTGGCATTCTCTCCATGAGCAGTGTAATAATCCTGAACAACATTTAAGCACTAGTTATAGCATGTCATTTTACAGTGGAAGGTTGATGCACATACTACGAAGAAAACAGCTAACTTAACTCTGCCATGTATCTCTCAACAGTTGCCATTGCCATACTACGAAGAGAGTGCATGCATACAAATAGATGCAAGAAAAAGTGCCAGTAGTAAAAATAAGTTTGGAAAAAATGCCAATTTATATCTGTGAATTTCACTGAGCTTCTTTTACTAAACATTTATGCCCCCTAATATTTCTGAACTGTTGAGCATTTCTTTAGATGAACTTCCAAACAGGACATACCTATTGGACACCAAAAAATGTATTCATGGAATATGTACCCAAGTATGCCACATTGAAATAGTTCCCTAATTTATCTATACTTGCTTTAAGTTGTTGACGACTTTGAAACATATAGCATGGAACTGATACTAGGAAAATCCCTAAATTCTTGCTGAGACCAATTCATACAATACATGGACTGGAGCTAACATAACATTATCATTGTTATCTAACATTCATCTGCAATCTACGTGTTCACTTGTTAGGTGAATAAAGAGCACAATAGTCCATGGATCCATACTATTTCCTAACAAAACGACACTACCAGATCTATTTCCCCCCATTTCTCCATTCCATCCTATTTCTCTAGACCATCCTATTGCGATCGGAAATGTATCGGAATGTATCGGAATAGTATGGAACCACCAACGCGAAGCACTTACCCTGCGATCGAAGAGACGAACGGCCCGGGGATCCTGCCAGACCAAAGGAAAAAAGAAAGTGGGGAAGGAACTCAGTACTCAGCCAACAAAAAACGCCCTCCAAAAGTCGCCCAAACCTAGGAGCAAAAAGGAGAAATCGAGGGAGGCGCACCTGCGGCAGCTTCTTGAAGAAGGAGATGAAACCCTGCGCTTGCCTTGGATCTATTCAAGCACAAGAAAATATGAGCCAAAAGCGGAACCCACGACTCGAAAGAAACCAAGAATCGCGCGGGGGCGGGCTGACCTAGCTTGAGCTCGGGGAGCTTGCCGCCCTCCGGCGTGAAGTCGTCGCCCTCCATCGCCGAGCTGCCCCGCGCCGGCACGCGGTGGTGGTGGTGTCGGGCTGGCGGCGGTGGTGCGGGGTGCGGAACCGCCGACGGTGTGCTCGATGAAATGCGCGCGCGGGCGGCGGGAAAAGGTGGGTGTTTTCGCGGGAGATGAGGGCGGATGCGCGCGCGTGTTGAGGGCAGGAAATGGATTTTTATCGCGGTGAAGCGGCGGGCGTGCTGAGGTCCGGAGATCGGGGAAATGTTGCTCCGGGAGATACGCTCGGTGGGGGCAGCCACCATCAGCGCATTTAAAACGGATTTACCCCATATTTCACTTTTTTTCCGGTACCCATATTTCACTTTATACTAGACAAGTTTGATACACAGAATACAATTTTACTTGGTCTTAGATATAACTTGTGAGGAACCGACTAAATTAAACCCATTTAATCGAGTGTCATCCATTGATCAACTCAATTAAAAGAGCGTAATCTTGGTAGTCCTTGCGATGTGTCATGAGCAAACGCAGGATTTAAACACACCTCACAAAGCACAACATAGCGAAACATCGTCATCATACAATATTCCACACATAGCTCATGTACATAAAGAGGTTCAAGTTATTACATAACCAAGTTTAGAGTTTTAATAGTGAAAAGTCTACATCGCACTCATACGATAGTCCAAAAGCAATATATAAGAGAGTCCACACTATATACCGATAGTGCCTCTCCACATAAACCACCGGCCGTCACTCCTTACCCACGCCTCTGTCCGCGGGGTAGAAGAAGCCAAACACGGCCTCCGGCTGCTCATCACCTGCATCAACTTAACGGCAACACCGTGAGTAAAAAGGTACTCCACAGGACTTACCCACTTAGGGTTTATGTACCCGTCCAAGGAATATGCATATAGATAAGTAGCAAGGGAGGGTTGGATAACTAATTTTTGCATAAAAGCCTCTACTTATTGATGAAGTTATAATAAGCAAAAGACATGGCATTCTAAGCTAGTCTACAGCAAGCATCGATACAATTGCATAAGGTAAATAAGTGATCATGTAACAAGAGCTCAATCTTCCACGGACTCATTTACGGTACCTACATTGGGATTCCAACCTCAAGAGCGTGCTCATGACCGAGAGCGCGGCTATTGCAATAGATTAATACCCTGCAGGAGTGTACAACACGGAACAAGGCTTTCCACCATACCCTATGCCTAAAGTAAGCATCGGCTCAAGTCCCTACCTTTCACATACCCACAACCGACAATGATCGAACGGCCAGGAGAGACAAGTGCAACGGAACCGCCGACTACACTCCATCACCACCCGCGCCGAATCCGCCCAAAGCAAGGTGTGACTTATGCTACTTAGCTTCCATTCCCGATCGAACTATGTGGTTTGTACGGATAGTGCTCAAGAAACTCGGCTATAATGATACATCCCTATACAACTCAAGCAAGTCACCATACTTGCTCAAGCCTCGATCTTCATTCTCATAGTTGCTCATCTTTTACTCATTCATCATTAACTAGTAGTAATTGTTGTCAAGCACCCTATAGCTCGCAAGGGTGGTGACCTTGCCACCTCTTGACTTCTACCGAGGCTAAGCATAGCTAAGCATAATAAATGGGACACCTAGCAAGCATACTCATCTAGAAAGGATTGATCTTAATCAAGGAGGATCATGCATCAAATGGGTTCTACTCAAGCATAGTATATAACCATAACAAATGCACAAGCAAGACTCATAGATACAATTTGATCCAAAATAGGGAGAGGTATGCTTAGTAAAGTGCCTGCCTTGAGGCTCGGCGGGGATGTCGTCGGAGAAGGCCTCTGGCTCGGGATCCGCCTCCTCAACTTTCGGTGCTTCGTTCTCTACACAAATGCAATGATGCTTGGTAAATAAACATGCCATGAATGATTGCAATGGTGCATGAAATGGTATGATAATCACTGCATAAACAAGTATAAAGTATCTCTAAAGAAACTAGATACATCACACAAGTATAAGTGAAGCAAGCCTAATTGAATGTGTGCTGGACGAGCAAGGGCAGACCGTCCGCGTCCAGGCGGCGGACTGTTCGGACATAACGGTGGACTGTCCGGGGTTCAAGTGCGGACCATCGTGGTGAAAAGAACCGATTCTAGATAAGTTTTTGGGCATAAGGGCGGACTGTCCACGCCCAGGCGACGGACCGTCCGCAGTGTAAAGGTGCTGTGCAACACAGAAAAGTGCAGAGGCTCGGGATGAAGTCATTCGTGACTGGCGGACCATCCGCGCCCAGTGGATGGACCGTCCGCCGCTGTGGCCGAGGCTCGCCGGCGAGATCGCCGCCGGCGACTCCGGCGATCGATTGGGGTGGGGTTTGTTGCTATAGACTCCTGGGGTCATGGGGAGTACGGTTTGGCAAGTGTATTTGACATACACCAAGGTTTCGAAGCTCTCGGTCATCAATGGTGATATGGCTCCAATGGAGATCAAGAATTCAATCATAGGGCAATGTGCGTGGATCGGGGGATGGGGTAGCTCACCGGTGGCGAGAGTAACTCCGGTGAGGTGCCACCGGTTGGAGTAGAGTGGCGTAGGGGAAGCTTGAGCTCGGGCTTGGCTTGACCTTGGTGAAGATGGTGGAGAAGGTGGTGAAGAAGCTTGGGGAAGCTCATAACTCCACCTCCGGGGATGAAGACGAGGTCACGGTGGTGGAGCGCGTCTCCGGCGAGGTTGGGGGGTGCTTCAATGGTGGTGGAGATGGTTGGGCTCTCCTATGGCTTGGAGGTGGAGAGAGAGCTTCTTGGGTGAGTGAAAGGAGAGAGAGAGAGAGCTGAACAGCTCTGGGTGGGGAGAGGAGCGCGGCTGACGAGCGGGCCCCGTGGGGCTACGTGGCGTGAATGCTCTGCGCCTGCGCTACGCACGCGCAAGGCGGTGGCGGACCGTCCGCCCGTGTGGCGCGGACCGTCCGCGGGTGACGTGGCGAGGGCTGACCGTGATGTGTTGACTGTGCCTACGTGGCAATGGCGGACCGTCCGCACCTACTAGGCAGATTGTCCGCCACTCACTTGGTGGCTGGGCTTAGCCATTTTAGTTAGATGCATAATGATGTTCTAATGATGCATGATTAAGTTAATTAATCAAGGGCTGTTACAAATCCCCCCTAAGAAAAAATCTCGTCCCGAGATTTGGCTAAGTGCTAACAAGGACGGATCGTCCGGCCCACAGGCGCGGGCCGTCTGACGGTCATTTCCTAAAATCTACACAGATTCATCTAAGTTCTGTTGGGGTCGGGGTTGGTCAACGGCGGACCGTCCGGGCCCAAGGGCGGACCGTCCGCCGGCAAAAGCCGTGGAAACTAACTGATTCGGGACACCTCTGGTCGACGTTTTTGGGCCAACCGGCGGACCGTCCGGTGTCCCTGTGCAGACCGTCCGCCGGCAAAAGGCCGAAAAACACAAGTTTCGAGAGTTCCCTGGTGGGCTGAAAAAATTGTACTGCGGACCGTCCGCCCCCAGGAGGGAGACCGTCCGCCTCACAAATTTTTGGACCACTAGAAAAGTGCAAGTTTCAGTCTGGATTTGTGGTTGAACGGCGGACCGTCCGTGATCTGGGAGAAGACCGTCCGCCGTGGTCGAAAAATGACCCTGAAAATTCATATAAGGTAGTTCCTCCTAGTCCCTAACTTCTTATGCATAGCAAGATATGTATAAGGGATGAAACCACAACTATTCTAGCATCACAAGAGGCTCTAGATAAAGATTGAAAAGTAGGCATAAAGAATCACATACTCATCCATGAAGAGATTAGGATATGATTTTTGAATTTGATCTTCTTGCTCCCAAGTTGCTTCGCGCACGGAATGGCGACTCCATTGAACCTTGACAAACTTGGTGACCTTATTTCTAGTCTTGCGCTCGGCATGGTATAGGATGCGAATAGGATGCTCCTTATAAGATAGATTGGGTTGAATTTCCAATTCCTCCAAATTAGTCACTTTCGAAGGAACTCGTAGACATTTCTTCAATTGTGAGACATGGAACACATCATGAATCGTTGAGAGAGATTGTGGCAACTTCAATTTGTATGCAACGGCTCCACACCTTGCCAACACTCGAAAGGGGCCAACATAGCGAGGAGCAAGCTTGCCCTTCTCTTGGAACCGTTGGGTACCTTTGAAGGGTGTCACCTTAAGATAGACATGATCACCAACTTGAAACTCAAGAGGTCGTCTCCGTCGGTCGGCATAATACTTTTGGCGGGTTTGAGCGGCTTGAAGTCTTTCTTGAATTTTCTTCACTTTCTCTTCGGATTCCATAACAATATCCAGACCAAAGTATATCCTTTCTCCGGACTCCGACCAATTGAGAGGAGTTCTACAACTCCGCCCATACAAAGCTTCAAATGGAGACATCCCAATACTTGCTTGGTAGTTATTGTTGTAAGAAAATTTCGCAAATGGCAAGCAAGTTTCCCAATCTTTTCCATAGATAATAGCACAAGCTCTAAGCATATTTTCAAGAATTTGATTCACTCTTTCAGTTTGGCCACCGGTTTGTGGGTGATAGGCGGTGCTATAAGTGAGATCGGTGCCCATAGCTTCATGGAGACTTTGCCAAAATTTGGCGGTGAATTGAGAACCTCTATGGACACTATAGTCTTGAGAACACCATGAAGACAAACAATCTTGGTAAGATAAAGTTCGGCATACCTAAGGATGGTGTAGGAAGTCTTCACCGGTAGGAAATGAGCGGATTTTGTGAGACGGTCCACAATTACCCAAATAGAATCATAGCCATGAAGAGTATGCGGTAAACCCGTGATAAAAATCCATTGAGATATTTTCCCACTTCCATGAAGGAATTGGGAGAGGTTGAAGGGTTCCAGCCGGCTTGAGATGTTCAGCCTTCACCCGTTGGCAAACATCACATTCGGCCATATAGCGAGCAATTTCTCTCTTCATGCGAGTCCACCAAAATCTTTGCTTCAAGTCTTGATACATTTTGTTGCTTCTGGGGTGGATAGAAAATTGAGACTCATGAGCTTCATCAAGAGTTTTCTTCCTAAGCTCAAAATTCTTGGGAACCACCAAACGTTTTCCAAACCATACAATACCTTGCTCATCTAACTTGAAACACTTGGTATTTTCCTCGCCAATTCTTTCCCTCAATTTCTTCATGCCTTTATCTTCAAGTTGAGCCTTCTTAATCTCATCAACAAGATTGAAGGTGATGACCAAAGTGGCAAGCGACCCATGCTCGACCATAGAGAGGTTGAGCTTCCGAAAGTCTTCACAAAGTGTGTAAACTCCGGATCGTGTTTGCAAACAATGGCATTGTGCCTTGCGGCTCAAAGCATCGGCCACCACATTAGCCTTGATGGGGTGATAATGAACTTCCAAATTATAATCCTTGATCAATTCAAGCCATCTTCTTTGCCTCATATTGAGCTCCAATTGGGTGAAAATATATTTGATACTTTGCTGATCGGAGTAGATATTGCATGGATTTCCAAGAAGATAATGCCGCCATATCTTAAGAGCATGAACAACCGCCGCTAGCTCAAGATCATGAGTAGGATAATTTTCTTCATGTTTCTTCAATTACCGGGAGGCATAAGAAATAACCCGGCCTTCTTGCATAAGAACACATCCAAGTCCAATATGAGATGCATCACAATAAATATCAAAGCCCTTGGTGATATCGGGCTGAGCAAGAACTGGAGCGGTTGTAAGACGGTTCTTGAGAGTTTGAAAAGCTTCCTCACAAGCACTAGTCCACTTAATTCTACGGTCTTTTTCAATAATTCGGTTATAGGCTTTGCTATCTTGGAGAATTTTTCAATGAACCTACGGTAATAACCCGCAAGTCCAAGAAAACTCCGAACATCACTAACATTTTGTGGTTGTTTCCACTTGAGCACATCATTCACCTTGCTTGGATCAACCTCAACTCCTTCTTCGGAAAGGATATGGCCTAGGAAGGATACCTTCTTAAGCCAAAATTCACACTTGCTAAACTTGGCATAAAGATAATGATCACGAAGCTTTTGTAGAACAATGCGAATATGCTCGGCATGCTCTTCTTCGGTCTTGGAGAAGATAAGAATATCATCGATAAAGATCACCACAAATACATCCAACTCCTCAAAGAAGATAGAATTCATCAAGTACATGAAGTAAGCCGTGGCATTGGTCAACCCAAAGGACATCACGGTATACTCATAAAGCCCATAACGAGTAGAGAAAGCCGTCTTGGGAATATCTTCCTCTCTAATTTTGATTTGATGATAACCCAACCTAAGATCAATCTTGGAAAAGAATTTTGCACCCACTAATTGATCAAACAAGATATCAATCCTAGGAAGAGGATATTTATTCTTCACGGTCACATCGTTCAACGGCCGATAATCCACACACATTCTCAAGCTATCATCCTTTTTTTCTTCACAAAGAGAGCCGGGCATCCCCAAGGTGAGGAGCTCAGACGAATATAGCCCTTATCTACAAGATCTTGCAATTGCTTTTTCAACTCCACTAGTTCATTAGGTGCCATTCTATAGGGTCTTCTAGATACCAGGGCCGTCCCGGGGAGTAGCTCAATAACAAACTCCACATCCCGGTCGGGAGGCATCCCCAGTAATTCTTTGGGAAAGACATCCGAAAATTCGCATACCACCGGAATTGCCTCTAACTCCGGTAGCACGGTGGCATTAAGAGCATAAATTTGAGGGCTACATTTCTCACTAAGATAAAGAGTAACCCTCCGCCCGGAAGGGTGTTCGAGTTCAATAGAATGAGAACTACACCGAATAATCCCCTCATGCATGGTCATCCAATTTAGACCCATGATCATATCCAAATCTCCTAAGTCAATGACAATTAAATTGGCCTCAAAGTTGAGCCCGAAAATCTCAAGTTGAGCTGAATTGACCACATTGTTGGTTACTAATGTTGCTTCCGGGGCATCAATATGAAAAGGAGTAGGCACTACCCGGATGGGAAATTGATGTTGTATGACAAATTTTCTACTCACAAAGGAATGAGATGTACCGGAATCAAATAATGTTCTAGCATGTTGAGAGTTCATGGAAACCATACCGACTAGGACCCTTGAGTCCTCACTAGCTTCTTTTGCGGTGATATAATTTAACTTGCCCCGCTTGGGTCCTTGAGCTTGCTTGCCACCTTGGCGAGAGGGAGGTGAAGAAGTAGGCTGCCTAGGAGCATTGCCGGCTCCATTTTTCTTGGGTGAGTGGCATTCCCTAGAGAAGTGACCTTGACCTCCACAATTGTAGCATGGACCACGGGAGGTATTTCCACCACCGCCGCCCGGCTGCCCCACAAAGCAAGAGGATTGCCCTTGGGGAGCGGGAGGACAGCGTGCCATCCACATAGGTTGAGGGGCGCCATAGCCCGGCACACGGGGCGGTTGAGAGGGCCCCAAACGCGAGCGTTGCGAACCGCCACCCGCATAGGAAGTGGCAACCCGCTTGCGGCTCTCTGCCTCAAGCATGCGGGTTTCTTCTTCAATTTCTTTCACCTTGTACTCTTGCTTGATTGCTTGACTCACCATGTCATTGAAATCCTCAAATTTATTATTGGTAAGCTTCTCTTGGAGCTTCAAAGATAAACCTCCCATGAAACGATCTTGCCTCCTTTCATCCGTAGAGGTGTCATCCGGGGCATATTGGGCAAGATAGTTGAAGGCATTGACATATTCTATGACTGATTTCTTGCCTTGCTTGAGGTTGCGAAATTCATCCTTCTTGATGAGAAGAGCACTCTTGGGAATTCTTAACGTCCAAAAAGTCAGGCGTTGACTCTCGGAAATTAACACTGTGGCCTGAAAAATTTGCTTGAACTTCAGTGCAGGTCCAAAATCTTGAGGTTCGTGGCGTGCCAGTCAATTTGACCTGAAATTGACAAGGTAGAATTTAATTAGTAAATGTTGACGCTCGTTAGCGACACACTTTTAGTGCCATTTAAGTGGTGTTTTGGGACCAACTCATATACTAACCCGCCACTTTGCACTTGAAATAACCCCATTTTAGCATATGCATGTATTTTTGGAGGATTTTGGTTTACGTAGCTTTTTGAGCTATAAATGAGCACTTTTGGACAAAGACCAAGATCATGCGTAGAGCAGAGGAATGAAGGCCATGTGACTCGAATTTCGTTCGCTCTCATCTATGGTGAACCAACCTCCAAGAATATGGAAGGGCAAAGACTTGAAGATAAGGTCGGATGACTTCGGGATCAAGACGAATCAGGCAGACATATGGAAAGATATCAAGACTCAATCTTATCCCGAAGCAACCAACGTCAAATACCCACACGCATTGGCAAATCAACTCCTGGAGGGACTAGAAGCTTGCACGCGAAAGATGGGGCCGAGGGGCAACAAAAATGCCCTGGGCCGGCTGGCCCAGAGGGGCCCAGGCCAGCCGGCCTGGGTGGTTTCTGTGCCGCCTCGACCTCCCCTTCGAGCTAGGGTTTCCTCGGACTATTTATAGTCCCCGTACCCCGCAGCCATGAAAATCAATCCACCAGAAGTCAACACAAAGAGGGACACACACCGAAGGAAGCTGACGGCCGCCGCAAGTCCTCGAGGTTGCCTAGGATATGGCTTAGGCCATGCCCTAGCCACCATGGTTGGCCCTGCGTGGTGAAGCCATGGCGGAGTTCCGGAGCCATGCCTTGAACTCATCAAGGCATATGTACATTCGATGGTGATATCAATCTATTTGTCTCATTTACTTTGATCTTCTAAGATGCATGCTTTCTCTCATATGTCTATCTAGCATATGTTCTTAGTAGGAATAGATTTAATCATGGTGATTAGTCTATGCCCTGCGGATACATCTTAGTAGTGCACGGGAAGTCGGCGTGATTATCCTCGTGTGGTGACAGCATGCTGGAGGGAAAAGGCCGAAAAACGTGTAATGTTGAGTAGACGATTCTTTATCATGGTACGAGATTAGATTGGTTATCGTTTTGGTCGGAGTTGCAACTAGAAGATGGTAGGCCTGTGCTACCTTTGGTCGTGTTACCTCGTGTCGTGGGGTTGTGATCCATTCATTACATTCATCAACTTCACACACATGTTTAACCTCATATGTAATCTATGCCTAATGCTAGGATTAGATCCGTTAGATTAGATGGAAAACCCTAGGTAGTTTTTTGTCGATTCACGGATTGATAAACCTTGGGGGAATACTCTAAGGAAAAAGCTACCAACGATCCGTGCGCTTGTGGTTCACAATTGGCGCGTCTAAGGACCGTCAACAAGCTTTTCTGGCGCCGTTGCCGGGGATCGGCAACTCGAACCCTAGGATGATCTATCTAATTTTTTGAACTAACCCTAATTTTATTATTGCATATATCCTGTGTTTCTTGTTTGTGTCCATGAATGCAGGTCAAACCCGAGACACAAAGCGATCGAGAAGTTTTCAACATCTGGGCTTTGACAAGTCCAAAACTCGCTCCCACAAGTTGATGGCTACGTGAAGATCCTCTCTTTAGTGGTAGGTGCTAACTTTTGTTAGTGGCCCATCATCCACTATCGAGCCCACACACAAAATAAATTAAGATGAACAAGGTATGCCGCCATGTCAATTAAATTTTTAAAACTAATGTTTCTTGGAGATTTGTTTGTCCAAGCTATAGGTGATAATTCATGCCCCAAAGAAGTCGTGAGATCCGATCGTCAACATCTCCAGAAGGTTGCTGTTGAGACCAGTTTTTCACCTAAGATCAGAGAGGTACCATTGAGGAAAATTGGAAAATATAAAGCTCTATCAAGTCTTCTTTCCAAAGCATCAAAAATTATAATTTTTGGAGATCGGTGCAAAGCGTTATGGTAAAATCTTTCAACACTACGCATTCTGAAATCTGCTCAGGATAGAACGTAGTGCCAGAGTAAAACAAGCGTAACTCTTTCATCTGAAGTCCGTCTGAAGTGAATGAGCACTCGTTGGAAAGGAAATTTGATGCACATTGCAATGGATTAGAATTTTGGTACATGTTCTACTCTGTGTGAAGAGCAATTCAATGAAGAAAAGGCAGCAGCAAACAACCGAGGAGGTGATGATGATGTCAAGGGATGATTGGAGGGTGTTAACACCAAAATTTGGTAATTTTATGGCCAGAGAAGTCCCTAAAATAAAGCTGATAATCTGAGGAAAATCAAGTCGGAATTGGCAAGTTTCAGAGAATACTCACGTGCATGTGAAGATGGTTATAATAAAAAAGGGAAGGCTGCCGCGTGAGGAGAAATAATTCGGCTTGAGATATATTGATTGGCTGGCTGCACAAGGAATCAAATTGACATATCCCTACGGGACTAGATGTACACGTGAAGGGATCCTGTACGGAGCCACGTATGTATTTTATATTTCCTTCTAGATATTTCTCTTAGTGCGTGATGGTTAGTATAGAATATTAAATAAGCTAGTCATATTTGAGTTAGGCTTAAGAGTTCTATTTTTGTACGCAAAGTCCAGCAGCCCTATAAATATAAAGGGTCATGGCAGCTTGTAATTTTCATCTCTCGATCAATATACAAACTGGCATCATGCCAAAACCTTAGGAACCATGTAGCTTATCGACGAGTTCTTCAGCAAGCTGGGCTGCATCAGTCTTCGATCTCCAGCCTGCCGCGAGTTCCGTCACCCGGATCGATCCAAGCTTTGATCTGAGGCGCATCGCCCTCTTCTCGTTTGGATGGTTCAACTACCGAATTAGCGTAAGCTTTGAATTGAGGCGCATCGCCCTTTCTCGTTTATGCTGTTCAACGTAACATGTCGGCTTTACTTTGCTTATTCAATATAATAGCCGATCTGTTACTGATGGGCTGTTCTTCGAGTTTTCGGGTTTGATCTAGATTCCCTGCATCGGAGCTAGATTTATCTTGATTATTAGAAGGCAGCTTATGCGGTTGTTTGGAGTTTCTAGATTGATTTAGATCTGCGCCATGTGAATTGATCTGACTCTTCAAACAGCTATGAGCATTGGTTTAGTCCGATTTGAGCTGACAATATCGTTCCAGGTCCGATTCACCTTTATAGGCTTAATCTGGTTGTTCTTTGAATATCGGGTTTGATCTAGATTCCCTACGTCGGAGCTAGATCCTTCTTGATTATTAGAAGGCAGCTTATGCTGTTGCTTGGAGTTGCTAGATTGGTTTAGATCTACGCCATGTGAGTCAATCTGTTTCTTCAACAACTGTGAATATTGGAACGATCTTGTAACTGTTCTATCAGGATGATTATCATTGCGAGCTTCCTGTCCAAGAGATTAGGCAGGAGGGACAACATATCGGCTCTCACAGCTTATTGAACATATTGCAACGGGCAAAGCCGATCTGTTATTATGATTGCATCAAGATTAGCTGTGGGAGAGCTGTCTTTATTATATCTGCGAGCAATTACGTGAGGCAATGGTGCCACCGATTTATCTTTGGATTGCCAAGATTGGTTTAGATTCCCTACGTCGGAGCTGGGTTTCTCTTGGTTATTCAGTGATTAATCGTTTATTGGGTTGTTCTTCGAGTTTTCGGGTTTGATCTAGATTCCCTACGTCGGAGCTAGATTTATCTTGGTTATTTGAAGGCAGCTTATTCGGTTGTTTGAGGTTGCTAGATTGATTTAGATGTACGCCATGTGAATTAATCTGATTCTTCAACAGCTATGAGAGATCAGAAAGCTAGCAGATGTATTAAAGATGATGATCAAGCGGTTAAGACGGTGAACAGCGTATCGGCCTTATTCTGTACTGATTATATTCTGCAAAGGCACGGCCGGTTCGCTATATGATATCGATCATGCTCCTTGTCAGTTGAATGGTCAAACTGACTGGCACGCTGCGAACCTGAACAAAGTGCAGGCTGGCACTGGAGTGAAGCAGATCTCCCTGGTCTTCGTGTGCTGGACGCGGAGGATACGACCGCCGATTTTCCGCGTCAACACATTTTTGGCACGCCCAGTGGGACCACAATCGTATGATCAAGGTCAGATATATCCACCATTGATTACATCAGTCGATTCTTGGTTAATGCGGGGAGACATCGGCTGGAGCTTTCAGATCCAATATTATATTATATTTCTGTATGATAAGCTGATGGATTTCTTGATTTACTGCTGCAATAGAGGCCGGTCCAATATTATTATGAAAGTATACAATCCTATCGGCCATAAGATAAAAAAAAGGGATTGTCACATTAATTGTAGCAGATCGAATTGAAGTATTATGTTTAAAGCTGATGAGATATATCTGTCGGCTAAGGGACTCGATGGAAAATATTTATTAACGGCAATGAAACAATGTAATTCTTAATGGTCTTGATGACAGTAGTTGCCTCTTGTTAACAGCCGATGGGATATCTGTTCCATTGATCGGCTAGAGTTGACTTCTTCCCTGGTGATGTAATCTCTCAAAAGTGCAAAGGTCAACGTTGCAACTGGAGGGCATGTGTTGGCTGATACTACATATTATCGGACCTGAGGGGCAGCAGGTGTACGTGATGATTGGTGGCATACCTTGGTCCGATGGAGATAATGCTTATGGTGGCCGACAGCCCCGAGCTCGTGAATGATCGGCTGATGATGGTATATGCGCTGCACTGTCTGCTACTGATAACCACGCCGATGAGTACCTCTTCTCCGATGATCATTGCCTGGTCAAACACACATGATGAGTGGCTGCCAACTTAGCCCATAATGTATGGCCGATGTAGTTGTTCTATTGTCAAAAATGCCAAAGTCCGATGAAGTTATTTCTGATAAGTGAGCAGCCGATGGTCGGATGGAGACGATTCAGAGTCCGATAACATGCAGGCATCAAGCTATATATCAAGCCGGTGGAATTTCTAATATTGCAATTTAAAATATTAATCATCGGCTGCAAGAAAGTTCAATTTTTTATTTAATGCTGCAAGAGAAAACTCATCCATACTCTCATCGGCTGAGATTAAATCTGGTCATCAGACTTGATAGCATGATAGCCGATGGAGGAGTCTGATGGAAGTCCGATGTGCAACTTGGAGGTTCGATAACTCGGAGTCCGATGGAAACTATAGGTATCTTTCGAAGAGGAGTTGGGCCGATTTAGAAAAAGATTTTATAAATATTTCTTCGCTGGGACTTACAAAATGAAGCTCATAGTTTTGGCATCGGTCCGATAGAGATCAAGAGAATCGGCACTTGGTGAAGTTCGCTTTCTAAGAGCTACGGGGTCCGGTCAAAAGATAAGTTCGTGCTCAAGGATTTGAAAACTTTACGCACCTGGTACAAGAAGCATCGGCTTATGACAGCCGATTTCAAGAGAACAAGTGGAAACACAAGCATCAGGCCTGGAGGCCGATTGCGTTTATTTGCTTTTACGAACTCTGCTTGCCGCATGCGCCTGGCTGATGCCCACTGTCGTCGTACTTCCCTGGCCACGTGATTCTGTTGGTGACTTGCTACGTTCCAGGAGAGGCCAGAGTCCCGACATGGAGGGGAAGGGTCCAGCGACATGCACCAGTTTTTCTACAAGATGTTACAAGACCATCTAATCTACGTCAAGTACAAGGTCTCACCCTATTATCGGCCTGTCACATGCGGATAACTGATAGCCGATAGCAAGGAATCGGCTTATAGTGTGCATGCATAATATTTTGAGCCAGCTGCTGATTTCAGAGTATATATATATATATATATGTCGGCGACGAGTTCTGCATTCTTACTGCTGCATCTACTTGTGGACTAAGACTATAAATAAATAGAGGAAGAAAATGCACTAGAGAGTACGTATGTGACTAGCTGTCTGCAGACATCAAACTGACATCGGCCGATATATACTCGACTGGCTACAAATATACTCATCGGCTAAGATCAGGACATCGAGCCGATGGATCTATTTATGTGGTGATTGGATTCTGCCAGGTGGACGAAAGAATTCAGAGGCCATCTATTGGGCCGCAACCAGCAATTTCATCATCCAAGATCTTTGGTTCGGCTGTCAAGATAGGATATACATCAGTCTGTTTTTACCTCCCAGTTGAGCCCATTGGCCGGCATTAAAGAAGTATTTGCTCATACAAAAGCATATCGACCTGTGGATTGCCGAATTAGCTGGAGGAATATTTTTGATGGTTAGGCACAGGCGTGATACATGCAAGTGTGTGGGACAGGGGCTGCCTGCAGTACATCCGATTTAGAGCCCAGGTTCAGGCGTCGGCTTGTGAGAATAAAAGGAGCCGATCCAATTTTTGTTAATTGTTGCCTGGAACGGTTTATGCTTCGTCATCGGAATCAACATGGAATTGATCCCCTGATGATCTTCGGCCGGACGCTACTTATACCACTTCATCAGATGACATGCATCGGCCTTGACATATTCATCGGCTGCTTCGTCCGATGGAGACAGGTCCGATAGGTCAACACATCAAGATGTCAGGCCATCAAGCCGTTGGGCCAATGTCTGGTCATTTTTGTTTTGCTGATAGTATGAGTTGGAGGCCGATAGTCCAATACTCTAGCTGATGGTCAGCCGAAGGTCCGATCATGGTGGTTCTTATTAGGTCCGATCATGAGACATATCAATTCATCAGGTGGAAGAAGAAGAATCGGCTTTGGGATAATCTCAGAACTCATATTCCAATATCAAGAGCCGATGGAGGCGACCCACAGTCCGATGGGTCGATGCAGAGACATCAAGCCATGGTTCGATAGGAACACATCAAGCCATGGTCCGATGGGACACAAGACATCAAACCATGGTCCGATGGGAACACAGAGACACCATGGTCCGATTATAAAATCCAAAGGCGATCAAGACACAACATGGTCCTATCATTGTACTGTCTCGGGACATTGTTGCTGAAAGCCGATGAAATATATCCGTCGATCGGCTACTTCCTGTTAAGATGGATCCGATGACAAATTAATTATGGAGGAAGCTGACACGCAATATTGAGAGAGGAGATTCATTGCATACAAGTGTATTGTTTAATCCTGTCAGCTACATGATTACACATACGCATGCCGCACATACCAGCAGGCACGTAGGACAAGAAGAAATTTCACTTCAGATAAGATGTGTCGGCTGCAGGAGATACACAACTAATGCCAGTTCCTCTCAGTGCACTATCGGACCGTCTTCAGATAAGATGTATTCAACTGGCCGATGCATCACACGTCATAGCCAAGGTCCGATGAGATGGTCCGATGTGGAGGTCCGATGGCTGTGGTACGATGGCCGAATCCGATGATTTGGATTTTGAAGATCCGATGGCAACATGAGGTCTGATGAAGTTTATTCTTGACAAATAAAAGACTATATCGGCTGGAATAAAAGTTTATCGGCTGGAAGAATAAATAATGCTTGGAATAAAAGTTTATCGGCTGGAAGAATAAATAATTCGAAGCATGAAGAATTCATACTTCAAACTGGGGGGCCTGTGTTAACACCAAAATTTGGTAATTTTATGGCCAGAGAAGTCCCTAAAATAAAGCTGATAATCTGAGGAAAATCAAGTCGGAATTGGCAAGTTTCAGAGAATACTCACGTGCATGTGAAGATGGTTATAATAAAAAAGGGAAGGCTGCCGCGTGAGGAGAAATAATTCGGCTTGAGATATATTGATTGGCTGGCTGCACAAGGAATCAAATTGACATATCCCTACGGGACTAGATGTACACGTGAAGGGATCCTGTACGGAGCCACGTATGTATTTTATATTTCCTTCTAGATATTTCTCTTAGTGCGTGATGGTTAGTATAGAATATTAAATAAGCTAGTCATATTTGAGTTAGGCTTAAGAGTTCTATTTTTGTACGCAAAGTCCAGCAGCCCTATAAATATAAAGGGTCATGGCAGCTTGTAATTTTCATCTCTCGATCAATATACAAACTGGCATCACGCCAAAACCTTAGGAACCATGTAGCTTATCGACGAGTTCTTCAGCAAGCTGGGCTGCATCAGTCTTCGATCTCCAGCCTGCCGTGAGTTCCGTCACCCGGATCGATCCAAGCTTTGATCTGAGGCGCATCGCCCTCTTCTCGTTTGGATGGTTCAACTACCGAATTAGCGTAAGCTTTGAATTGAGGCGCATCGCCCTTTCTCGTTTATGCTGTTCAACGTAACATGTCGGCTTTACTTTGCTTATTCAATATAATAGCCGATCTGTTACTGATGGGCTGTTCTTCGAGTTTTCGGGTTTGATCTAGATTCCCTGCGTCGGAGCTAGATTTATCTTGATTATTAGAAGGCAGCTTATGCGGTTGTTTGGAGTTTCTAGATTGATTTAGATCTGCGCCATGTGAATTGATCTGACTCTTCAAACAGCTATGAGCATTGGTTTAGTCCGATTTGAGCTGACAATATCGTTCCAGGTCCGATTCACCTTTATAGGCTTAATCTGGTTGTTCTTTGAATATCGGGTTTGATCTAGATTCCCTACGTCGGAGCTAGATCCTTCTTGATTATTAGAAGGCAGCTTATGCTGTTGCTTGGAGTTGCTAGATTGGTTTAGATCTACGCCATGTGAGTCAATCTGTTTCTTCAACAACTGTGAATATTGGAATGATCTTGTAACTGTTCTATCAGGATGATTATCATTGCGAGCTTTCTGTCCAAGAGATTAGGCAGGAGGGACAACATATCGGCTCTCACAGCTTATTGAACATATTGCAACGGGCAAAGCCGATCTGTTATTATGATTGCATCAAGATTAGCTGCGGGAGAGCTGTCTTTATTATATCTGTGAGCAATTACGTGAGGCAATGGTGCCACCGATTTATCTTTGGATTGCCAAGATTGGTTTAGATTCCCTACGTCGGAGCTGGGTTTCTCTTGGTTATTCAGTGATTAATCGTTTATTGGGTTGTTCTTCGAGTTTTCGGGTTTGATCTAGATTCCCTACGTCGGAGCTAGATTTATCTTGGTTATTTGAAGGCAGCTTATTCAGTTGTTTGAGGTTGCTAGATTGATTTAGATCTACGCCATGTGAATTAATCTGATTCTTCAATCAGCTATGAGAGATCAGAAAGCTAGCAGATGTATTAGAGATGATGATCAAGCGGTTAAGACGGTGAACAGCGTATCGGCCTTATTCTGTACTGATTATATTCTGCAAAGGCATGGCCGGTTCGCTATATGATATCGATCATGCTCCTTGTCAGTTGAATGGTCAAACTGACTGGCACGCTGCGAACCTGAACAAAGTGCAGGCTGGCACTGGAGTGAAGCAGATCTCCCTGGTCTTCGTGTGCTGCACGCGGAGGATACGACCGCCGATTTTCCGCGTCAGCAGAGGGCCATGAACACAAAAGATGATGATTTGAAGTTGATCAAGACTGGAGGCAACAAGATTAGAAGCACCATGACACCATCAATCTTCTCCAGTGGGATGCTCAAGAAGCTTCTAATTGAGTGATGCTACCAACGAAGGAAACTGCTCAGATCATCAATACAAAGCACGAGAGCCCCCTACGATCCCGGCACCTTGGGTAAAGCAAGAATTATGGATAAGACACATCATTGGAGTGCTACTTACTGGTGAATCAATGGTGATAAGGCACCTTGTATGAAACGGTGCCTTGTCTCCACTAACTCCACCTGGATGCAATGGAGGCTCCGGTCTTGTGCCGCCACCAACTCGGACATGCGCCTTTCATACAAGGTGGCATCTACCATACCCACCTCAAACTCATTTACTCCTTGAAATGGACCATTCCTTGGAAAGTTGGTGAATGGTTGGCGCTCAAGCTCAATGATCTCTTGGCGAAGGATTGCCATGGCCTTGTATGCTACTTCTTGAATTGCCATTACCACCGAAGTCCCATGAGCTGAAATTCGGTGCTCATGGTGCACACCTTCCTCCAAGCGCCTTGGGATGAACACGGTGGCCACATAGTCCACCATCCCCGGTACAAGTTGTCGGATACCAATATTAGGGGTACCCAATGGCAGCGGATTAAAAATAAAAAGCCCCGGCAGCTATCCCTTTCTCTCTGATTTACCTCCACCTGAACAGTACGAACATGCATGCTGTGACACTGCATGTACGGATATATGTGCGTGTGTGCTGCGAGTCCTTCAGGCCATAAGTGCTAGATGGTACTACCGGTGCATGTGTGGGTGCTGTGTGCTGTGCATGTGTGCGAGCTGCAGCCTTGCTTTGTTTGCATGCGGTGTAAGTACTGGCACATGTGGGGCCCTCTGCATCCCTTGCATGCGGAGTGCTCGCTGATAATTGCTGCTCGAGTAGTTAGGCTGCTGGCGTATGCCCGGGAGCCCATTGCGTACGGGAGTGCAACGGCCTGCACCTCCGCCCGACAGGTTCGCGATTTCCCCGAGTGGACTCCGTCCTTGCGTCCGAGTGGTTGGAGAAAAGCAAAGCACGCTGCGCCCGAGTAGTCTTCACCACCGCCCGACGAGCTGCTCCGTCCCGCCCGAGGAGTTGCTCCTTCGCCCGATAAGAACCGCGTCTCGCCCGACAAGAATCACGACCCGCCCGACAAGACTCCGATTCGCC
>CM014275.1:11264720-11286873 GCA_004135705.1 Alloteropsis semialata
AAGGGGCCGGTTAGGGCACCGGTTAAACCGCCCAAGGAGACTTGAATCCTTGAGAGGGGCGAGCTTTTCCTTGGTTGAATCCTCAAATCGCCAATGGAGGATGAGTGGGAGGCTTGGGCGCTCGGTCTTGAGAGAGGACAGGACGTGGAGGAGAGTAGAGGGTGAATGTGGATAAGGATGTACTGTTGAGTCACGGGAGGGGGTAAAAAAAGGGTAACTCCCGGGGTACACCGGTCAGACCGGTTCCGAGCACCGATCAGACCGGTGCCCCTCCCAACAGAACAGGTGAGAAGGCTGATTAATGAACTTTTGATCCTTTTAGCCCTTACAAGGTTGGACATTAGATTTGCAGTGAATATTATCCAAAGTTGGCATATCTCAGAAGAATATGGAATAATCCAAATTATTTCTCATTTCTTGATTCTTCCAAGAAAGATAGATAGATAGATAAAGATTTTATGGACTTGAGAAAATCTTCCCACTTGTGACTAGGCATCAATCAAACAAAGTGAACAATAGTCACAAGTGAGTCAATCGGGCCACAAAGACCAAGAACCAAAATTTTCAAAGAAGGCACACTTCCTACACATGCTAGTTGAATTTTCGCAAAAACTACCCTATGCCACAAAGGACATGCATCCATCTCAAGTCAATAGTCATCTTAGCATATTTAGCTCATATCTTGCAAGAGATAACACCAAGTCACTTCTCAATGAAGACATCAACTAAATATCTAGATTTGAAGCTCCAAATTGACTTAAAACAATTACATGCAAAAACACATACTAGCAAGGTACAAAGGCCTAGATGCAAAAGATAGGAATAGAAGGTTCATGAAAACATACCTTTGCCTTAAGCCCATTCGATTTGTGCATATTTCAATTTAGCATGGTGCTAGCTCTCATAATTATTTTTCTTATTCAAGTATTGAGTTAGCACAAGATACACTAGCACATGTGACTACAAATTCACTAGAAGAAATTGTTAGTCCCACAAGTGACACAAGTATTGGAATAACCTCCCCCTTAGATAGTGCATAAGAATTTTGAATTTCTTTTGAGTTGCACTTTATTCAATTATGAATATTGAGGAGTTTATTCACAATCTTGGTCAAGGCATATAGAAGGTAATAAACAAATTGAAATTATGCCAGGGATCTCAATCATAGTCACATAAAACTTTTCATGCTAAACACACTAGCATGAGGAAAGGCCTAGATGCATTGAAATGAATATATGAAATTGAAAAACATACCTTGGTCTCTAGCTAATCCTTTTCTTCACATTGGTGAAGATTCACTTCTCAAGTCTTGTGCGTTATCAATATAATCCAAATGCTTCTTCTCATTTATAATTTTCCCTTATATACATCATAGAGAAGAAATGCATTAAGAAGCACAAGATCTAGTTTCATCATTTAGTGATCTTTGGATTGGAAAGGCACAATGGATCACTAAAAGATGAAACCTCACAATATAGGTTAAATTCCTTTTCTTGATGCACATGTGTATATGGGTGAAAGGCAAGCTCACATGCATCAATCTTGTCACAAAAACAAGCAAGAGAATTTAATCTATATTATGGGAAGCAGCTATTCAATAAAAGAATTTATTGTCCAAAGAGGAGGTAGATACACTTTTACCAATTTTGAACAAAGGACATAGCTTGCTTCAAAGAGAGACAAACTCTCACACATGAGACTACAAGATCACTAAAAGAAAATGTTAGTCTCTAGGACACAAATTGTAGGATAATCTCCCCCTAAATAGGTGCATCATGTATTTGAATATCATGTCACATGCACTTGATCAATTTAATGAATTTGAGGAGTTTATCACACAATTTGGTCCCAGCACATAAATAAATTGCATTTATTGACAAGGTGCCAAGAATACTTACTACCACAAAGATAGTGCATAAATTGTATGCCATGGAAGTGCTAAATGAATTTCTTGTAAAATTCCAAATTAGATGAAACTTGACAATCAAACCTCTGCCGGAACTTCTGGTAGGATTTTGCCGGAATTTCTGATATGGGACAGAGGCTGCCGGAATTTTGGGTCGGAAGTTCTGGTGTGAAACCGAGGCTACCGGAGCTTATGTTTGCTGACTGGGCCAGCACCGGTCAGACCGGTCTGGGTGACCGGTCAGACCGGTCCTCCCCAGTCAGCGCACATACAAGCGGAATTCTTTTCTTTTGCTTACTCCAAGAAATTTCTTCTTTAATTTTTATGTGATTTCCTGCACTTCAAAAAGTATTCTCTACTAGAGAGACATTAAAAGCATCACATGGCATATGGGAATGAATCAAATAAAAATGTCAAAGTCACTTTCTCATGCCTCACAAACTACACTTGTGACCCATGAGTGTTCACTTAGAACTGAGAGTGACTAAGGCATGACATTAAGCACTAGTTACCGAGATGACATTGGTTTTGTGATTTCAACACTTTGCTAGTCACTTGGCAAATTTCTTCATTTCTTGCATCTTTTCTATAAGCCAAGTGTCCAATGCCTCTCGACGATCCTGCAAGCTCAGCAAGCACTCTTTGGTACCCAAATCTTGTTGGGTCCTTTGAGGTTAGTCACAAGATGCTTAGGAACCCAAATGGCTCTTATGCTAATTTGAGGTGAACTAATCACTCTTATAGCACAAGTGTCAGTTTTGTCTTTCCCAAGCTTACTAAAATCATAATGGACAAGGTTAGATTCAAGAATGTTACCATTTGGACAATCCTTGCCCATGTGACCCTTTTGCCGGCAAGTATAGCAAACACGGCTCTTGTCCTTGCTTGACTTTATATTTCTTTGCTTTTCTTGCCTTTGCTTGCTTTTGAGTTCCATGGATGAAGAGGTGACTTCAATCTTGTCACTTTGGTGAAAAGTGGCTGCCCTGGCCGCCACCGGTCTGACCGGCCCAGGGGACCGGTCTGACCGGTTAGGGTCAGAGCCAGGACACATGGCTATTGTGTGTCCCTTCTTCTTGCATCCATAGCAAATCCTATTCTTTCCAAGACTCCTTTTCTTGGATACTTTATGCTTCATTATCTTGCCTTTATACTTGATCGGGCACATAAATGCATAATGCCCCATTGTTGAACAATTGAAGCATTGTATGTGATCAAGCTCCTTTTTCTTCTTTTATTGAGTCTTGTCTTTGTTGACTTGCTTGTCATGCTGAGGGATTGAGCTAGTGATCATTGATCCCTTCTCAAGCTTATTCACAATGTTTTCACGGTTATCTTGAGAAGGTTGCACTTGGCCCTTTCCCTTAAGCTTGACCAAGTCATTCTTGATCTCTTCTCTCGCTTGTTTTATGTCTTCCAATTCTTCAGCAAGGAGATCATCACAAGACTCTACAAAAACATGCTCATCACAAGATTTGGTTGCTTGGGAGCAACACGGTTTTTCACATAATAAAGTAGAATCGATGTGAGAGCATGTGCAAGTGTGTGTATGAGGTTCAAGATATTTTACCGATGATAATACAACCTCATGAGCAATGTCTAGCATAGCATATGATTCCACAAGCTTCTCATGAGAACACTCAAGTTCTTTGTGAGTTGCTTGCAAAGCCATATGCTCACTAGTGAGCTTCTCAAGTTGAGCAATGAGCATTAGTTTATCTTGTTCTAAGGATGCTACACAAGTAGATAAATTAGTAGCACAAGCATAATCCTTAGACAAGAATTCATACTTACTGACCAAGGAGGCATGTGACAACTTGAGCTTTTCAAGTTTTTGAGTTAGAGCCTTGATGGTTCCAACTCTATGGAATTCATCTCTCTTGGTCTTCTTCTTCTTTCTGCAAGCCATCAGACACTTAGGTCCCTCATCATTGGATAATGAAGAACCAGAAGTTGATGAGGTGACGCTTGCGGCTTGGGTGTCTTGAGCACACTCGGAAGCAGCTTCCTGCGGAGAACCGGTCAGACCGGTCCCCTGCACCGGTCGGACCGGTGCCTCCAGGCAGGCTGCAATTTCTTCCTTTTGCTCTTCTAGCTCCTTAGCAAAAACCACCTGAGGCTCAATGAATATTGCTGATGCAGTTGAGCACTTCTCAGGTGATTCCATGACTTCTTCCTCTTCATCATCACTTTCCGGATTTTCAAATATATCCGTGATGAGAGTCCAAATGTGATGAGCGTCTCTTCGGATTTCTTTCTTGCTAGAGATGATGTCCCATAAATCTTTACAAACAGAACTTCGCAAGAAGTCAGTAACACAAGCATTGAGTTGCACGCATGCTAACTCCTTTTGAGTGAGATTTGACAAATCAAAGTTGTCATAATCAAATTTAGGAGGTAGAATGCTAGCAACTAAAATATGTTCAACTAAAGGATCTAAATTTCTAAAAGCATTATGAACATTACCAAACCAAGAAGCATAGTTTGAGCCATCGAGCTCAAGTGGCTCAAATTGTACCTCACAAGTAGTCGACATCTTTTCTCACGGCGGTTAAGCTTGGATGTGAGTCCTTGCTCTGATACCAATTGAAAGGACCTTGATGTCGCCTAGGGGGGGTGAATAGGCGATATACCGCAAAATCAAACTTTTCCCCTTTTTGCTCTAGCTGCCAGGGGGTGACCGGTCAGACCGGTGACGTGCAGTGAACTCCCCCAACAGCAGCTCGAGCTTCTTCTTGACTTCTAGCACGAACCAAACTTGGTGAGTTGCTTCTGTAGATGATATTCAGCAAGGCAAAGCTATCCCTGCACACAATATAAGCACACCCAAGTAGATCGAAGCGGAAGCACAAAATATGCTAGAAATCAACAAGTGAGGCAAACCACAACGGAGACACAAGGAGTTGTTTTCCCGAAGTTTGGATTCACCGCTTGCACTAAGCAGCCACCACGGCACGGCGAATCCTACTCTCCGTTGAGGAAGCTCATACGACCACACTAGGTCAAGCTATTTCCTCCTTCCACTAAGTGACCTCTTCCCTTGCGGAGGCGAGGTGAAACCTTCACAAACGATCCCGTGGCTCACCACACACTTCGGTAGCTCACCGGGCAACGCCTAGCCGTCTAGGAGGAAGAACCTCCAAGAGTAACAAATACTTCAAATTGCTTTCTTGACAGCGAATCGAAGTGCTCAAGCTATGGTTGCTCTTGTTTTGCTCTCTAATGCTCACTCAATCTTGCTCACTCAACCCAACTCAAAGATATCACAAATATCACACAAATCTCACAAAGAGAGGTTGGAGAGGGCTTTCTTGCTTCTGGAATGTATCAAAGTCGTGTGGAAGCAGCAGCCCACCAAGAGGGGGGCTGAGGGGTATAAATACCCCATCACACAAAAACTAGCCGTTGGAGAATCTGTCGTGACCGGTCAGACCGGTCACCCTGACCGGTCAGACCGGTCAGACAGAGCTGATTCGAAAAACTAGCCGTTAGAGCTTACACCGGTCAGACCGGTCCCCTTGACCGGTCAGACCGGTCAAGCTGAGTGTGTCCCAAAAACCCCTCAAATTAGCTCAAGGTTTCATCCAAGGATAAAACCACACAATGTTAGATGATCTGGGATTTGTTAGCACACTCTGTGTCTCTCTCAAGGCTATTCTCACATGGGTCAACTATTGAGCACTTTTGATATTTGTCAATAAGCAAATGTTGCATCCCTCTTGATAGTACGGCGTACCTATACTCAAGGATAAATATAAACACAAAGACATCTTCTTGAGTTTCCAAGTTTTGATCAATGCCATACTTTGATAGTTGTCAACTTGAGGGCTTTCAACATTGCTAACTTTCTTGAGCAATTCCATACTTGAGCTAGTGACTTAGGATTTTTCATCATCCATTGACAAAGTGTATTTGAATCCTTAAGTCACTCCATTTTATCAATCACAACTAATTGATGCTTTGCATTGCTTCCCTCAACAAAGCTTGGATATGGTTCTTCGAAACCCCACGGAATCTAGATACTTCACCTTAGCAATTTGCACACATGGAAAGCCGTCGCTTAGCCAAAGCTTGCTTAGTCCCTCGCTCTAGTCATCTCGATTGATTTCTTCACCACTTACCCTTGCCACATTGAGTTTAGCTTTGCTTCATCATTTTGAAATCCCATTTGAAAGAACTCTTCAAATGCTTGTTCTTGATTGACAAAGTACATTCAAACCATTGCAAGCTTCCAACAATGAGACCAACGTATATCACATAAGTATATGTCCCTTTGGTGTAAATGCATGAAGCCTTGCAATTTCCACTTTGAATGATCCCTTCATATATCAACAAGCTTTCTCATAGATTGGAACCACATAGATATACCTTTGTTGACTTGTCCAAAATATATCAACACTCATGCTTGTCATTCATTTATTTATGCACAAAGAGATCACACACTTGCTTGCCTTTCTCATTATGAGCCAAAGAACATTCATTTCATATATAATTCAACATCACAACATGAATGTACAAATAAAAACCTGCTCATAGTCTTAAGCAAACAAGTTAGTCCTTTAATCGTTTTGTCATACAATTCACCAAAACCCACATGGGGGCCTAGATGCACTTTCAAAACCATGTAGCAAAATGCAACACGGCTCTGATGCCACACTGTGAGGAACCGACCAAATTAAACCCATTTAATCGAGTGTCATCCATTGACCAACTCAATTAAAGGAGCCTAATCCCGATAGACCTTGAGATGTGTCATGAGCAAGCCCAGGATTTAAACACTCCTCACAAAGCACAACATAGTGAAACATCATCATCATACAACATTCCACACATAGTTCACATACATAAAGAGGCTCAAGTTATTACATAACCAAGTTCAGAGTTTTAACAGCAGAAAGTCTACATCGTACTCATACGATAGTCCAAAAGCAATATATAAGAGAGTCCACACTATATGCCGATAGTGCCTCTCCACATAAACCACCGGCCGTCACTCCCTGCTCGCACCTCCGTCCGCGGGGTAGAAGAAGCCAAACATGGCCTCCGGCTGCTCATCACCTGCATCAACTTAACGACAACACCGTGAGTACAAAGGTACTCCACAGGACTTACCCACTTAGGATATATGTACCCGACTCCAAGGAATATGCATATGGATAAGTAGCAAGGGAGGGTTGGATAATTAATTTTTGCATAAAAGCCTCTACTTATTGATGAAGTTATAATAAGCAAAAGACATGGCATTCTAAGCTAGTCTAGAGCAAGCATCAATACAATTGCATAAGGTAAATAAGTGATCATGTAACAAGAGCTCAATCTTCCATAGACTCATTTACGGTACCTACATTGAGATTCCAACCTCAAGAGCATGCTCATGACCGAGAGCGCAGCTATTGCAATAGATTAATACCCTGCAAAGGTGTACAACTGGAACCACACGGAACAAGGCTTTCTACCATACCCTATGCCTAGAGTAAGCATCGGCTCAAGTCTCTACCTTTCACATACCCACAACCGACAATGATCGAACGGCCAGGAGAGACAAGTGCAACGGAACCGCCGACTACACTCCATCACCACTCGTGCCGAATCCGCCCAAAGCAAGGTGTGACTTATGCTACTTAGCTTCCATTCCCGATCGAACTATGTGGTTTGTACGGATAGTGCTCAAGAAACTCGGCTACAATGATACATCCCTATACAACTCAAGCAAGTCACCATGCTTGCTCAAGCCTCGATCTTCATTCTCATAGTTGCTCATCTTTTACTTATTCATCCTTAACTAGTAGTAATTATTGTCAAGCACCCTATAGCTCGCAAAGGTGGTGACCTTGCCACCTCTTGACTTCTACTGAGGCTAAGCATAGCTAAGCATAATAAACGGGACACCTAGCAAGCATACTCATCTAGAAAGGGTTGATCTTAATCAAGGAGGATCATGTATCAAATGGGTTCTACTCAAGCATAGTATATAACCATAACAAATGCACAAGCAAGACTCATAGATACAATTTGATCCAAAATAGGGAGAGGTATGCTTAGTAAAGTGCCTACCTTGAGGCTCGGCGGGGATGTCATCGGAGAAGGCCTCCGGCTCGGGATCCGCCTCCTCAACTTCCGGTGCTTTGTCCTCTACACGAATGCAATGATGCTTGGTAAATAAACATGCCATGAATGATTGCAATGGTGCATGAAATGGTATGATAATCACTGCATAAACAAGTATAAAGTATCTCTAAAGAAACTAGATACATCACACAAGTATAAGTGAAGCAAGCCTAATTGAATGTATGCTGGACGAGCAGGGGCGGACCATCCGCGTCCAGGCGGCGGACTGTCCGGCCATAACGGCGGACTGTCCCACAGACCGTTCGGGGTTCAAGTGCGGACCATCGTGGTGAAAAGAACCGATTCTGGACAAGTTTTTGGGCATAAGGGCGGACTGTCCGCGCCCAGGCGGCGGACCGTCCGCAGTGTAAAGGTGTTGTGCCACACAGAAAAGTGCAGAGGCTCGGGGTGAAGTCATTCGTGACCGGCGGACCGTCCGCGGCTGTGGCCAAGGCTCGCCGGCGAGATCGCCGCCGGCGACTCCGGCGACCGATTGGGGTGGAGTTTGTTGCTATAGACTCCTGGGGTCGTGGGGAGTATGGTTTGGCAAGTGTATTTGACATGCACCAAGGTTTCGAAGCTCTAAGTCATCAATAGTGATATGGCTCCAATGGAGATCAAGAATTCAATCCTAGGGCAATGTGCGTGGATCGGGGGATGGGGTAGCTCACCGGTGGCGAGAGTAACTCTGATGAGGTGCCATGGGTTGGAGTAGAGTGGCCTTGGGGAAGCTTGAGCTCAGGCTTGGCTTGACCTTGGTGAAAATGGTGGAGAAGGTGATGAAGAAGCTTGGGGAAGCTCCTAACTCCAACTTCGGGGATGAAGACGAGGTCGCGGTGGTGGAGCGCGTCTCCGGCGATGCTCCGGTGACGCTCCAGCGAGGTTGGGGGTGCTTCAATGGTGGTGGAGATGGTTGGGCTCTCCTATGGCTTGGAGGTGGAGAGAGAGAGCTTCTTGGGTGAGTGGAAGGAGAGAGAGAGAGAGCTGAACAGCTCTGGGTGGGGAGAGGGGCACGGCTGACGAGCGGGCCCCGCGGGTCTACGGGGCGTGAAGGCTCTGCGCCCCGCCACGCACGCGCAAGGCGGTGGCGGACCGTCCGCCCGTGTGGCGCAGACCGTCCGCGGGTGACGTGGCGAGGGGCTGACCGTGATGTGTTGACTGTGCCTACGTGGCAATGGTGGACCGTCAGCACCTACTAGGCGGACTGTCCGCCACTCACTTGGTGGCTAGGCTTAGCCCTTTTAGTTAGATGCATAATGATGTTCTAATGATGCATGATTAAGTTATTAATCAAGGGCTGTTACATAACTTCGAATTTCAAGAACAAAACAAGAAAAATATGGAAACGGGCAGGTTTGCTGCTTAGGCAAGATGAAGTCATTCCAATTTCCAAGCCTGGGTAACAAACTAAGGCCCGTTTGGTAGATCTCCACCTAATTCAGATTCTCTATTAGAGTTGATTCTCTGAAGAATTGATTCTAAGGTTGAAAGTGATTCACCTACTTTTTTCAGCTCTCAGCCTCTTTGTTAATTTTCGAGAATCACTTGCCTCTGAAAATTCTCCTGTTGGATGCAAGGGAGAATCGGTTCTGAGAACTCTGCCAAACATATCCTAATTTGTCTGACAACAATGGAGGATAGAATAAAATTAGTACACCATGGACAATAAAGTGTAAAATGAAGTAAACAAGAATATTACTGCCCTGTTTAATTCCTCCAACTATCCAAAGTCACCAAAAAGTTTTCACACTGACAACCGTGCCCCCTCTCATAGGACACGCTTCCCAATGCAAAATTTTTCACCACTTTTCACCAATTCATTGGAATTAAATACCCCCTACTTACGAGTTATGACAGTATACCTCCTCTGATCTTTATTCCTCACCATGGATAAAATGAATCAGATACAAACAGATATATATGTACAAATATGAATACAAATAATTTTTTCTCTGATCAGATTCAGATATGGATGGTGTAAAATGGGTTGGGCATGGAAAGAGTGTGTTGCTGTCCACTATCTCGTCTATTACCCTGACCCGTGCTCCTAGGCAAAACAACACCAACCAGAAGAGACATAAAATATCACACAGACAACAAAATAGACAACTTATTGTAGAACTGTTTATTTAATGTCTAAACTGTTGTACATGTCCTTAGCAAGGGCAAGTGGGCGACTTCATAGGGCCCACAAAATTAGGGGGCCCAAAATTTTGTTTGAAATTATAATTACTATTATTGATTACATTGTTTGAAATACTCACTCTGTCCAAAAAAATGCAACTCTAGCATAGTATCATGTTTTAGTATCTTAAATTGAACAACTATAGATAAAAATATATCAATAGTTATGATACTAGATAAACAATATTAAATTAATTACAAAAATATATTTTCATAATAAATTTATTAAAGCTAAAAACATGAATATAATTCACTAGAAACTTAGTCAAACGTAAACCATTTTAACTGGCACGTAACGCATAGTTGTAATTTTTTTGGGACGGAAGGAGTAGCAGGCAGTAAAAGGCTGGGCATAACGTGAGCTGGCCCCTGGTGATTTACTGGTATGTTGATGTTTTTAACTCTTCTTTTTTTGTGTATGTGTGTTTCATACTTCCATCTCCTCCATTTATGCATAGACCAGCAGTTAACTAACCTGATAGGATATCTTGATAGAAAGACTTTGGGGCTGTTTGCTTGCTGGCCATCGCCAGCCACGCCCCAAGTTCGGCAGCCTCGCAGGTGTGGCGCAGAAATCGGATGCCACCGCCATGGCGTCAAATGTGAAGGAAAAACCTGCCATCACCTAACTTTAGTCACCAACCAAGCACAGACCTGCAACTCGTGTGGCGTGCCAAGTTGTGGCGGCCAACCAAGCACCCTCTCTCTCCTTTCTCGCCAATTTCCTCCATCAGAGTCCACAGTCAAGGAAGATATATAGGCCTTGTTTAGTTTGCAAACTTTCACAAACTTTACAAAAAAATTCTGCATTGAAAAACATGCCCCTACCTCTCTCGCGACATGTTTCTCAATGCAAAGTTTGTGCAAAGTTTCTATGAAAGAAGAATTGGTGAAGCGTGTTAACCACCGTGGTGGCCGCGTGTACGTGTTTATATAAGCGCAATGGCGCAGGGAATACAGGATCGTAACAACTCTCCTAGGCTAGCTAGAGATCCAACTAACAGGATATACATTACAACAACCTTATCTACTCTACAACAGAACTGATCTCTAGCTAGCCCAAGGTGATCTTGTTATGTAGATATACATTGACAAACACACGCACACACGTTAACTCTAACAGCCACCCTCAATCACAACTTCCTTAAGTTGAGATTGTTCTTGAAAGCTTCTAGCTTCTGTTGTGTCAATGCCTTGGTAAAGCCGTCGGCTACTTGATCTTCGGTGGAAATATACTGCACATCCAATCTTTTCTGTAGAACTCTATCTCTCACAAAGTGGAAGTCTACTTCAATGTGCTTTGTCCGTGCATGGAACACAGGATTGGAAGACAAGTGCTTAGCCCCCATGTTATCACACCATAACCGAGCATTCTTGGGACAAGGAATTTTGAGTTCCTCTAATAAGATCTGAATCCACATCATTTCTGCTGTTGCATTAGCCATAGCCTTGTACTCAGCTTCAGTACTGGACCTAGATACAGTTGGTTGTTTCCTGGCACTCCAAGATACAAGATTTGAGCCCAAGTAAACTGCAAACCCTCCGGTTGATTTCCTGTCATCTGAACATCTTGCCCAATCTGCATCAGAGAATGCACTCACAATTAATGAGAAGGACCTTCGAATTAGTAGACCTAAACTCACTGTGAACTTCAAATATCTGAGGATTCTTTTTACAGCTATCTAGTGTTGAGTAATAGGGGCATGTAAATACTGACATACTTTATTCGCTGAAAAAGAAATGTCAGGCCTGGTCAATGTCAAGTATTGCAAGGCTCCCACAATGCTTCTGTACCTTGTTGAATCGTCCGGCCCAAGAGTCTCTCCACTGTAGGCCGACAGTTTCTCAGTAGCAGAAAGAGGCGTCGCTACAGGCTTGCAGTTTTCCATGCCAACTCTTTTGAGTAGATCAGTAGCATATTTTTGCTGTGAGAGAATGATTCCATCATTTACCTTTTTAACTTCAATGCCAAGGAAGTAGTGCAAGTTCACTAAATCCTTCAATGCAAAGTCAGTCTTGAGATCTTCGAGCAAAGCTCCCACGGCCTTCTGAGAGGAGCTCACAACAATTATGTCATCCACATATACTAATAAATACATAGTGATGGAACCTTTCATATAGAAAAACAAGGATGTATCAGCTCTAGAAGGGCAAAAACCAAGTGACTGTAGTTTCTCACTAAGTCGAGAATACCAAACTCGAGGAGCTTGCTTCAAACCATACGGAGCTTTGTCAAGTTTGCAGACATAATTAGGCTTTGCATTATCTTCATACCTAGGAGGTTGTTTCATATAGACTTCTTCCTCAAGAACACCATGGAGAAATGCGTTTTGCACATCCAACTGACGAAGACACCAACCTTTTGATACTGCAACTGACAAGATTAATCTGATGGTAGAAGACTTCACAACTGGACTAAATGTGTCCTCATAATCAATGCCATACCTCTGCTTAAACCCTTTTGCAACTAGCCGAGCTTTATATCTTTCTATCGTGCCATCAGGATGCCTCTTGATTTTGTACACCCATTTGCAATCAATCAAGTTCCTCCCCTTGACTGGTGGCACTAAGTGCCATGTTTTGTTTCTTTGCAATGCCAAATATTCGGAATCCATCGCGCCTTTCCAACTCCTGTCAGACAGAGCTTCATGCAAATCATTAGGTTCTCCAGAGGTAGTGAGACAGCCATATCTTACTGTGCCATCAGTATAGATTTTGGGCTTGCGAATGCCATGCTGGAGGTGCTGTTGTAGACGAGGATGCTGGCACTGGTAGACTTTCTTCTGATGCAGTCTATGATGCGGGCTCATCCAGCGCAGAAGGTCCGGCGAGCGCATCAGGCTCGAGTCCGGTGCAGTCACCCCCGAGCGCCGAAGGGCCTGCAGAACCAGCAGGTGAGCGCCGCGTGTCGCCTCCGTGAGCCGGAGAGGAGGCGGAGCCATCAGCTGCGCAGCGCGTGGCAGGTGCGGGCGCGGGCGAAGAGCTGCCGGCCGGGATGGGCGCAGGTGTATGGGGAAGCGATCCCGAGGAGGATGTTGTCCGGTCGTCAGCGGGTTCAGCACCAGAAGCAACTCTAGGGTTCGTGGCGGTCGGATTTTGGCCAGCAAATGCCCTATCCTGCATCATTTCATGAGGAGAAAAATTTCGAATTTCTGCAAAATCACCACCAGAATTAGAAGCACAGGATGGAGCATTAAACGTATTAGCACCTGAATTCTCCTCCGTAGCACTGGAATTAGGAAGAAGGAGCACTTCAGACCAGAATCTGGTGCCGACTATGGGGTGGAGATCGGCAAAGGGGAACAAGGATTCATCAAAGATGACATCGCGAGAAATATAGATGCGACCAGCTGTCACATCAAGACATTTGAACCCTTTATGCATATTACTATATCCAAGAAAGACACAGCGTTTGGATCAGAATTGTAACTTATGAGCATTATAGGGGCGAAGGTGAGGCCAACATGCACACCCAAAGATGCGCATGGAGGAGTAATTAGGTTGTTTTCCTAGCAGGTGATGCATAGGCGTGTCAAAGTCAATGACTTTGCTGGGGGTGCGGTTTATAAGGTAGGTGGCAGCGAGAAAGGCTTGATCCCAGTATTTCAAGGGCATAGATGCAGTGGCTAGGAGGGCAAGACCCATCTCAACAATGTGACGGTGCTTGCGCTCAGCGGCACCGTTTTGTTGATGAGTGTGAGGGCATGAGACTAGGTGGGAGATGCCGATCTTGTGGAAGAAAGAATTTAATTTTTCGTATTCACCCTCTCNCATTTGCATAGCCAGAATTTTGCGATCGAATAAGCGTTCAACAAGACACTGGAACTCATGAAAATATCTAAACACCTCAGATTTGTGATACAACAAATAGATCCACGTGAATTTACTATAATTATCAATAAAACTAACATAGTATTTCTTCCCACCAAAAGAATCAATGGCAGGACCCCAAACATCGGAAAAAATGAGTTCTAAAGGAAAACTCAACTTGCTAGTGGACGCTGAGTAAGGCAATTGATGTGACTTGGCTTGTTGGCAAGCATCACATATTGTCTCTTTATTGACTTCACTAGAGCACGGCAGCTGGTGCTCACTAAGGACGTGACGAACAACTTCATAGGAGGGGTGTCCTAGGCGGCTATGCCACCTTGAAGAGGAGGGCTTGACCGCACTAAGAGTGTGCTTCCATGGATCTGATGAGGTGGATGGGAGAGGGTAGAGGCCATCTCTACATCTGCCGCGCAGCAGAACCATCTTCGTTGCCTGATCCTTAACCAAGAAAAAATCAGGGTGAAACTCAAGGAAGGTTTGATTATCTTTGGTAAAGCGATGAAGAGAGACAAGACTTTTTGTGGCTTGGGGAACATGGAGGACATTTTTAAGTGGAGATCACGGCTAGGAGTATGAATAACAGAGTGACCAATACGATCAATGTCCATACCTGCACCGTTGGCGGCTCTTATCTGGTCATTCCCATTGTATCTGTCATGCACTGCGAGCTTGTCCAGTTCTCCGGTGATGTGATCTGTCGCCCCCGTGTCGGTGTACTAGCTTGGATCACCGCCTTGGGAGCTGGTGGCAGTAGCAGCACTTCTGCCGGTGTCAGGGACGAAGTCGGCATCAAACCTGTGCCAACAGGTGAGCACGGTGTGCCTCGGTTTGAGGCAGAGCTGACACTTCGGCTTGGGTGCGCCTCCACCGTTGGGACCGGAGTTGGAACGGGCATTGTTGTTGTAGGAGCCACGATTCCCTCCCCGGCCTCTGGTGCGCCCGCCACCGTGGGCATTGTTGTTGTTGTTGCCACGGCCGCCGCCTCGACCTCCTCTGGACGCCATGTTGGCTGAGGACTGCGATCCCTGCCCTCCAAACTGCATCTCAAGACGAGACTCATAACTCAGCATCTGAGCAAAGAGTTCGCTTGGTGAGATTGGATCTGATCGGGCAAGAACTGCGGAGACGAGGGGTTTGTAATCTTCATCAAGCCCAGTGACAATGTAGGAGTTCCTCACTGCCTAGAGCATTGCCAGCGGCCGCCATCTCATCCGCAAAGCCCTTCATCTTGGAGAAGTACTCGGCCACAGAAGAGTTGCCCTTCTTGGTTGTGGCCAGGGCGATGCGGACGGTGACCGTGCGTGCCCTCGTCTGGGACGCGTACATCTCCTCCAACGCGGTCCATACCGCCGACGAGGTCTTGAGCGAGGCAACCCCCGCCAGAACATCGCGCGTGAGGGAGGAAAGAAGGTAGCTCAGGACAGCTTGGTCCTGCGCCACCCACCGAGCGTACTCGGGATTGGGCCTCAGCGTCGTCTGGTCACCGGGCTTCTCTTCGACCTGCTTGGGCGGTGGTGGAGCAGATCCATCGAGGAGCCCTTCTAGTTGGGCGCCTCGAATAGCAGGCAGAACCTGCGCCTGCCACAGCACATGGTTGGACTTCGTGAGCTTCTCTCCAACAAGAAGGCTAAGGGACGTCAGAATGGTGAAGGAGGAGCTGGAGTTCGCCATGGATGTGGTTTAGAGGAAGTTGGCTCTTGGTACCATGAAAGAAGAATTGATGAAGCGTGTTAACCACCGTGGTGGCCGCGTGTACGTGTTTATATAAGCGCAATGGCGCAGGGAATACAGGATCGTAACAACTCTCCTAGGCTAGCTAGATCCAACTAACAGGATATACATTACAACAACCTTATCTACTCTACAACAGAACTGATCTCTAGCTAGCCCAAGGTGATCTTGTTACGTAGATATACATTGACAAACACACGCACACACGTTAACTCTAACATTCTGAACTAAAAGGCCATAAACATCGTAGTCTTGGCATCTCTTTTCGTACTTCCGATCGCGCAGCGGAAGGGATTATGTGTACTTGCCGTGTGTGAAAACTGAAAGGACTCCTTGTCGATCTGATGTGAAATCCTATCGGCCGGTGGTCGCCGATCACTCTGTGTGTGGCATGGCCCACGGCGCCGTGCAGTGCGCCCTACACACGCGCGCGAGGACCACCTCGATCGATCTTTAGCTTCCAGACCTGATCCGATCCTGACCCGGGCCAAGCCAAGTGAGCTGTATCGGCCGACCGCCCGGCCCTGCATGCTGCCGGAGAGTTGATTCGGTTCTCCTCTGACTTTGATTGCCGATCGATCTCCTGAAATGGTTCGTCCTCTCCTCTCGAGATGGACTGCCTCTGCCTGATGTTGACATATACGTGCTGCGTCTGTATCATGATTCATGCATACTGCTTTGGCAAGAAGACACTAGCACGAGCAGCCACCACGAAGCTAGCTAGCCTTTTTTTCTTAAGGCGGCAAGAGATTTGCCGCAAATTTTACTAGACGATATAGAAGAGAAAAAAACAGTACTCTCTCCGTTCCAAATTATAAGTCATTCCAAGATTCTTGGAGAGTCAAACTATTTTAAGTTTGAACAAAATTATAGAGAGAACCACAAAAATTTATTGTATCGAACAAATTTACTACCAAAATATATGTTACCAAGAATCTAATGATACTTATTTGGTATGATAAATGTTTGTATTTTATTATAAAAACTTGGTCAAATTTGAGATGGTTTGACTTTCCAAGAAAGTTGGAATGACTTACAATTTAAAACAGAGGGAGTACGACAGAAAAGAGAAAAAACAACAACCTATAATAAAACCCCACACAGCTGGGTATCCGTGGTGTGTTACCCAGTTTGAAACGCGGCACTTCCATTCATTTCTTTCTTTCCGTGTTAATCACAGAAAGAATGAAGGATAGTGACACTGCACTGTGGTACAAACTTTACGTCGTTTATAGTGAGCTGCATGATGAGGGATCGCGCTAGTCTTGCCACTCCCGGATGGTGACCAAGATAGAACAATTATTAATTTAATTTCTTTCTTTCTAATAGACGAATTTATAATCTCATCGGAAGCTTTTGACAAAAGATCAGTATCCCAAACAGGCCGTTTATAGCTTGTTCCATGATGCTGTGGTTTTTTACGAGGCAACATTGTGACGTTTTTCTGTGCTATACATGTATCACAGTATAGAAGGGTTTTGTGCACGTGTGAAGCTGTAAATAGAGTAGAAAGTGCAGCGAGAGCTACGTGACATGCACAATGGTTTGGATGTCCTGTGTCGGGGAGGACCTACCACGCACCACCGCCAAACAAGGACGTGTGCACACTCGTCGGCGTCCCAATTTGATGCATTGCATGGGCCAAGCTAATTAGCTAAAGGGCCATGGAACAAGAACAATCAGTCGTTGCACGTACCCTCGAGCCAACTTTCAATGGGATGTTTGGTCCCCCTGCATCACGGTGAGACTTATCATGTATATGCTCCATACTTACATACATGCCCTAAGTACGTACCTGGGCTGAGCAATTATTCCTCAGCATGCCTCACAGCCTAGTGCTTTTGAATCCATTGCCAAGTGGTGAACATCGGCATGAAGGGGAATTCCCAAAGAATAGCGCCGCACATTCAACAGGGTGGTCATCTATGATCTATGTCACGTGGAACGAAGAACAAAACGGTAAGACCAGAGGTTCTGCCCTTTTCGTTCAAGGAAAAACATTTCCATGTAGATTCGTAAGTTTCGGTGTTTGGTTGTCCCATCTAACGCTAGGTTGGAAATTAGGAGTTTTAAACGTATACCAATGACAAAACGAATTTCATAATCTCTAGGCTTTTTTCGAGCCGAATATATTAAGCCTAATTAGTCCATGATCAACCCATGTGATGCTACAGTAAACATATGCTAATTATAAATTAATTAGACTTAATATATTTATTTTACGAAAAAGCTCTAGATTTATAGAATTAGTGTTATAATTATTTAACCCTCTAAATGACATTAATATATTAGATGTGACAGGGCTGAGAACCAAACACCCTAGGCCAGGAACTTCGGATTTTTTTTCTCGAATACGCAGGAGAGCTGCGTATCGTTGGATTAAGAAGAACACCAAGCAATTACAGTTACAGTTTACAAAGAAACAGCGGCGGGGAACAAACCAGCCCTGCTCACCAAGATAAGGTGAAGCACAAACATGAGAGAAACTGGGACTACTCGCTACAAAGGCCCCGTTTGGTTTCCTAGTCTAGCATCTAGCACAGAGGGAATCTTTCTTGCATGGAGTACTAAATGAAGTCTATTTGTAAAACCTCTTCATGGATCCTGCCAGAACCCACATGTGCACCTCCTGCTTGATCCTGGCGTTCAGGTCTTGGGTAGGGGCAGAGCGGCCATTGAACAGGCGTTCCTTTCCTTCCAAAGACTCCAAATGATGAGCATGAATAAACTGTCGAGGCCTTTTCTTCTCCCAGCAGGTTGTTGCTTCCTGACCAACTCCCACCAATCTTGCAGGGACACTTCGCGGGGGGGGGGTGGGGTGGGGGGGAAGGTGCATGTGCAGTGCATCTCGGAGAGGGAACCCCACCAAATCTCTTTGGCATAGCAGCAGGATACTAGGATGTGGTCTGCACTTTCATTTTCCTGATCACACAGCCAACAGGTATCATGTGCATCAAGTCCATGTCTCCTTCTCCGGTCAGCAGTCCAAATCCTTCTCTTAGTGGCTAGCCATGTGAAGAATTTCACCCGCGGCGGCGTCCAAGACTTCCAAATCCTCGCTGAACCCTAAAGGCGAACACTTCCCACATGCATCTGGCGGTATGCCGAGGATGCAGTGTATTTACCATCAGAAGTCCATCACCATCTGTACATGTCCTCTTGATCTTGTAGAAGCCGTACTCGTGCAAGGTGATGCCAAATGTCAAAATACTCAACAAGAACTGGTACAGTCAGCCCTCCTCGGATGTCGTCAGTCCACCGGCCACTACCAGAGAACCCGCCATCCATCCACCGTAATCGGTCACGGATGAAAAGGACCCGGTACCAATGGAAGCATTGGTACCGGGTCCAACGGCCAATAATTCTGCGAGCTCATTGGTACCGGGTGGTGGCACCACCCGGTACCTATATGGCCACATTGGTACCGGTTGGTGTCACCACCCGGTACCAATGAGCATCGGGGCCTTTGGTACCGGTTGGTGTAATGTGACCCCCTTTGGTACCGGATGGTGCCACCAACCGGTACCAAAGGGGCTCTGCGTATAAGACCCCTTCTTCCTCCCCCAGCCCGAGCCATGGCTCATTTCTTCATCCTCCATTGAGCTCGGGTTGGGGAGCTCATGCCCGATTTTTCCATAACTTTTGGAGATTTTGCAAACCAAGTCCGCTAGAAGGTTAGCAACATCATCCTCTCTCTTTTGACGGTTAGTATGGTCTATTTCATGCTCTATGTTTTGAGTAATTTGTGTTTTGTGGAATAGATTGAAATAAGAGATTTTAGATTTAATCTTCATTTTTATTATAAATTTGTAATAGAGAATCACTATATAGTTAGTTGTTGCATGTGTAGAGATGATGCAAAAATTTTTAGACATTGTTTAGATTTTTGGATTATTTGTAGAAACTTTAAATGATTTTCATATTTATGCTTATTATGATTTTTAGATATTATAAATGATATTCATATTAGGTTATTAGGATTTTTAGAGATTATAAATGAAATTCATATTTAGGCTTATTACGAACTTTAGAATTACATCTTTTTAGAGGCTTCAAATGACGTTGATATTTAGGGCGTTGGAACTTGCGTCCTGCTAGCTACACTCTAAGCAAGGAGGAGAAGATCAGCATGTTTGATTGCTTGAACAGTATTAAGGTCCCGTCCGGCTACTCATCGAATGTAAAGAGTCTGATAAATATGAAAGAGAAGAAATTCGTACACCTCAAGTCCCATGACTGCCATGTGCTGCTCACACAATTGCTTTCGGTGGCGCTGAGGGGAATTCTACCCGTTAATGTCCGAACAACTATTGTGAAGCTATGCGCCTTTCTCAATGCAATCGACCAGAAGGCAATCGATCCCACTAATCTAGCAAAGCTGCAGGATGATGTGGCCCAAAGCCTTGTCAGCCTTGAGATGATATTTTCTCCGTCTTTCTTTAATATTATGACGCATCTCCTGGTCCATGTTGTCAAAGAGATTGGTATTCTTGGTCCTGTATTCCTACACAATATGTATCCTTTTGAGAGGCTCATGGCTATTCTAAAGAAATATGTTCGTAACCGTTCTCTTCCAGAAGGATGCATCGCCAAGGGATACAGAACAGAGGAGGTCATTGAGTTCTGTGTTGACTATATCCCCGAACTGAAACCGATTGGGCTACCTGAGTCACGCCATGAGGGAGACTACTTGGAAAGGGCACGTTAGGAAGGAAACAAACATGGTGTAGCGACTACGATTTATTCATGAAAGCCCATTACACTGTATTGCAGTCGTCAACCATGGTGGCTCCTTACATCGAGAGCACAAGACTATAATATGCTACCAAAATCCAAGAAAGTCTGAGAAGTGGATTACACGCATCACATAGAAACTTTCGCTGGTTGGTTGCGACAAAAGCTCATGGGTAACGAGACAATACATACACAGCTGGCGTATTTGGCAAGGGGACCATCATCCTCATTCTTGACGTTCCAAGGCTATGACATAAATGGTATACATTTTACACGAGAGCCCAAGACGACAAAAGCACCAACCAAAATAGTGGTGTCTGTATAGATGCCTATGACAACAAAGGGAACAGGGACTCATATTATGGCCAGGTAGAGGAGATCTGGGAACTAGATTATGGACCTTTGAAATACCACTTTTTCGGTGCAAATGGGTGAAACTTACAAATGGAGGTGTTACTATAGACCGCTACGGCATGACAACTGTGGATCTCAACAAAATTGGGTATGTAGACGAACCATTCGTGCTCGCCAAGGATGTGCATCAAGTGTTTTATGTGAAGGACATGTCTACCAAACCCAAGACGGGGACTTTGCAAACAAACAACTCCGAACTTTATCCAAAACGGCACATAGTTCTCACGGGAAAAAGAAAAATCGTGGGTGTCGAAGACGTCACCGATGAAGATGATTATAATAGGTGTGACGAGGTGTCTCCGTTCAGTGTGGAGGATGACACAAGCATCCTGTTGGCCAATGAAGATGCTCCTTACGCTCGCAACGATCATAACGAGGCACTCTTGTAAAGAAAACATTTATTGCTGTTCAAGCATAATGTTGTACTTATGTTGAAGCATGATGATGCTATGTAATTCTAATTATGTTGAAGCATTATGGTATGTAATGTTGGCCAAATTTGATTTTGTCTTATGCTTCTTGATAAGTATTTACTAGTTTTGTTAAATTGACTTGTAATATATTACGGTTTATTTTGGATAGTATCATGCCGAGACAGCGTCAGGCAGCTAGACGTGGTGGCTATGTTACTAATATGCACCTACCATCCCGATTCGAGAGGCTCACGAGCCTGGATGGTCGACAACTCAACAAGTTGATCATGTCCCAATTCCCACACTCAGCAACTTCGCTACAATATGGTAGGGTTATGATATTCCTCTGCAAGTTGCATTTGAATGTAATCACTATGTCACTGAGAATAGAAATTATTAATAATGCAGATCATTAATCCAATTACATGGCTAAAAGATGCAAACATCGGTCAATCAAGTCCTTTGGTATTAAGAGAAAATGTGACGAAAATACTGGTAGGGTTATGATCTCTGTTAGCATTCAACAAAATGCCACCCGTGACCCAAATCTGGTGACATGGTTATTATCCACGTTCATTCTGGCGCGTGGCAGCAAGACCATGTGGCCTCGTGTGATGCTGTGAGGCAAGCATTAGCCCAAATAGAAAGTCAAACTGGCCATGTTTTCCCGGACTACAGCTACTTCAAGTTGAAAGCTCTCGAGACGGGTGAGGACACAGATGCCTAAAAGGATTAGTCCTTCATATGAATCGATTTATGTAAGTTAGTTTTATTTTTAGTTGTGTAATTATATTATAATTTATCTATCTTTATCTGTAACAATATGTTTTAT
>CM014275.1:11287626-11310834 GCA_004135705.1 Alloteropsis semialata
GACGCCGCCGGCCCCTCCCCGACGCCGCGCGCCCCTGTCCCGCCACTCCCGTGCCCGTACGCCGCCGACCCCTCACCCTGCTCCGGCCGCCGCCGCCTCCACGTCCACGTACAGCTCCGCCGCCTCTCCACCACGCCCACGCGCGGCTCTGCTCTCCAGCGCCGCCGCCGCATTCTCCCACGCGCCCCCGCATACGCGCGCCGCCGTCCACCTTGACAGCGCCGGCCGCCACCCCGCGCCGCCGCAGCTCGCATCCACGCGCCGCCCAGGACGCTGCCTCGCCGGACTTGTCCTGCTTCACCTCTTCTCCCTGCAGTAGTCCTCTCAAGGTGATTCGAAGCTCAATCTGTCTCACTCTCTTCTGTCAATTCGAAATCATGGTGATGAATGATGCTTGGATGATGGATGTAATAATTCGGATATGCCATGAATGATATGTGGATTGGATTAGATTTTTTTTGTGGTGGTCTCATAATGCTCATTTTTAGGGGAAATGCTGCCCAAATTATGTATTTATGTAATTATTAGATTTTTCATGTAATTATTGGAAATTATAGGATTTTTTTATGTAATTATAAGTTTTTTTATGTAATTATAGGATTTTTCATGTAATTTATTGAAATATGAATCTAGAATTTACATTATTTCATGTGTGTGTGTAATTATAAGATTTTTAGTTATTGTCACTTTAGATATAATTTGATCGAATAAGATATAATTTGATCGAATAAGATATAATTTGATATAATTTGATAGAATTTCATACAATTTTAGAAATTACTTTGTAATTGGTTGAATTTGATATAATTTGATATAATTTGATATAATTTGATGGAAATTCGTCGAATTTGATTGAAATTCATCGAATAAGATATAATTGCATAGAATTTCATAGGATTTGGTTGAATTTGATAGAATTTGGTAGAATTTGATAGAATTTGGTTGAATTTGATAGAATTTGATAGGATTTGATAGAATTTGATAGAATTTGATAGAATTTGATAGAATTTGATAGGATTTGATAGAATTTGATCAAATTTGATAGGATTTGATAGGATTTGATCGAATTTGGTAGAATTTGATCGAATTTGATATAATTGTTATTTTATGTATATTTGATAGACGGAAGACGAAATGAATATGACAGAAGAGGAAATGAACGTGTATATGATGGAACAAATCGCAAAAGGCAGTGCACGTGCCACAAACCTTCTCGACGTCGACGAGGAGGCAGGTGGTGACGATGGCAGCCAATACCTGAATATGTCAGGTGATGGCATGGAAGAACCTGCCGCTGGAAGTGTTCGGGCCGAGGAGGTATATATGTATACATATTGTCAATATCGAATATATATATGTTCAAGCATGAAATCTTAATATATACATTTCTTTCTCGTTCATGTAGCCCTCAAGCTCACAGCCTTCTGGGTCCTCATCATCGAAGAAGACGAAACGTGGCCCGACCAAGAAGTTAGAGGGCAGACTTGTAATCACTGATGTGGCAGAAGATGGTCGGCCAGTTGCGCCAGAGAAAGCTGCTATAAAGATGGCCAATCAGTGTGGTGTTATAGTGAGAGACCACGTGCCCATCAGCCTGCAGAGGTGAAAACCCTGCGATGATGCTACATACGTGCCGCAATCAGAGAAAGAAATGCTATGGGCCAGTCTGCAAGAACATTTCGCGGTGCCTCAAGGTTCAGAAGCAAGAGTCAAAAATTGGGCTCTAAAGACGATGTGTACTGCATTTCAAACATGGAAGAAAAACATGTACAAGAAATATGCCGAGAAGAACCTGACACCCAACTTTGATGATTACCCAAAGCTGAGGGGTCATTGGGATTCCTTCGTGCAGTACAGGCGGTCGGAGTTAGGTGAAAAGAACTCGCGACAGAATAGGATCAATGCTGCGAAGAAAAGATACTTCCACTCTCTTGGACCAACTGGCTATAAGAAGAAAATTCCTATCTGGGACAAGATGGAAGAAGATTTGGTTGCCAGGGGAATCATGCCGGCGACAATGCATTGGCCCGAGCGATCAAGGCATTGGTACTACGCTCATGGTGGCACTCTGGATCTTTCCGATGGGTCGCTTATATACAGCGATGAGGTAAAAGAGGCGGCCGCTGCTATCCTTAAGGTCATTCAAGAGACAGCCGATGGGACATTCGTTCCCGACAGAGAAAACGACGAGCTAACAAGGGCTCTGGGGAACCCCGAACATCCCGGACGAGCTAGAGGTGTCGGCGTAGTCCCGTGGAAGGCTGCATTCCCTGCGGACAGTGACACATACAGGAGTCGAAGCCGCTCCAAGGCCGCACAAGAGAGAAGAGTGGAGAACTTGAAAAGAGAGCTTCGGGAGACAAAGGCCGGCATCCCAGACATGGTGTCTAGACAACTACAGACATTGCTGAGCCAAGGGCAGACGGTGCCGGGAATAGTACATGTACCAGCTGGTGGATCAGCTGATGGTGTTAGCCCGCCCTCCCAACGTCGCAGCAGTGTTGCTTCCACAGAGCTCCCACCTGCCGATGCCGGGGACGAGAGTGCTCGCTATCCAGTGGACGAAATCACTCTGCGTACGCCATGTGAGCTTCATATACCAAGCCGGAACTTATCCACTAAGGTGGCTTACGGTATGGCTTATCCAGTGGAGCAAGGGCAGACCATTCATGGGGCACAGATTCCAAGTGGCTACTGCAAGGTGGGGGTCGAGCAGATTTGTGAAGGATATGATGAATTGGAGCTCGACATCCCAGGTGGCGACGAAGAAAAGACGTTAGCGGATGCTGCCCACGGCAGTATCATTCTATGGAAGAAGCGTTACGTCAAATTTCGCAGTCAAGGGCCGTCAGCTACTCCACCCAGGGATCCCCGCAGCCACCGTCACCTTCAAGAAGGGCCGAGGATGACCCAGAGCTGCCACCTCCAGGTCAGGATGATGCCGGCTCACACAGGTCTCCTCCTCCACCAGCACGGCATCCCCCAAAGCGCCAAGCTCCGCCCCCACGGCGGACTACTCGCCAGAAGCGCCAAACGGTGGACAAAGAGCCTACGACCGAAGAAGAAAGGTTGGCCGCCATAAGGAAGAAGTTACCCTACGACCAAACTGACGAGGAAACTGCTTTGGTGGTCGCAGCCCAGGTCAAAGAGCATTTCAAACCAGATGAGCCAGAGAAGCCGGTGCCCATAGATCCGACAGCGAAGACATTTTTCACAAAAATGAGCGCGGCGAATCAGAAGAGATTCTTGCCCTCCGACTACGACCGCCAGCTTGCAAAGTCTTATGATAAGCAGAAACAACAAGCCAGCAGTGGATCCTCGGTGAAGAAGGCGGCCACTCCTAAGAAGAAACAAGTCGGTCAGAGCTCGGCTAGGAGGACACAAGGGCAACAGGAATATGACGACGAACAGCTTGCGTTGTTGTGCGAGCAAACAGGCCTCTCAGCGGCAGAACTTTTATCGGGCACGGGCGAAATTCCTATGGCAGCACCTGTGGAAATTTGGAAATTTGAATATGGCAAACCAATGCTGCCCCCAGATTCTTTGAAGTCCCTAACCACTCAAGCATTCCGATTTCATGAGTGGTACATGAAGGCGTCCAAAAAAGGTAGACAGATGCTCAATGTTTTGATAAAAGACCGTGATTACTTCCGTGGGCATAGTCTCTTGATTTTGGATTTCAAGGATGTGTATGATTTGTACCGTCAAGATGCCATAGACCTCTCATTGATGAGCTGCTGGGTTGTGTAAGTTTCTTTCACTGATCTATTCTCGCAATACTTGCTTTCTTAATTATAATTTTCAACAATAACAATCTATTAACAATCTATTCTTGTCATGTAGGATGGAGATCCATACATGCCGTGAAAAATCGTATGATGATGTCGGCTTCATGGATCCATTGATGGTAAATGCCGTAACTGTAGACAGTAAGCCACTAGAGACGGTGGACAACATATACTTGTACCTGGAGAGACAAAGAAGCAAGACTTACATTCTTTTGCCATACAATTTCCAGTGAGTACTTCTCTCTATATATGTATAACTTTAAGACTTTGTTCTCAATACTTGTGCATGTATTTATATATATATATATATATATATATATATATATACAGCTTCCACTGGATACTGCTTGTGATAATCATAAACACCGGTCAAATTGTTGTCATGGACTCACTGCGGAAACCACAAGAGGATTACCAAGCAGTTTTAGACTTGATTGACATGGCATGGACACGTTTCCGTGCGAAACAAAAAGGAAATTTCAAACAAAAACTGGATGTGAGGACGGACTTTCAGGTACGTGGCTGGTGTACCCGCATATCTCGTAAAATCACACTAATATATAGTTGTTACGTCTAACTTTATTCTTCTCCACTATCAGTGTGCCAGACAGGAAGCAGGGACGAATCTATGCGGATACTACGTCTGCCAGTGGATCCATACCTTTTTTTCTCCCAAAAAAGCGACTCAAGAAGAACTCATGGTATGAATTAGATTATTAGTGTATATAGAAATTAGATTATTAGTGTATATGGAAAATAGATTATTAGTGTATATGGAAATTAGATTATTAGTATGGAAATATTAGTGTATATGGAAATTAGATTATTAGTGTATATGAAAATTAGATTATTAGTGTATATTGAAATAAGATTATTAGTGTAAATGGAAATTAGGTTATTAGTGTATATGGAAATTAGATTATTAGTGTATATGGAAATAAGATTATTAGTGTATATGGAAATTAGATTATTAGTGTATATGGACATTAGATTATTAGTGTATATGGAAATATGATTATTAGTGTATATGAAAATATGATTATTAGTGTATATTTATTATGAATATATTTATTATACTTTGTTATTTCATGTATACTTTGTTAATTCATGTAAACTTTGTTATTTCATGTAAACTTTGTTACTTGGTTAGAAATGATTATTAGTTATTGTTTTGAAATGATTATTAGTTATTGTTTAGAAATGAATGTGTTAGGATATTTTATAATTACATGCAAAATTTATTTATTATATGAATGAATGATTATTAGTTACTTGTTTAGAAATGATTACATGCAAAATTTATTTATTATATGAATGAATGTTGTCATTTGTGATTAATGCAGAGGATGTTTTACCATCAAGTGCTCCCAATGAAACAAAAAATCAAAAGCTATTGCGGACCAACTATTTGGATTCATTATGGACCAAGTTATAAGTCCACTGGGAGAGTACCACCATGACGGAACCGCTATCGCTCAATTGGACTCCCTTTCCGCTCCTTCTTCCAGTTCTGCTCGTGAATTGTAAATAACTTTTAAATGCTCTAACTTTTGTATTGGCCGATCTCAAATGTTTATATGTGAATGTTCGAAAAAAATGCAATCAAAGTCGGGTCAAAATCAATTGACAATTGCGACGACTTCAATCTTATTGCGTGAAAGATCGTGTACGACATATGACATATGACGAGCAGACACGTAGACGCGTAGATTTGTATATAACTAACCCAAATATCAAACATTTTAAAAAAATAACCAAAACAGCCTTTGGTACCGGTTGGTAACACCAACCGGTACCAAAGGCCCTCCCCCGCATGCCTACACGGGGGGTCCTTTGGTACCTGTTCTGGACCCGGTACCAAAGGCCGCCCCCCTTTAGTCACGGTGTCGCGGTACCGGTTCCAGAACCGGTACCTATGAGGGTTACGAACCGTGACCGATGACGAGTTCTCCAGTAGTGGGCGGTTAGCGATTGCTTGTGCAACAGTCCTCACCCTCTTGATCCTTGCCGGAACCGTAGCACTTCGGATTTGGGGTGGAAATTGGGAAAGGAACATATGCATATAGATCATCTGATGAATATAGCAGCGGTACTGCCAACTCGATGACCATTGTGTCAGTATCTGCTCCCACGTGCCCGCCACTTTTCAGAGAAAATAATGAAGGGTACGCATATGTCCCGTCACAATTCATGGCATGCAATCTTGCAAACGAGGAACAGTGCAAGAGATGCACATTGGCCGAGCAAGCGAGCACATGTCAACCAACGTACAGTAACTTCGTACGAAAAATCTGCTCCATCAGAATTCTTCAGAGTATTTGAGCGACAGTGATCAGTGCACACCACAACATTTTCACTGCGGATGACTTCACACAGTATATGTACATGCATTCATGAAGAAGAGTGTATGTAAAGATACTACACACGTATACGTACTGGTGCCGTGCGAACTCATCCTCACTTGTTCCTCACGAAAAAGATGCTCAGCTCTGGCGCGCTGTCGCCGCCGCGCGCGCGGGAGGCGTTGTCGCTGCCATCGTCGGGGTTGATCATGTAGAACGCCTCGGAGTCCTTGGACCCGACGACGCGCTCCACGCGGGCGCGCATGTAGGTGAGCTCGCCGTCGGGTCCGGCGCTGGGCGTGGCGCCCGCGGCCGCCCTGCCGTCGGCGGCGGCGGCAGCACCCCGGCGCCCATGGACACGCCGCGGAGCAGGCGCAGGACGTGGCGCTCGTCGTCGGACGCGTCCTTCCGGCGGATGGCGAACCCGGCCTTGCGCCCGTTGCAGTAGACCGCCCAGACGTACTCCTCCAGCAACGGCCGCCGGCGCCGCGCCGCGGCGCCGGCGCGGGTGTCGCTCTCCAGCGCCAGCCTCACGGTGCCCGTGGCCATCTCCCGGTGCAGCGCGGCCGCCAGCATGGGCAGCTCGATGAGGAACGCCGGCTGGGCGCGCGTGTCCTCGTGGATGGCCAGGCTCAGCCGCCCGCGCCGGTGCCCGAACAGCGTCACCGTCGGCGCGTGGTCCGCCAGGAGCGCCCGGCCGCTGTGCCGCCCCAGCATGGCCGCCACCTTGCAGCCCGTGGTGAGCATCGGCAGCAGCTTGAACATCTTGAAGAGCCCCAGGGCGCCGCCGGCCCCGGCCCCCGACGACAGCTTCGCCGCCCGCCGCTCATCGGTGGCCGGCCGGAGCAGCGACCGCAGCGCGGCCGGGCTGTAATCGATAAGAGACGGCATCGGCTTGGATTGATTGATTGATTAATTCCGGCGGATTTGGTGCAGCTGATGGCTGCAGCTTCCCTCCGATCGATGGAGCCCCGAACCAGGGGGCCGGGAGGAAGCCGATCGGCCACCTCGTTATTTATGTGGCGAGGATCGGATCGGAACGAGACGGTTTGGTGGCCGATCGTTTCCACTGTGCGCTTTGGTTGGGCTCATGTTCTGGAACAGTACACATGTTCTGGGCTGAGATGTCTGGTTCGTGGTACTTGCAAGCTAGTCAAACTGAAGCAAGGACAAATGTTCATCGGTAGCCATGAAACGGTACGGCTCAATGCTTTTACATGCTCAGGGACTTGCACAAAACTTTCTCGGTTTGCTTTTGCTGCCTGTGACAACTGATAGACGTGTGGATTTGCGCTTCAAGTCATGGGAGGCGTTAAACTCTGTAGCCATGTACCGCAAAAGCTATGGTTGGGGGCAGCTCACTAGCCATCGGTTGGCACACAGTGTTCCTCGCTGGTGCGTACGTGAATCGAGCAGCCGTGCTCCTGCTTGGGTTAGGTTCTGGACTTGTGGCGACCGAGGAAAACCAGTGTGCCAGCACAGCGAGTGATTGCAACTGCTGTATATATGGACGGTACAAAGTGCATTTTTACGGAATCACAAGGCTGCACGGCCGATTAACATTCAATTCCATTCATCTTCATTTAACGCCTCTTTCTCACCACAGATCGCCATCCACCTATATATGCTCAAGCTGCCACCTCCGCCCTTTACCAATGAAAGTCGATCGAATACAATCGGATCGTATGAATTTAGATAGTTGTTTTTTTCGCGGATCATATCGAATATCCAACTTTGAGTATCTGAATTTAGATATTAGATCTTCCAATTTGGATAAAGACAAGTTATTTAGTATCTAAACTGGTCGGGGAGAACGAATAACATCCATATTTCCGTACCGTTTCGCTCCCATGGCGCGAACGTCTCTCGCGGTCATGGGCCCAAAGTAAAGCTGCGTCAAGAGAACGAACCCAAATTACGGCCATTAAGGCTTAGTTGGGCCTGCCTTCGGCACGTATGGCCCATCTATTGAGTCAGGTTCTGATTACGCTATTTCAGCCCAGCCAAAATGTCCTTCATCGGTCCAACTGTGCAACAAACGGGCCCATCTGAACTTGATCACGCGAGGACCCAACTCGGGTTTCCTATATATCTTCCGGAAGATTTTTACTCAACCCATGTTTCACTGTTTTAGATTCGTGCAACAGACATTACGAATGAGATTCATCTAAACCGGAGGGCACCAGGCGAAGCGTGCGCGCAACTGCTATTGAACAGAGCAGGGATGAGAACAGATGTCACAACGTGAGAGGAGGGCAGTGGATGGGTTGAAAACAAATTCCAAACTTCAAATGCTCGGTTCTCTTAAACCACACATCCAAATTGAAATCCGTTTGAACTATGGTATTCACTGGAATTAATATGACGATATAAGATCCAATATGTTATTTTTTAAAAAATTATTTGAACATTCAACATTTCAATAACTAGTTCAACATTTTCAATATATACCATTCAATATTTGTAATATGTTATATCAACATTTTTAAAAATAATGGCTAATCTCACGAGAAGATACATTGTCTAAATAACATTTTCAATATCCTTCCTTTCGAACTGTAATATAACAATAATGAATTTTTGAAAATGTTGAAATAATAATTTCAAGATATTGATCTAGTTTTAACAAAATGTTGAACTAAATATTTCATAATATTGACATGTGTAAGATTATTCAACCTTGAATTTATCATTTCGACATTTGTATTTACCATTTCAACATTTGAACTAGTTCGATATTTTGGATGGACTTGCTCGGCATTTTCTATGAACTATTTTAACATTTTTATGAACTATTTCAACATTCTTTAAAAAATGTTGAAATGTTTTCTTTGAAATGTTAATTTTGGTTTACAAAATGTTGGATCCAGCATTTTAAAACGCTAGCCATACTAGTTTAATAACGTTTTGAATGTGGTGCGGTGGTGCATGGAGCTTTGATTGTGGTGGCCTATCATCATAGAAGTTGTACTGGTTAAGGCCAACCATGCTCCATATCATAGAAGGTTGTACTGGTTAGGGCTGACCATGTCCCCTGCCATAGAAGGCTAAATTGCTTCTGCTTTGGGCCCCTGCCATAGAAGGCTATACTGGTTAGGGTTCAGGGTTGTTGGGGGCGACTCCGTCCTATTGGGTTCAGAAGGTTGTATGGTTCAGGGGGCGGCCATGTACCCCCTGCCATGTAAGGCTAAATTGATTCGGCCTCGGTCCCCTGCCATAGAAGGCTGTACTGGTTAGGGTTCAGGGTTGTCAAGGCGACTCCGTCCTATCGGGTTCAGAAGGATGTTCGGGGTTTGGGGCGGCCATGTATCCCCTGCCATAGAAGGCTAAATTGCTTCGGTTTTGGTCTCCCTGCCATAGAAGGTTGTACTGATTTGGGTTCAGGGTTGTTGGGGCGACTCCGTCCTATCGGGTTCAAAAGGATGTTCGGGGTTTGGGGCGGCCATGTATCCCCTGCCATAGAAGGCTAAATTGCTTCGATTTTGGTCCCCTGCCATAGAAGGTTGTACTGGTTAGGGTTCAGGGTTGTTGGGGGCGACTCCGTCCTATCGGGTTCAGAAGGATGTTAGGGATTTGGGGCGACCATGTATCCCCTGCCATAGAAAGCTAAATTGCTTCGGCTTCAGTCCGCCTGCCATAAAAGGCTGTAATAGTAGCTCAATATTTCTCTAACTGCATGTCAATATTTCTTTAAATATAGACTAACATTTATCAAAATCTAATTCAACATTTTGTATACAGAAAGCTCGACATTTCTTTAAATATATATCAATATTTTTCTAAATCTAGTTCAACAATTTTCTATAGATTAGCTCAACATTTCGCATGTTTCAGACAATATTTCTCTACATCTATGTCAATATTTACCATAAATTATTTGCAAATAAATACTTTTATTTTTTATATTCTATTCACTTAGTATGCCGATTTTAATTTTGTTTTCCATTTACCAGGTGCTTCTCCTTCTTATTTTGTGTACTTAAAAGCTATATTTCTGAAGTTATTTTAGTAATTTATAACTTGAAACTTAAATTTGTGAGTTGGTACCCACCCGTTTATTTTTCCACTTAGAACCACGTACCCAGCAAAAAATGAAAGGCAACAAAAAAAAGTCTAGCTAGCGCACTGTAACCTTCCCGCGTGTAGTTTCCACGCATGTTAAAAAAAAGTCTAGCGCGTGGTTAGTTTTCCCAGCGCGTGGACATTAAAAAAAAATCTAGCGCGTGGTTAGTTTCGGCAGCAGGTGGAACCAGAACGGAATAGGAAAAAAATCACAGCAGCTGTTATATATAATTAGACTTTTTATAGTGTAATTGAGCTTTATAGATGGTTTGCTTAAAAATATTGCGGAAGACGTATAGGAGCCCCCGACGCAACTCGCTTCCGCTTGGCCTCGGCGGAGGGGAGCGGACCGGCCCCGGATATGCTGTGGCGCCTCCCCACAAGCACGCTTCTGCCGCCGCAGGCCGCGCCGCCCAGCCCCTCCTCGATCGCGTCCCTCGCCGCCTCCCTCCCCTCTCCACCCTCCTCCGTCGCCGCGTCCCTCCCTCCCGGACCCGCGAACCTCCCACGGATCCGTTGGGTCCACGCCCCGGAAGCGGCTCCGGGGATGTCGGCGTCCGCTTCCAGCGCCGAGGGGTGTGCCGCCGCAGACGGGGACTTCACGGAGGTCGTGATCGTGCGGCACGGAGAGACGTCATGGAACGCCTCGCGCATCATACAGGTGCCGCTTGCTTTTACCCTACCTCATCCATCGCCCCGTCAGACTACGGCTGGTCTGCAATCCTAAGTACTGGCTTAAAGTGCATGACTACTGCAATGGAGAACTCATGTCGGACCTAAGATGTGGTACACTAGTTGTTAGTGTTTGGATTATGCTTATAGGGGTAGGGCCGTAGGGGCTAGTCAACAGTTTAACTTCTCAAGTGAAGGGACAACAAGATTGGGGATCTGTGTTTGGGGGACAGCAAAATGATTAGACTGCATGTCTGTAAGAACTGCTGTTAGTATGGGAAGTATTGCCTGATTAGTTGATTTTTAACTAATCATGTAGCCAGTAGCCAATTAAGATGTTTTGTCAACTTGCTAAAGGGTTGTTGGTTGATCCCTGCTTCCGCTGCATAGAGTACAGTACTAGAATCAGTGTGTGTGGCTTCTGCGACTGTTGAGTCTTGGAAGCACTTTTACATGATTACATCCTTTGTCTAACACTATTTTAGTTTTGGACTTTTGGTGTTCATTTGTCAGTCTGAATCTAAGTCTCAACTCTTTGCCTCAAAAAATCTCTCAGCTCTAATGTAATCACTAATCACAGTAATGTGTTTGCTTGTTACAACAGATTAGCATTCTTTCTCCTATGGTGAGAATGTACTTTTCTCAAATAATTCATCCTCATGTGATATGTCTATGGAAATCAGTAATATTTGCCCATGTGTGTTTTTCTACATTTGTTTGCTAGGCCTTAGGGATTACTCATCTTGCTTCTGCTTTGGAGTACCCTTGAGCTAATCTGAAAGTTGGCGGGAAGTATTCCCTCTGTTTCAAATTACTATTCACTTTGGCTGCGTATCTGGGCCTAGCATATATTTGGGCACATAGCAAAAGCTATTTATCTAGAAAAGCCAAAGTGAATAGTAATTTGGAATGGAGGGAGCACTACTACTACATAGTAATACTAAAACCTTAATGCAAAACCAAGGAAGAGAATGGTCCTGTTTCATAACTTAAGCCTTTGTTATTGGAATGGAATTCATGATATTTTATGGGACCATAACCAGCTAGTTATCACCATGAACCTGATATCCTGTCTTAGACCAGGAAATTAAAAACTTCTGAGGAGCCATGTATTGTTCAACTCTTTGATTGCCAGCATAATAGTGTTTCTTTTTACTACATACTGGTATCATATTTGAAATCCTGCACCAGGGACACATGGATGCAGAGCTGAATGATATTGGGAGGCAGCAAGCTGTCGCGGTATGGTATGACTTGCACTGGTTTTCACTAGACGTTTGCAGTAACATTTCTTATGTGGAATTTTATTGCAAAGGTTGCCCATCGGCTTTCTAAAGAAGTGAAACCAGCTGCCATATACTCTTCCGATCTGAAGCGAGCAGCAGAGACGGCACAAACAATCGCAAGAATTTGCAATCTACCAAATGTATGTCCATTCTGCTCATCCCCTGTTATGTTGTGTGAATATTTCAGCATGACACATTTCTTCTGGTGCTTGGAAATGTACTGCTTTTAGATGGCTCAGTTGTTTCTAAAATTCTTATCAATGCATTGCTTAATCATCCAGGTCGTGTTCGATCCAGCATTGAGAGAAAGACACATTGGAGACCTGCAGGGCATGAAGTTCCCAGATGCTGCTACGAAGAGGCCAGAGGCTTACAAAGCTTTTATGTCCCACAAGAGAAACCAACAAATTCCTGTAAGTGTAGCCTATTGACAACTATTATGCTTAGCAATGCTTCACATGCTAAGATGTGTTGTAGCATGTTCATGTAGTATTAAGAATCTTTTGAAGCATAGATGAAGAAATTATATGCATTGAATGGCCCATGATCGAACTTATGTAGGTATTAACTAGTCAAATTGGAAGTCTGGAACATTGAGTGACTTTGCACACCCAAATTATGTGTGTGCCTAGTATAGTATGTTCCTACTGAAATAAGATCCATCTTCTGTAACCTATCACAGGCTTATTGCATTGCTACATCTAAAGACAACTTGAACTAATATGAATCTCAGTAGTCCAATTAAGTCAAGTCCTTGTATGATTATACAGTTACTCCAGACTTTTGAATCATTACACGAGCAATAAAATTCAGAAAAAAAACACTTATTGGGGAAAACTATTTAGCTATGCTGTATCTAGAAAGAAAGAGCTTTAGTTTCAGGGATTATTACATTTGATTTAAAAGTTTCTTTAGCTCGATTTATGCCTAGCTCATTGCTGTAGATTCTCTTATGGATTGCTTTCTGAATATTTGAGTTTCTTTCTCAGGGTGGTGGAGAGAGTCTTGATCAACTGTCGGAACGATGTGTGTCGTGCTTGTATAACATTGTTGAGAAACACAAAGGTAAATTTTGGGCTTCACTCTTGGATTCCTTTGTGTCCTGTGGCAAGTCCTTTATTGCAGATTCAGTTTCTGATATTTCCATAGGCACGATAACCTGGATTTAGACATGTCAAAAGAATTTCCTTTTAAGATAATGGTTTACTTACACTTCCATGTGGCATGTTGAGAGTTGGCCGTGTTCAGATGGGAGGACAAATTTTTTGCACCCTACTTTGACCACTAATTAGGGGTATTAAATAAAGTCAGTTTATAAAACTACTTCCACAACCCCCTGGCAAATTCACGAGACGAATCTAATAAGGCCTTTGACCGCATGATTTGAGGATGATTACTGTAGCATTACTGTAGCCAATCATGGATTAATTAGGCTCGTTAGATTCGTCACGCAAAGTTGCACTCATCTCTGAAAAGGTTTTGTAAATAGACTTCATTTAGTACCTCATGCACGCAAGATTCCTTTGGACAATTTTTTGTCCAAAGGCATCTGAACACGTTGCATGTGACATGCTGAGAGTTACCTAAGGGCTCACGAGTTGTTGTCTGCTGACAGGTGAGCGAGTCATCGTTGTTTCACATGGCGGCACCATCAGAGAACTCTACCGGCACGCGAGCCCGACGAGGCCTCTCCGCGGTAAAATCCACAACACGTCCGTGAGCGTGATCCTCGTGTCCGGAACCACCGGTCGCTGCATCGTCAAGATGTGCGGAGACACCAGTCACCTTCAGGAGACCGGCGTCCTGGAGAATGCCTTTGGTGGCGATAAGAACTCCGCCTGATTCTTCCAGATTCAAGGACCGTCTGATTCTTCCAGATTATCACGTGCGTCCGGTGCAGAGGGAGAGTGAGTAGTCGTTTTTTTGACGTCTTTTTAACTGTACCAATCACCCTATTACTATCAGGTAGCGGGCGAACGATAGCGCCCGTTTCGGAACGAGGGAATTTCGCAGGAATAGTTCGGTCGATCGCTGAACTTTGATGGCCGCCTGTTGCTGCACGCCTGCACCTTGTGCATGTGGATCAGAAACGGTCTGCTTTCGAGCATGTTCGTCCTCATTTATGCCCCCGATCTGGTTGCTGTTGGAGCATAGCGATCGCACCCTGTCCTGTCACTCAGAGCGTAACGGATTTGGTTGCTGTTGGAGCACAGCGATGGCATCCTATCGCCCAGAGCGTAACGGTGCGTACGGTGCGGATGCATATGGCGTGCGATGAGGCACGGCAGCATGGGGTAGCGAGTCCCTGTCCGACGAAACCATTTTCCAGCTAACTGAACGCCGATGACAGATGGTCACCCCGTCCCTTTCGCCCAAAAGGACCGCCATGATTGCTGTCCCGTACTGGCTAACCAGCCACTCGGAAGCGAGCGTGCCACACTGTTGCGAAAATCTTATTCGACGCGCGCGCGCTGGGAACCACTCGCGGCGAACGGCGACGTGGCCGATTCTCCTCCACCCGCTTCCTCAGCCGTCGTCTTCATCCTCGAGAGCAAAAGGGAGCTGAGAGAAAGGAGACCTTGATTGAAACAGAGAGAAGGACGGGGAGGTGCGGGAGGGAGGCGGGTGGGGAGGAAGGCGCGCGGCGGGAGGTGGGCGGTGCGGCCCGGCGGCGAGGGCGAAGGGGCGGCGAGGGCGAAGGGGCCGGCCGGTCACCATCCTCTTCTTCTCAAACTCCGGCGGCTATAGAAGGGGCCGGCCGGGGGAGGCAGGTAGGCCAGGCGGTGGGGATGGTGGTCGGGCGGCTTAGGGCCCTGGCGGTGGTAGGGGCGGTCGGGCCAGGTCGGGGCGGGGGAGCTCGCCGGAGTTGACGAGGATGGCGGCAGCCGAGCTCGCCGGATTTGGAGAAGGTAGCGGTGGTGGGGGAGGGGAGGGGAAGAAGGAGGCCGCCGCGGCGCGGTGGGCGGTGGGCGACGGGGCGGTGGCCGGTGATGGAAGGCGGGGGAGGAAGAAGCTGCTATACGCGGGGGAGCGCTCGGAGGGAGGCCGACCGCTCGCTGGTGCTGGACGCGGAGGGGATGAGCCTTATCGCTTATAGTGGGACCCACCGCTCGCTGCTACGCGTCGCGGCGCGCGCGCGCCAGCGAACATCCCCGACACTGTTGGCACAAATGCGTGTGCCCGTGTTTGTACATGTACGTACGCGATGACGTACGAGCTCGGAATCAGATGCAACAAGCAGCTAGCAATCAAATATTCATATGTATAGACCAGCTGATACACGTGTATAAGATGGCTGAATAAATGGTCACATTGGGGGTGTTTAGATACCCAGAATGCATTCCAGAATGCAAAATGAGTTGCATTGGGCCGCGTGCACAGAGAAAAAAAGTACATTAAAAAACACGTAAAATGCAAAATATACTCATTCTGCTGCAGAATGAGACCGTAAGTAAACAGGCCCGAAGTTGGAGCCCCGAGGTCGCCGGCGGCATCGGCGGCGGCGGCGATCGGGACGGGTGGGGACTACCGGCGATGTACACGCACACGCGAGAGCCGTCGCTCTCAGTTGGGCGCGATCCCTGCGCACCGAACCCGCGGGAGCGGCGGGGGCATCGCACATTCGCACTAAAGGCGCTACAGCTAGGCGAGCGGCGCGAACGTGCGACGCGGAACGGGGACACGATTCCCGGCCCGCAGCCACGCACACACACAACGCAATGATGAGCACGGAGATGGAGACGCGACGCGACTGGGACTGAATCTCCTCCTCTATGCTGGTCCTCTCCTCTGCCCGATCGGAAACGCAGTACCTGTCCGCTAAAGATTCCACGGAGCCACACACTAGTGTGCGTGCCCGGCGGCCGCTGCTCGATCGGCCGGCCGGCTCGGCGGCCGTATGCCGTCGGTAGGTGCGTGCTACATGAAGGACGGCGACCGGATGTCCATCTCCTGCGTCCAGGCGCTCTTGTCCTGGGTGTGGACGTGCCAGTAGCTCTGCGCCACCGCGTCCGGGTCCGCGCCCGCCGCCGCCGCCGTGTCGCCGCCGCCGGCCCTGCTGCTCCTCGGCGACCTGACCAAATGATGAGACACGATACATCTATCAGAGTTTATGTCAGCACACGATCCATCTCACCGCATCGAGCTGCAGTGAGGTGACTTTTGGCTTGTTTGGTTTTCTAGCATCTAGCAATGCTAGAAGATAATTTTTTTTGCATGGAGTACTAAATGAAGTCTATTTGTAAAACCTCTTCACGGATGAGCGTAACTTTTCGAGACGAATCTAATGAGCCTAATTAATCGATGATTGGCTACAGTGATGCTACAGTAACCATCCTCTAATCATGCTCTAATCATGCGGTCAAAGGCCTCATTAGATTCTTCAGGGTTCCTAGTGCAGGGGTTCTAGAGTTAGTTTTGTAAAATACCTTTATTTAATACCTTTAATTAGTGGTCAAAGTTGTGCTACAGTTCTAGCACCGAAAACCAAACGGGGCCTGAGCGGGCACGGCTAGGGCAATGTGAAAGCTCGCATGGAAGCTCACGACACGTCGCCGTCACCCCCGTGCTCGGCCGCGGCCGGGGACCGATGGAGAGCTCAGCACGCCGCACGCAGGCACGCAGCCGACGGCACCGACATAGGCACAACGCCGCGCGCCACGTCGGGGCCTCTGGCCCAAAAGCCGCGGGCACGCGGCACGAACGCACGACGGGAGCCGCGGCGGCGTAAAAGATCGGCAAGCCTTTCTCCGGTGCGGTGGCCGGTGGTATATACCGGACCGCGCGCGGAGGTACGTGGCGAGCCCGGGGTCTCTGTCCGAGGGCGTGTGCTACGTGCCCGGCGGCGGCGGAGCCATGTGCCGGGGTCTCCGAGCCGGCCGGAGGGTGGGAAAAGGCTAGCGCATCGCGTGATCCAGTCGACAGGGGTCTTTCCTTTTTGCAGGTGAAGACCAGGAAACTTACACGTACTTGGCAGAATATAATAAAGATGGTGATGGTACGGGAGAGAGAGATCTAGAACGTACGTGGGTACCAGTGTACGTAGCTCCATGTATATACGTTGTTCACAAGAAAAAAAAGCTTACTTGAACTTTGATTTGTGTATGAAACAAATATCAAAGGTCGGAACTGAAATCGTTCAATGTACATAAGCGTTGAGTGATTTGTAAGGTCAAAAGTTGCATAAAGTGTGGTATATACTGGTTATTCCGCGGGAAAAAAGGTGGTACAGTGGTTTAAGTTTATTTAGACAGAAGAGTAGTGTGGAAATATCACTGTCACCGCAAGCCAATATGCGCAGCCAATCTACAGAAAGAAATACACGCCTATACCAATATAAAACAACTTTAGTGAAAAAAATGGTTTGAAATTAATACTAATTACTAGTAATATTTATTTGGTGGCATATCTAGCACGTTCAAAGTGGTTTTCTACGAAATTAGGTGCCCTTAAGGACAGATCCAACGAACTAGTATTATCTCCAAATTGGATATAGGTGTGTTTCCTTGACGATAGATGACCTAGTATTATGCAAAAAAAAAATTATGTCTTTGTAATCTTCTTTGTTTTTTGAGCCGTTTGGCTGTAATTTATCCTTTTTAATTATATAATTAACCAGTAGAGAGCAACCCCTTCTGTTACATTAAAAATTATAATTTTACTGAATAGCAACATGTCCATTGACAATGAGGAATAATCTTATTAAATAGCGACGTGTATGAGGCGGCTTAGAATTTGCCCTCCTGTACTCGAGTCCTACGTAGGTGCATCTAGCTGGTAGAATGCAAATAAAACCGCGTTGGCAATGCCTCCTGGCATGCATGGAATCTGGAGGCCAAATATCTGAGGGCAAGGTCGAGTCGTCTGTATGAGGTACAGCAGTGGTATATATCCGCGCCAGCGTTTGGGAATGGATTCTTGCACATTAAGTTTCTTTTTGTTTGTCTTTCCTGAAAATGGCCTCCGGGCGGATCAGATCTACACGTTGGGATACCGCTGGACCACTCTGACTAGGGAGGACGATGAGGGGATTCGGAGCTTAGCCTGCAGCTCTCTCGAAACTGTGGCGTGCAGGTGCAGCCTCTCCCTCTCACTCCCGGCCTCCTCCCTGTCTCTCACAGCTCAGCAGGGACAGGAACAATATTCCCAGCCTACTTGGCATCTCCTGGGCCAGATTACCAATCAGCTCCCTCTCCCTAATCCCTAGTCTGAATCTGGCAAACACGTACTAATTCTGCTGGCCACAAATTAACGTAAGGACTTGTGATGCACACATAAGAGGAACTAGCTAGATGTTTCAGTATATGCATGTGGTTTTGTTCATTCATTAATTAACCAATGTGATGTGATGCATGAGCTCGATCTCACTGACCTCCTCTCGCCGATGACGCCGTCGATGATCACATGCGCAATGTGCACGCCGGCGGGCTGGAACTCCCTGGCCAGCGACTGGGACAGGCCCCGGAGGGCAAACTTGCCGCAGCCTGCACGCGTGCGTTCCAAGAATTAGCGCGTATAGTAGAGTATGTAGCAACAGAAGTACACAGAAGCGAGCAGACAAGTTCTTGTGGCTCGCGGTTTGCCACTCCCGGCCGGCGAAGGAAGCGCCACGCCGGCCGGCCACTTACTTAGATCGGAGTAGCCGGCGAAGCCGGCGACCGACGCCGAGGAGCCCGTGAAGATGATGGTGCCCCTGCCCCGCTCTACCATCCCCGGGATAACCTGCCACAGCGACCAGCATATACCCATGTGCACGATCAGCGCGCGATCGGCCGGCCGCCGGCCATGGCGGGTAGTAACTAGAAAGTACCTGCTGCGCGCAGTGGAAGGCCCCCGCGGCGGATGTGGCGAGCGAGCGGTGGAAGGCGTCGGGCGTGACGGAGAGGAAGGGCGTGGGGCGGGGAGGCGCGGCGTCGTCGTCATCGGCGGGCGGCGGCTCGCAGGCGTTGTAGACGAGCACCTCGACGGGGCCGAGGGAGAGCACGCCCTCGAAGGCCTCGCGCACGGACCGGGCGTCGGCGCAGTCCACCCGCAGCGCGAACACCTGCGCCTTGGCCTGCTGCGCGATCTCCTCCGCCAGCTGCGACAGCTTCTCTGCACCGTGCCCACGCACGAGACTGATCGTTAGTCCGCCACACACGGCTGCGAGATCAAGCGACCGGCCGGCCGGCGCGCGGCGCTGAGTAAAAAAGAACGGAGAGGAGGGAGAGAGAAAGAGCTAAGGGACGTGCCGAGGTCGCGGGAGAGGATGGCGATGGTGTAGCCCTCGGAGGCGAACTTGCGCGCCACCGCCGAGCCGAGCCGGGGGCCGACGCCGACCACCGCGGCGATGCCCCTCGAGCTAGAGCCGGACACTTGCCTCAGCATATGGATGGAGGCGAGAAGAGAGAAGAAGACGTAGCTAGAGAAGAGAGGGAGAGAGCTGAGGGAGAGGGATGCGCAAGTTGGCGTGCAAGACAGCAAGCAGCGCTAGCTCCTCGTTGGTCTCGACTTTGGGCAGAAGATGGGCCGTCCCCTCGGTCCCTCCGTTGCTTTTAACGGCCGCGCCGGAGCACGCACTGCCCCCCGCTCGATCGCAGAGATCTCGAGCACGTACAGTGCTGCTGCTCCCGGCACGCCTCTGCCAATTTGGCATAGCCGTCTGTAAGTACATATGGTGACGAGATGCACCGGCGCATGGACCATGCATCCCGTCTGGCGTTATCCATTCCCTGTATCTTGGCCGACCAACAGCTTGGACCACAGTTAACTCCGCTACGAGCAAGTATATGGTTTCCTTGTGTGGTTTTGTACTCCTCTGTGCTACTGCTTAGCTTCCTTGAAACACATCACCCCAGTACTACAGCCTTTTGCTTGTGTCCCTCTATTTTTCTCGGCCAAATAGCTGAAAGAACGTTGTAAATATTTGGCCGTGCTTTTTTGATAGAGAAAAGGAGGAGCCAATTATATATATATACTTCTTTTAGAAGAAAAAAAAAGAACACCCTTAGACTAGGCCGAACACTGAAGCAACAATAGCAAGTTCAAGGTGGAGCAACTGCACCAGCAACCCTCAACTCAATCACTCTATTGTCACTTTTCTTTAACTTCACATTTTATATATGGCATGGTTGTCGTCCGTGTCATTGTCTTGTGTGTCTTATGTGAATGAAATTATCGATATTATCATTAGGTTGTTGTGTTGCATACTCGCACGGATATGTCATCACGTTACCTTGCATATTATATTGCACCCGTTGCTGTCCTTACGAGCAGTACAAGAGTCACTTCAATTCAAGACATAACACGAACAGTAAAAGTAACAGTAGTAGATAGCCTTGAACACGGGCCTGTTTAGTTCGAAAAGAAAGTTTGCGAAATTTACTGTAGCAATTCTAAATCGAAGATTAGGAGGACTAAACATGATCTAATTATAAAACTAAATACACGGATGGACGGGAAATCGCGAGACGAATCTATTAAGCCTAATTAATCCGTTATTAGAGATTGTTTACTGTAGCACGATGTTGTCTAATCATGGCCAAATTAGGCTCATTAGATTCGTCTCGCAAAGTTACCAGGGGTTATGGAATGGGTTTTATCATTAACACGCGTTTAATACTTCATGCATGTAAGATTCCCTTTGATAAATAGTGAAGTTTGAAAAGTGTAAGAAATCTAAACAGACACAGTGACACCCAATTTTACTGACACAAACGGTATAAGCAATGAGCATGACAGATGGCGCAAACAGTCATCGCATCATGGCGGACAAAAAGAGGGGAAACAGAAACAGTATGCCCTCACCGATAGACTGTGGGCCCCCATGCCAGCTACGAACACGGCTCGTTTGGTTTTGGGGCAAAACTTGGTCGGGACCCAGGGAATTTGGATGGCCTGGGGATACGAATCATGGCAAGTTGAGGCGGGCGAGAGGACCACGCCCACGCGCCCTCTCGGCATTTTGAGGCCTTCCCACATCAAACTTTACTATTCATCCAACTTCATTATTCATAAAAGAATTTTACTATTCATTCAACTTCACTACTCATAAAAGAGAATCTTACATGCATGGAGTATTAAACGTGAGTTAATGACAAAACCCATTCCATAACCCCTAACTTTGCGAGACGAATCTAATGAGCCTAATTTGGCCATGATTAGACAACGTCGTGCTACAGTAAACAATCTCTAATGACGGATTAATTAGGCTTAATAGATTCATCTCGCGATTTCCCGTCCATTCGTGTAATTAGTTTTATAATTAGATCGTGTTTAGTCCTTCTAATCTTAGGTTTATAATTGCTACAGTAAAATTGTAACTCAAGTTGCGCAAACTAAACAAAGCCGGCCCCCACTGTAGCCCAAGTACGCGGGGCTTTCCTTTTCTGGGACAGGTGAGCGGATATTATACCATACCATGTCCAAAAGTGAGATCTTTCCGGCCGCGTCAAATACAGTCGTCTTCGATTACTCTCTATCGTGGTGGGATCAGACTTCAGAGCCTACTCATTTGGTGGAGACTTCGCGGACTCAACAGCAAGAAGACGGGGTGAAACTGTGAAAGGGAAAAGAAAAGAAAAGAAAAGAAAAGGAAAGACTCCGGTGGGCTACAATAAAAGCGTGCAGGCCCACTCGACGTAGCTCAATAACGAGGAGTTCCATGGTTAGCCCCGTAAGGAAAAAGTCCTATTTACCTTCCTGGATTGATGGCTGAGTTCGCGTAACCTTCCTGGACTCGAAAACCGTCCGTTTCGCCACCCTAGACTCGCGATACCGGACACGTATCCTCCCTCGGCGGTTTTAAAAGGCGGTTTTGCTGACGTGGCGCCATGTCAGCAGTCCAATGTAACGCCACGTCAGCTACGAGGGGGTAAATTGAACTGTGTTGATAGTTCAGGGGTCAATTGGACTTTATCAAAAAAAAATATTATAATTTTTTTTCTTAGAAGATATATGTAATTAAAAATCCTAATTTCTGGTTTAGTCTCGGAAATTCATTTTAGCTCAAAAAATATGAAAACAAGTTTCACTTTTTTAGACTTTTCTAAAATCATGTTCTGTTTATAGTGCCCAGTTAAAAATATTTAGATCCTATGGTCATATTTTAATTTTTTTATGGTTATGTTATAATTTTTTTGTGGTTCTATTATTTATTGTAAGTAGTCTCAACTGATTTATTATCATCTCATATATAGTTTGAGGCTCAACTTCAACTCGGCTCGTTTAACTCGTCTAGAGTTGAGGCTCAAATTCAACTCGGCTCGTTAAAATATGACCATAGGATCTAAATATTTTTAACTGGGTACTATAAACAGAACATGATTTTAGAAAAAGTCTAAAAAAGTGAAACTTGTTTTCATATTTTTGAGCTAAAATGAATTTCTGAGACTAAACCAGAAATTAGGATTTTTAATTACATATATCTTCTAAGAAAAAAATTTATAATATTTTTTTGATAAAGTCCAATTGACCCCTGAACTATCAACACAGTCCAATTTACCCCCTCGTAGCTGACGTGGCGTTACATTGGACTGCTGACATGGAGCCACGTCAGCAAAACCGCCTTTTAAAACCGCCAAGGGAGGACACGTGTCCGGTATCGTGAGTCTAGGGTGGCGAAACGGACGGTTTTCGAGGCCAGGGAGGTTACGGGAAACTCAGCCATCAATCCAGGGAGGTAAATAGGACGTTTTCCGCCCAGTAATGCAAGTGACGGGGCAGGGAGCCCAGCGTTGTCGAGCGCCGTCGGTGGGTCCTAGGCCCATTAGTAAATGGGCCTAGAGTGTTAGGCCTACATGGGCTAGTCGTTACTAGTCCAAAGCTACTTGTTGGACCGTGACCATCTCGCTCACACAGTCACACACACACACCAGCGAGCCAGCGAGGCGACGACAAGCAAATCCTCTCTCGGTTGAAAGATTCAACAAGACTCCGCCCAATCAGGCCTGCCTGTGTACAACTGGACTTTGATTTTGTTGCCTTGTTCTACGAGGCCAGCAGGTATCTGAACCTGAACTCGTAGGGCATGACGCGCACGGGCGGCCACGGCGCCGCGGCGGGGCTGTCGCGCCGGCCGCG
>CM014275.1:11314571-11374732 GCA_004135705.1 Alloteropsis semialata
CTGCCGACTTGCCGGGCGCGGCCGAGGCGATCACTCGGCGGGGTGGGGCGGCGGGCCGGCGCGGGGCACGCGCCTGCCTGCGTGGTGGAGGCGTGGAGCCTTGCCGCGGGTGGTTTGGCTCGTATCGACTACGCGAGCACGCGGCGATCCAGCGGTGCGGTGGCGCGGCTGCGGCGGCGTGGAGCGGGCGGGTCAGCGCTCGGCGCTGGGGCCGGCCCGGCGGACGTGGCCGCGCGGCGAATCATGAGCGCGGCGTGCGCTCGTCGCGGTGGCTTTCCAGCCGGCTCCCACCAACCCGCCCCAGTTAGCCCAGGGTTATCTCAGCCTGCCTGACCAGTGCGGCCGTGCCCACTTCCTGGGGATTTTTCACCTTTTGTTCCTTGGCGGAGTGGCAGCTCTTCGATTTGACTGTTGCACGCTGTCAAAAACCGGGTTGCTTTTCTTTTATTCTCAACTAGCAAGGTGGCCTACGCAAATAGCGCGAGAAGCTAGTGTTTGTTTTCTTAACAAACGGATTTTGAGTTCAAATTAATAGATGAAAATAGTTTTATTTAGTCATATCGTTGTAATTATTTTGTCCTACAAACCTAGAGTAATATGTCATAGTTTTTTCGGAACATGAGTTCAAGTGAGAAGAAAATAACTTATATAGAATTTTTTAATATAATTAATATAAATAATATATTTTTAACATGATTATATTTTTTAAATTTCTAACTGGCGATGCATATTTTTGGTTGAAGGTTGTAGTGATGTTGATAAATTATATTTTCATGTTTATAGAGAGATATAGGTTATTGGCTTAATGCATAACATTTTTTGTAATAGTTAGAATTTAACTTTGAGTTTGAATTTGAAACCTTAATGAGCAATAGATGCATCATTTTTTGTTTTTATCCCATGCATACCGTTACCATTTATTTTTGTTTAGTTTATTTTTGAGTTTGAGTTTGAGATCTAGGTTATTGGCTCAATGCGTACCATTACTATTTCTTTTTTGTTTTGCTCACCCGGTATCCAATTGCTATAGCCCATGCATGCTTGTTGAGTCATTGGTCCTCACTATGTGGTCTCTTCATTTGGTTGTCCCTGTCTCCATCAAGTTTTTTTTTCTCATATTCCTTTCTACTATATTAGTTACTCAAAGCACTTATATTTGAAGACTGTAAGTGCTCGTCTCTCACGTTTGTCTTCCATCAGATGTTAAATATTTGTTCAAATTTTAAAAACAAATGCATATAGTTTTGTTTCTAATGGTGCCATTTATTTATTTTTCTAGATGGATCAAACTAAGATACCATCCATGTTTTTTACCATTTTTATTCTATGCATGCTTCCATAATAAATTTTTTATACATTCATTATTGCAGTTCGCATGGTATAGCCTTCTTTTTTGAACGCATCCTCTCTCTCCCGCTTCTGCTCCCAAGGTGTTTTACCCGCTATGCCGCATCATTGAAGATGTATTCATGACGCTTAACACTTTACCATGCATGTTCTTTCCTAATTTTGAACACAACCTTCAGCTTGCTATGGATGGATGTGCATATCAAGTCTCGATTTCAATGTTGCTTTGTTCTGGATCTTGTTAGAACTCTGCACGTAATTACATTATTTATCATTTATTTTGTCCTAAAACTTTTCAGATCTCTTTGGTCCACTGATCACAATACTACATAGGAAGACATCATCATATTTATACTTTTCGCTGTTGCTTGTAGTTTGTCACCATGCTTTGGTTGCCACGTTAGGATGCTGCTCGGCCCTAAACTGCCTAATTCTAATGGGATCATGTAGTGGCTATGACATGACTCTATGGCCGTGCTATAATTGTTGTGCTTCTAGTATCTGCATAAGTAAAATTCTTCAAAAATAAATGAAATGAAATACCATTTTTCATTTTTTTCTTATATTATATTTATTTATGTTTTGCATGTAATTTTTATTTTTTTATCTTCTTTCAAATTCATATATAATACTATTAACTATCTCTTGTTAATCAAATTTAACAAACTCATTGAAATAATTTGAATAATTAATATTATCTTATAAAATCAATATTGTATATTATTTTTTATTAGTAAGGTAATTTCAGACCCTATGTCAAAATTAAGCTTTATTTGTATCCATTTAATTCTTTAGTAATTTGGTGGGATACTATTTGCAACAAAAAATCTTTATAACATGAATTAAGCATATTTTAGTTGCTTAGGTTCCTTGTGATATAATCTATCAACCGAGTTCGAGTTCCTAACTCGGCACGGGTTTCACACAGCGAGACGTCTGTGGTGACTTCGTCAATCTCAAGATTGGAACAGCAGGACAAATCGTTCGAATGTGCTCAGAAGGGTAGGATTTGCGTGCGTGTATTCATAGAGGTGAGTGTGCATATGTGTGTGAGCGTGTGTGTGTCTGTACTGGTGTTTTAAGAAAAATATTCATAACCCGACTCTAATGAATTGGTCATCGTTTCTTTTTTTCCTTGTATGCATCTGCTTGGAGATTATCTTATCTATTTAGTGGCAATATGGGATTATCCAATAAAGGGTGTAAAGATTGGATACATCAGCATGCATGTGCGCGTGTGTAAAAACACATCAATTTCATACATTCTTCCTTTGCAGCACTATCTGGATAAGGGTAGCATCTTCTGATTCCATCTATTTGTCCATATGGCAGAGCACCTAACCTGCTGAATCACACTATTCCAAAACAATGCAACTCATACGTTCACGTAGCTTCTGTGGCCTCCTTGATCTGGTTCACAATTGATCTACATGTTGTCATCGTCATCGATCGTTTCTGTATTTCAGCTAGTTGTATCCTTTGTTTCTCTGAGATGCCCCCGCAAAAAAGTATTGCATGAGTCATGGAAAGTCATCAACTTCTAGCAATGTTTTGGCTCCGTCGACAACTATATATGCTGCTCCTTCGCAGGGACGGCACGACCTTTACATGGGACATAGGAGCCCTTCAGTGGTCACATCATCCGCGCCACCTGTGATACTTTTGTGTTGATCTTGCAGGACTACTAATTGGATCCACCGGAAGTTAAATAAATAAAAATCATATCGATGCTTTATTTGCATCATCATTTAGAGTTATAACTGAATTCGACGTGGACACTTGTTGCTAATTATTTGCTTTTTTATTCCAAAATTAGCTATTACTAATATTCTTTATGAGAAATTTTAGGGGTAAGTTAGACCGTTAGGGACCTGTTTGGTAGAGCTCTAGCTCCCAGCTTTATGCAGAATCTGATGTTTGTTTAATAAAATAAAATATCTTAAACTTCTAATTTAAATATAAAAGAAGGTCAAGGTGACTCAACAAAAGACCCTTGATCAGCTCACAGCTCTAGCTATTGTAGAGCCAGGAATGACCAGCTCTAGCTCTACAAATTTGTAGAGCTGTACCAAACAGAGCCTAGATATACATTAAATCCAATGGTGCATATTCTTTTCTTTTTTGGATTAACATGGGAATTTCTAGGACCATTAGATATACATTAAATCCAACGGTGTATATTCTTTTCTTTTTTGGATTAACGTGAAAATTTCTAGACCTTCTCGACAAACGTGGTGGCTTTTTTTTAACAATTTTGGATTAACGTGGGAATTTCTAGGACCCTTAGATATACATTAAATCCAACAATGCATATTTGTTTCTTTTTTGGATTAACGTGAGAATTTCTAGGACCGTTAGATATACATTAAATCCAACGGTGCATATTCTTTTCTTTTTTGAATTAACGTGGGAATTTCTAGACTCCCTCGACGAATGTGGTGGCTTCTTTTAACACAATTGTATTAAGATAATAGATGCACTTTTATTGCATATTTATCTAAACCGAGAACTAGATAACTGTGACAGATGAGTTTATAAGATGAAACTTCTCTCTCATCTGATGAAAACCTCCTCTATTAATTACATTGCCATGTCAGCAATTTTGCTGATGCGGCATTAAATTTAATGTCATGAAACTTCTCATTGAGACCGGCCTAAGAAAATACTGTGGTGCTCTATGCGCGGTCTTGAAAAAGTTGACATAGGGGATTTGGCTGAAGTCGTTCACTCGTGCATGTGTTGGTCCCTTTCTAGCTGTGCGACTAATGTTTCAAGCGCGCGTTCGTGGTGTTGATGTCGTGTCACGTGCTACAACCTATCAGTTGCCCTATTTTAGCGAAACCAAATCAATTCCTAGAGGTTCAAAGAATCAAAAATGATTGACATAAAAAAAAAGAATAAAAAATGATTGGTAGGATCAAATCACAGAGGCAATTTGGTCTACGCATGCATGATCGATCGGCGCATGTAAAATGTCTCATTGGGCGCATCATGTTTTGCACACACTAGTTAGCCTTCAACCTTTTGTTTGACAATGCATGAGTATTATCAACTACCCCAATTTTATGGCGGGGCCTGAAGAACCAAAACCCTAACCAGAGGGATAGATACCTTATATGCTCAACATTGATTGGTGAATGGTGAATTGGTGATCCTATAGAGATCGCCACTCCAACGAGATGGTTTGGTCTACCATGCACACAAGCATGATGAGCTGATCGATCGCTCTACACATGTGAAATTTTAACTCATCATTCTCGGGTGCGACATCACCATTCTTATAGTTTGCGTGGACCACTAGCGACGCCTGTCAAGAAGGGAGGGAAAAACCTCACTCCAGTCCTGTGTTGTGCCTTAGAAGTGTTATCGGCAATCCTAAATCATAGTAGGGCTTTAATGAGCAAAAAAAATTAATTAGCAATATATTCTCAAGGTGCTTGGAATTCAATTATTTGGTTTGAAAAATTTAGCAAAAAGGTTGTCACCTACACACACGGGCCGTGAGACAATAATTGACCGATCTGGCCCATGTGAAACTGGTAACGTACCATGACATCACTATATAGTTCACATACACCATTAATCGCCAATCCAGCAGAAAATGAAGGAAAATCTAAGGTGCATAAAAGCTCCGAAAGTTAGTTGAGAATGGAACCATCTGCATTCCGGACAGTTTGGCCTACCATCCATGGACACCATCAAGCTTCCGATCAATCGCTGCATGTGAAATAAAGACGCGCTTGTCGCCGGCCGGCCGGCCGGCCACCGCTGCACGGCCAGGCTCGCCGCCACGTGAGAAATTAACTTTTGGGCGCTCCGCGGCGCTGTCCAAGCAACCGTCGAGGTTGCGCCGGCCACCCCACACACCAGGACCTTTACGGTAGGGCAAAGGCGGCCGTGGCGTAGCGTGCACCACGTCCCCTCCGTCTCTGCAAGGCCACAACAAGCAGGCAGGAACAAGGGTGGGCTCTGGTGGCAGGTGAAAAGGGCCGGATTCTGAAATTTTGGATAAAATCTCAACAGGGAAAGATGGTGGGATGCAAGATTTGTTTCCAAATGCAGGACAAGATAAGGATCGATATAAGGCCTTGTTTAGTCGCCTCCAATTCAACCAATTCAATCAAAAGACATTCCATTGAACAACGTGCCCCTCTCTGCTTTTTCGATTTCCAATGCATTTTTCTACAGTGCATTCAATCGAACTAAACAAGGCCTAAGATAAAGATACCGTACTTTGAAATCTGTGCCAAATGTATATATCTGGTTCCTGATTTTGTTATTTTTTTCAGGCTTTAAATTGTTACTACATAATTTCCGCACTGCATGGGGAGCACATGACGGTAGCGGAGGTAGCAAGTGACCCCCGTTTTTTCTGTCGACAAAATTTCGTTACGCCCTGACAGTCCATGTGACATGGTCCACATGGACAGTGGCACATATCCTAATGCGTCACTGAACAACGGTGTCGCATTTGGAACTTGGAAGCATGCATGACTGATGTGTCACTGCTTTCATACTTTGTCATTTGAGGATTAGTCGTAGGTCAATGATACTTTTGTGCTATCAGTACCTTATATTTATAAATAAATCAGTTAGTTTAAAAACTTTTTCCTTCCATTTCTACATGTAATGTTTTACAGTAGCTGAAGCATAAGATAATATTATATTGATATTAACAAATACAGAAATTCATAGCCGTTAGGTTTAAACGAGATTCATGGCACGGAAGTCTGAATCCTCCGCTTCTGCTCTGTCAAGAGGCAGAAGATCCATGTCCTACTGCAATCTGATTAAACAACATCACCAGTGCCGATTAAACTGATGCACGCTGCTCGTCTTCTTCTGAAACCGCCACAGATGCTGGTCCTTTTAAGCAGATTCAAACCAGGAGCCGTCCATATGCGCTGCAGCTGAAAGGCCGGCCGGCCGGCTGGCTTGACAGTTCATCAGAGAGATTCAGAAGCCAGGAAGCCGACAACAATCCTTCTCCTAACCCCTGGAATCCAAAGCTGAAATCTCCTTTCAGCTCATGGCTAGTGGCAGCGCCAATGCTGGACTGGACCAGCAGCTACTGAACTAGAGAAAGGCATTAATAAGACTGGCGTCGAAGTATTTTAATGGTTCAGCTTGTTCAGAAAGTGCAGGACGTACGTGCTAAGAATGCTGCTTTGTCGTGCCTAATGACATCTGCAAACGTGTGGGTCTCTGCTGATTGGACGGCAGATGGACCGTGATTTGAAGTTGCGTAACCGTTCTCATGTGACCTCTCTTTGCTGCACCCAATGAGCACACAGTGCTTGTGTTATACTACTGCTGAATCGTCAGTAATCTGAAAGTAACTGCCGTGCATTTGAACGAAAGCTGTGGATTAGTCTAAACTAGTAGTATTAGCTCAGAAAAAAGGATATAATAATCATCACTCTCAGTTGTGACACCCTGGCTAAATCATGAACATGCACCTTTGCAAGAAAAGTTTTGCTAAAAAAAGAGAAAAGCTTCTGTGTTTCACTTCTTCTTTTTACTCTGAAGCTCACAATTATTCAGTTGTGCCTAGTGACTTCATTTTGGGGGGAACAAGGCGACTGTTTTGTAAAGGATGGATGTCTCATGCTCATCGAACCGAATTATTGATGGGCCTTTTTGAAGCTTGTTTTCAGATCACAAAAATCGCGTTATGATTTGTTGGGTGTCTTCACCTGAAAACTGGAACTGTTCATGGAAAAGGAGGTGACAATGGTAGAGACAGACTCCTCACTGCTAGGATTTATTGAGCAAGCATGGATGCCTTTTGTTGTCTTCCTTTGCAGATAATACAAATGGATCCTAATCATGTTTGTAGGTTTCCGCCTGTAGGGAAAAGACATCAGCACTGGACATCGGTAAAAACCAGATCGCAGCGGGGACTGTTGAATTGTGCTGCGTTGCTAACGTTTTCAGATAGACGCTGCTAAATTCAGAACTCAGCGTCTGTCAACGACTGTTTTGCAGAAAGAGGAGAGCTGCTTTAGCAGCTTAGCACAGCCGCAGCCTGTGATCAATTTTTTGCTGGGAAAACAGTTACAAATGGATTGGGCCAAAATTACAGTTACCTGTGCCAACAGTTCTCAAGATTCGCCCTCAAATCCGCCTCATTGTTTTCCACTATGATCCATCCGGAGCGTTGAATTTCGTCAACTGATCGATTGTTCATCTTGCAGCTTGGCTCAGCCGATCCGTTTCCAGCAGTAGCATGAGACAGTGAAAGGCTGAAAGGAAGGAGGTGATAGCATTAGCAACACAGCAAACACATCAGAGGCTTCAGAGCTGCAAGGACATGGCTACTCACACCCATCAGGTCATCACTTATCTCACAGAGTCACAGCTCGCCCAACACATGCCGAAATTACCGGCCCCATATCCCAAAGATTGTTCATGGTCCACAGAACGCCTTTTCACCTGTGCCGACCTGATTCCGCGGCAGCAGAAAGTTGCATGCATCTGGCACACAGGAGGCCCGCATGCAGAAGGTGAGCCAATGGCCGCCACAGCGCAGCTGCTGAGCAGAGCAAACGCTGAAGAAACGGAAGCGGCCAGTCATGTGGCGAAAAAAGTTGCCAGCTCGCTGCGTTGCCTTTGTCTTGCTGACACCGTCGAGTGGCAGCTGAAATCTCGCACCCAAAAAGCTCGCATTGTCTCTCCTAGACTCCTACTCTGTCTACCTCTGAGGCTCTGATTGCAGTGTTGCTCATCGTGTACTGATTTCGCTGTGTTTAGCATGGCAATAGTCCTCAAGAGTCCAGGACGACAATGATACCAGGATCCAACGGTGGCTTTCTCTCTGGATTCATCCGTTTGTCTTGCATGATTGCCACTTTGCCAGCCATCAGCATGCTGGTGCAATCCAGTTTGTTGCTTAATATGTCTGACAAATCATGGTGTGACCTTGTGGCACAGACTGTAAGAATGATTGTGGAACATCTATACTGCTCCTGTAGAGGTTAGCAATGGACGAAAGGCCACATAATTGTTGGGAAAATGCAGAGTGATTGGGGGAAGATGAGTAGAACCTGCCACAGAATTTCTGTAAGTTGGTTTGAACATCGGTGGAAGAAACCATTTGCAAATAGGGCCTGTTTAGATAGAAAAAAAAGTTTACGAAATTTACTGTAGCAATTTTAAATCGAAGATTAGGAGGATTAAACATGATCTAATTATAAAACTAAATACACGGATGGACGGAAAATCGCGAGATGAATCTATTAAGTCTAATTAATCCATCATTAGAGATTGTTTACTGTAGCACGACGTTGTCTAATCATGGCTAAATTAGGCTCATTAGATTCGTCTCGTAAAGTTACCGGGGGTTATGGAATGGGTTTTGTAATTAACACACGTTTAATACTCCATGCATGTAAGATTTCCTTTGATGAATAGTGAAGTTTGAAAAGTGTAAGTTTTCTAAACAGGGCCATACTCCTGTTGCCTGTTGGAGAAATAAAGTGCAAAAGAGATGCGGCGGCTGACGGCAGATAGAGAAAACACCAGTCTTTCAGGCCTATAATAAAAGTCTAATTAACCAGAGAGTCCACGGTAGGGCATGGCCCGATAGCCCATCCAGGTCTTGGTAAGTGGATCGTCTTCACAAAACTGACCAGCGGCCAATGGGCCCAAGGCCCATGGAATGGAATTGTAAAAGAAGGGCCTATTTAAATTTTTTTTCCTGGCTGGCTTCTAAAGTGAAGGAAAATTCCACTTTGGCCCTTTCCTTTTATTTTCCTCTTCTTCTTTTTTCAAAAGACCAATACAGACGCAGACGCTCGCACACGCACGCACACTCAACCCTATGAACACACGTATGCAAACCATACCATGTGTTTGCCTTCCGCGGTTAAATGTAGAAACAAAATGTTAATTTCTCTGGGCATAGATGCTTGAAGTTTTGACCAAGACCTGAAATTTTAACTGTCAATAATTTTCAAAATATTTAGTTTGAAAACCCACAAGGCCACAACCAGATTCGTCTTGCTAATTACTTTCATAATCCAGTGCTTTTATATGTTTTAAATTCATTGTAAAAATAAGTCATGGTTAAAATTGCACCTTGAAAACTGTGAAAAGTCAATATATAGTATTACAAGTATTTCTTTAACCACAAGGATCGGTTCGAACTAGCACCATCATATGCTATTACTAATTGAAAGCTTGGAGCCTTCAATTTAATTTTTACGAGACGAGCTACAAAAGAAAATTGAATTCCATTACAAAATTAGTAACACTCGGCCATCAATGTGATTTGATTTAATCATCATAGCCATCGAGTATGTTATGTTTTCTATAAAGTTGCCCACTGACATCTTTATCCCGACGAGACGCGTTTGAAAAAAATAAAAACTTAAAATTTCTTACAAAAATAATAAAAAAACATCCCACCATCAATCTGCTTGGCCCCAATCATCATAGCAATTGGATCTATTATGTTTCTATAAAATTACCCATCTCTAGCGTTACAAAAATAGTCTAAAGTAACCTCGTAAATACATGTAAAATCACCCCCTCTAATATTGTTAAGAAACTTAAATTAACCTTCTAATCTTCATCTAAATTACCCACTCATATCATTATAAAAAATGACATAAAATAACTCTCTAAATTTGCATCTGATTACCCACATCAAATATTATTAAAAATAACCTAAAGGAAACCTCTAGATTTTAATCTAATGTACCTACATGTTGTAACACCACAGGTGTTAATGAAATACTAAGAGGATCATTAGGGAACTAATGAGGAGAAATATAAAGATTAAGAGCTTAAAGAGCTATTAATTGAGCCCAAGTTTGCCCTAGGGGCATTTTGGTAATTTCTCACTATAAAAAGGTTGAACAAGTCAAATTGGAGTTAACAACTCCAAAAGATAGCAAATAATCCAATATGCATGGAATGATCAAGTTTGAGAAGAATTCAAACTTTGAGAATCAAATTTGGTTAAGTTTAAGCCACATGTGATGATGGTTTTGGTCAATATTCAAGGGCTTGTAACTTTCAAACTAAAAGGATTTAGCCCAAGGTTATATTGAGGGAAATGTAGCCCTATGTTAGAACTACAACTTTGGTTATTGAAGATTCAAAAGTTTACATTTGGTTTCTGGAGAAAACTTGGCTTAAATGTGGCAGATTTGAAAGTGTTTACTGAATTGGTCAAATGCTCATTGTTTTGGCCGAAATTCAGTGCAACACAACTTGTGTTCTAGGAAGTTTTAGCTCTAGTGCATATAAGGAAAAGTGTAGCCCTATCATCCCTCTACAAGTTTGGTATTTGGAGCTCTTGAAGTTTACATGTGAAATTGGGAGTAAATTTGGATTTAAAGATGGCAAAATTGAAAGGATTCAGAAATTCAGCATTTCTGTCCAAGTTCCAGGCCTTGCAACTTTTAATTCTTTGAGATTCAGGCCAGAATGTTTATAAGGGAATTATAGCCCTATGGTTCATCTGCAACTTTCATATTTGGAGTTTGGAAAGTTTATATTCGAAATTTGGAGAGAAAGGGAGTCGAATTCGCTGGCTTGAATGATGCAGAGTTTCAGAGCAGAACGAGCTCGGGCCGGCGTTGCCACGTAGCTGCTTGCCGCCGATGGCCGGCCGTGCCACGGGCCACCTTGGCCGCAGGCCAGCGAGTGCGAGAGCAGCAGGAGGTGGCCGTGCTTAAGCGGTGAGCTTCCCAGGTTAAAAGCCGAGCCGGTCATCCTCATCTCTTCTTCCTTCCTCTGCTCGCCGTCGATCACCATCAGCACCGCCGCCGGTTTTCTCCTCCACCAGAGCCTCGCCGTCCTTTTCCTTCAGGCCACAACCTCCCCGGCTTGTCACCTTTCCTTTCCAACCGTTCTTGCCCCAGTCCGTCCACCGTAGCCGATGAATCGCGTCGTCTTCTACCTCTCGCCGCCGCCAAGCTTCGTCCTGAGCCGCACAGTGAGGACCCCTCTTCCCGACATTCTCGTCGCTGTCCGAACTCGTGGTAGTGTGTCCCTCGTCCGTGCGGAGCTCGCCGTGGTGATCTTGCGTGGCTCTGTTGGCCGAAACACCGCAGCGCCGCCGCGGAGCTCCGGTCTGCCATGGCCGTCGCCGCCGATGTCCTAGCTCCGGTCAGCTAGGGTTAGGGAGTGGGTGAGCGCCGTGTTCAGTAGGTCGTGGCGAAGCTTTTAGGGTAGTACCCGTCCGGGTTTTGGTGGTCGTCTCGTCGTGCGCTGCTCGCCGCCGTTTGCCGCCGCCGCTGCCGTCACACGCTCCTCTAGCCGCTGTCAACCTCGGTGCTGGGGGTTAGACCCGCGGGTGAGTGTGCGTGGCAGGGGAACACCGGGCCAGGGTGTCCTTGGCTCCCTTGAGGTCGCCGCCGGTGAGATAGCCGCCGGGTCAGCGCCGCCGGTGCTCGGTCAAGACCGAGGCCGCGCGAGCGAGCGTGAGGAAGAGCGAGGATGAGGGTCGGGCCCGCGTGCCAGTGAGAGTAAGGGGAGGAGGTCCGCGGGTTAGAATATTAGGTTGCCCAAGGGGTTTTGTGTAAAGTTGTTTAGGTTTTTATTTTTTAGTTTTTAGATTTAGTTTTTAAATAAGTTTTAGTTAGTTTAATTCATAATAATAGTTAGAAATGTCCTAAATTAGTGAAATAAATTTTATTAGGTTTCTTTTATTTTCCATTATGCATTAGAATAAGTAAACATAGGAGTAGGTTAATAGTAATTAGAATATTTATTTAAATACCTTTCTTTTTGATATTTAAATAAATAAATAGGTTAAGTAATATATAAAATTTTGAATAATGATTTATAATAAGAAGTTAATAATAATAAATAGGATAATTCTTTTTATTGTTTAGAATAATTCATTAATGCTTTTAAAAATTATTAAAAAATTATAGAAAATAATGGTGTTGCAGTGTAGGCTTGCAGTCTAGCTTTGTTCTTAGGTTTGCATGTGCTAACTTATGTATCATATCGTTTAAAAGGAGAAGCTTCAGGAGTCGACTTCGTCGAGCTTCCACCTGAAGGACCCCAGGAGCCAGAAGAGGTGGAGTTGGAGCTAGAACCCGAGCCTGCTGCTGTTGTTGCTGAAACTAACCCTGTTGTTGATCAAGGCAAGCACCGGAGCATCCAAACCCTATTTTAAGTATTACATCACGTATTACTATTGTATTGCATGCATTACGTGCTAGGAGTTGTGTGAAATATTGATTGCATGACCCTTCCTTGATTAGGACAACTTTAGATGTTCACCCTTGTTTAGTGAAGCTTAGTTATGCTTAGTTTACTCACAGTTTCATCATAGCACTAGTAAGCTCAGGCTTTTGCCCTATCACCTTTACTTGTTGTTATAAATATGAATTGGAGACCGGGCTCGAGGGTGAAGGTTGAGAAAGGAGTCTCAAGCCGACACATCGCCTCGATCGCTTTAGGAAATGTTGTTGTTTACCTATGATCAAGCTTTGAATGTACTAGCCATATGCCGGATATTCGAACAGGTAAGCCTATGTAACTCTGGTTTTTCCATGCTTGAATTGTGGTTCGCTCCGCTAGTCGAGGTTGGTGGCGGGGACGTAGCCGCAAACTCACATGTCGGGTGCTGCCAGACGTGGGGCCGGTGTGGGGTGCGTCCCTGGGTTTGAGCGAGGGCAATTCAGGGCTTGGACGCCCATTGTGAACGGTTGTTATGTGTGGACCACCCGGGGTCCATACATCGCGTGTGGCTAGGTTTTGCCCTGCAGGGATGGAAATTGGTCCGGATCGCCGCACTTCTCGATATGAATACTGCTTGCTGATAGACACCATAGTAACAAGATAATGTTGATGATGCTTATGAAACCTGAGGCTTGCTTAAGATTTACATGTGTGATTTATTTATGTTGCTAATCTAGTCTTTAGGGTAACCACTATAATGGCTAAAACTCTGAAAGTTCAGGATTTATGTTAGTAAGCTTTTATGCAAAAGTTTTACCTATCCATAGCCTCAAAGCCTTGCATGCCCTTGTGTGTCTATGTTTATATGCGTATGTAGACGGGTCAGACTTGCTAAGTACCTTCGTACTCAAGATACTATAACTGTTGCAGAGCCGCCAGAAGACTTTCAATAAGGCAGGAAAGGACTCCAGAAGAAGAAGAGGCATGTTGTTGAGCCCAACATGTTCTCTTGACTTTGTCTTGTCTTTGTTTAGAATAAGTGATGACATCAGATCTGTCCTTGTTATGACCTACCTTTGACTCTTATGGAACTCTGTAGTGTTGACTTGCATCTAAGTTTGTTTCTTATGTTTGTAATAACTCTACTCCTTGTATAATTATGTGTGTTGTGAATTCGTCTGTTGTGCTCCTATGTGGTACAATTCTGTGTATGTGAATTGTACCGGAGTTAAGTGGATGTTTCAGATGTCCTGTGGACATCTGACGGACTACCGGGTTTATGCCGTCTGAAGTGCGTAAGCTATGATTGTCAGTAAAATGACGATCTGACGTACTTGAGCCGGTTTAAGCTGGACGGTTCCGCCACACACATGTCATTATAAAAAAAATCTCAAAATGCATCGATAGTGAAAAATCAACTTAACGTATATATGCATGATGTATGTTACCATGTAAATGATATATACATGTATAAAGTAAACATCGAGAATAATGACTTCATGCTATACACATAACTCAAACCAAAGGTTTAATTGAACTTAAACACAAATTAAACATATATAAAGGTGCGATGCAAAGTTTAAAAAACTATGAATGTGTATTGCAAAGTGTATAGAGTAATTACTACCTAAAGTTAAAGACTCTTTGTTGATTTCTAAAATATGATAATATATCCCTTTATGCCAAAATAGCTACAAGATCAACACGCAAGTTCATGAACTCCTGGCGGGATAAGGAGGACCAGTACAAGCACAACATGCACCATCGGTTGCCCGCCAGCAGCAAGGCCGGCCGGCTGCACCACTAGCTCACTAGCCGCTTGCACACATGCCCTCTATAATGGAGGCCCTTCGCCTCACTTATTGGCTTGTGCGCCCAATCATGCCGCGGACGAGGTTGCCCGCAACACACCAACAGTTACGGAGAAGGGAGAATCCTGGGGCGGCGGGGCTCTTTTTACCCCATTCCTTTCCGCCGGAGCTCCCCACGATCGCCGGACCCTCCCTGGTCAGTGGCCACCGGGCATTGAGTGTTGCGCCGGCCGGCTGTAGGCTGTAGGACAATCAGAGACGACGACGACCACGGCGAGGACGGCCGGCTAGGGCTTGTGAGGAACCCCAGAATATTCCGAGGGACACTGGGAGCTTGCCAGGAATCTTGGCGATCTGGTGCATCTCTCCACCACATGCAAGGGGAAAGCGGCGGTGAGTGGCGCAGCAGAGGGAGGGGATCTCGTGCCTCGTTCTCTGGACTGCTACTGAATGAGATCTTATCGAGAATCGGATGATTGCCATGCGTGTGTCAGGCGAGGTACGTGCATTATTGTGCATGCGCTGCATCAGTTGCGCCTTGCGGCTTGCCAGGCTGATTGATGAGCAGGCATGTGCGAGCATGGCGGCGCGCTTGCTTCCTTCTTCCTTCCGAATTGAAGGTCCGGTGACTGATCCTTTCTTTACGAAGTGCAGAGTGGTCTTGTGCAAATGACAGGACATAACACAGTAGCACCAAGGGAGGACTAAATTTGTAGAGAGATTAGTAGACTATCCTAATTTGCATACGACCACAAAAAATTAAACCTTATGAACACAATAACGACCCTATCCCTCCACAAACTTAAATAGTTTTATATTATCTTAGAAAACTTTATGATTTTTATTTTTAAAGAAACTTTAGGATCCAGTTGTGATATTAAATACTATAGAGAAAAATCTAGCATCTGCCACATTAAAAAGAAACTATCCTGTTAATTTGGAATGCTTGTTTAATATCACAACTGGAATGCAAGGCTGATCGATCCTAAAGTTTCTCACAATTGGAATGCGTATTAAATATCATAAATAATATTATTCTTATAAATAATATTATTCTTTTATATAAATTTTGATCAAGACTTAAAATAGTTTACCTTATGGCAAACTTAGAATCCTCTAATTTGTTAGTGTAGAAGTATATTATTTGAGTTCTCCATACACACGCGCTATAGCCTACTTGTGAGTTTTAAACCCTAAACATGAGTAGCAACTAGAAAGATACAAAGTGAATTTTATTGAAACATGGTAAGATGTGTAGACAGTCATATCTATGAATGCTTACAGCAATTTGGATCGTAGATCTTCGGATTGATGAGGTCACCATAGTCGCTAGTTGTCAATGAGCATGTCACCAACCACTAGATAATTAGATAGTTGTGTAGGTGTAGGTGAGACACATAGGGCTTCAAAATCTAGGCTTGATTCCTAACGGGCAGGGGTACAACCACCTCTGCTAAAGGTTTGGCTTTTACGGAAGTGCATTCTTTTATCTTATGATAAATATAGAATAACAGAAGTGACGCTGCCACGCCATCAGCAAAGAAATGTCAGCATATAAACCGAATGTTGTGCGCAGTCCTTCTAAACTAAACTGTACAGGAGCATAATGGATTAACGGTTTCTTTATTGTCGACAGCCATGCATGCAGAATAATTTTAAGTAAACGTCGAATCTCTGGGAATGGGCTTTGCAACCTGCTGTGTCATATTCCTTCTTAATTTGTGATGCGCTGATTCCTGAACTTTAGCATTATTTCTGAAAACTGAAAGTATTGCGACAAAAAAAAGAATGGCAACTTGAGCTTCATGGGCTTATGTTCTTGTCGAATTCGGCAATGTTTCACTCAAGATAGTAGAGGGAATGTGAGGGCAGGGAGAGAGACAATGCCATATCGAGCTAGTTCAGTCTTCCCAAGCTCCCCTCTTCTCCACAGCTCACTTTGCCGCACCAACACATAGTATAAAACATGCATATGCGACAGAGAATGACTAGCTAAGAATCCTTTTGAGCTTGCCCTTCAACTTGTTAATAGTTTGTTCGAGTTTATTATTTTCCACAGTTTAGACAGCTTTTTCAGTTATCTGCTGCGAGGAGCGAGGTGGTTACCTACCCAAGAACACAGGAGCAGTATCTGTATGTGTGATAACTGATGAGTCTCTGGTGATGACACAAAGGTGCTGCAGAACTTTATTTATGCGAATCATGCATGGTTACAAAATAGCAATACAAAAGTTCACACTGCATATAGTGAACTCTGAACATCGTACATAGAGCAACGAAGAACAAAATGAAAAGAGAACTAAACAGAATGGTGGTAGCACTAGCAAGTACCAAATTACAAACGAGTACAGTACTAGTACCCTGCAGATCCATATATACTGGACCCTTAGATAAGAACACAGGTAAGAACACGGCCGGTACGCTAGTTGTTGACCTTCCCTCTGTTGCCGATGCCGGGGCTGTTCCCGGGAGCTGTGGGCCTGGAGTCCGTCGTGGTCATAGGCTTCCCTTCGCCGGGTTGCTCCGTGCCCATTTCTTGCTTGGACATGACGCTTCCATCGCCTTCAACGACGACGGTGCCACCCTTGCATGCTCCTTCCTCGCCGTCGCATGTCGCCGCCATCATCAGCCGCCTTGCATCCGCCTGGCTTGAGATGACAAGGAAGATCATAATGCAAGCGCACACAACCTTGGTAGCACCGGCCATCCTATGCAAGCTAGGTTTTACGTTAGCTCGGATTGAGAGAAGAATGGAGCTATAAAAGCTGTGTGTCTAGCGCTACACTCCTGAGGTTTCTTGGGGGCGATTTGAGAAGGGTGTCTGCGACAATATATATAGGGGCCGAGCACTGCAAAGATGCGGTTGTTATATATACGAGCCAGTTAGTGTACGTTAAGGCTCAACGATTGAAGGAAAGAACATCAAAATCCCAATTTTTTGCATGCTCTTGGTGCAGTCAGAAGCTCTCTCTCTCTTTTTTTTTACATCAGCACGCCAGTGTAATTGGCTTAGCTCTTTTACGGTGCCCTATACCATAATAAAAATGGACCAGTATGAAAGGATCGGACGGCTCAGAATTTTTGTATACTGGTGAGAACTTGACCTGTGCTATAGGTGGGTAGTATAACCTAGTATGGGTATTATGGGAAAAATCATAATTGCACAATTGTAATATTATGATAAAATTTTATTGGCACAAATATAATATTATTAAAAATATTATAATGGCAGAATTGTAAATATTTCTATTAATATAGTCACGACATTCATATTTGCCGGCCTCACCCGTGACGGAAGCAAGGAAAAAAAATTGTCAATGAGAGAAGATTATCAAATTGCCCTTCCTCTGTACTATATATCGCACCGTAAAAGACCTCGATTGGCTTTGTCTATCTGCACACTTTTTTTCGAAGCACTAGATGCATTGTGCTATCTGCACACTAGATGCATTTTCTTTTTTTTTTGAACCACTAGATACATTGTGTTATCTGTAAATCTGTGAAAGAGTTGCTATTATGTTTTATACATCTAGAAGTTTTCATAACCGGTCGAATTTCTCTCTGTTGCAATACCTAGTGATCCAGCCCGACTACATCTCCGGGTTTGGCAAGGTTTTTTCAATGTCCACAGGGAAAAAACAGGTATGATGATCTGATCCTTGAAAAGTTGAAATTGTCCCAATTTTTGGTTGATCTTTTGTAACAAGAAAAACAGTGTAGAGTTGTCGTTAAGTGATCAATTAAAATAACTGACCAGTTATTTAATTTTAACCTACTTCCAAGTGCTTGTAGTATATCCCTATTAGTTACTAGCTACTGGTAATTTTCTATGGCATTTCAGACGTACAAATGCCATGACACAAAATACTCGAGTGACGCTAATTCGTTGCTTTGGTTCTTAAAAATGGAATGGATCGTACGGCGTAATCAAGGAATCCCATCGGTTGGACGATTGGGCCAGAGGAGGAGAGCATTTTGATGTTGTGTCGTTTCACTTGGATTATGCTCCACCACTACCAAAATAAACCATCTTTTGACTGGCCAAGGAAATCAGTCCTTCATGTTTCAGGGAGATCATCTTAATCATTGCACAAATCTACCGAGAAATCGCTGTCGATAACGATCTTCAAGAACCACGGGCCATGAATGGGCGGGACCTCCTACAAGCTCCTGCTTGATGGCTGTATATTTTTTTGCTACCCTCCAACAAAAGGGCTAAGATTCCTCGGCCAATTGCCTTTGTCTCCTAAATATTAAAATGCTCATATATGTTTATGGTAAGAACAATTGTATTTTTCTAAATCAGCAAGTATACCTACGATCTGCGGTGAAGAGAAGTCATTTGCTGCAAGTTTGTTAGGTGATAGATTGAGACATGCCATTTTTTCATCGCAAGAAAAGTCTAGCACAGATGTTCGGTTGGCCTCACAAAGGAATGTTGTGTGTAGCATTGGTATCTTTTTTTTAAAAAAAAAGAAAAGGAAAAATGAAACAGAGAATAGGTCCAATATAGTTTGTCTAATATGGGACACCCTTTTTCAAGTCTTGTAAATTTGAACTTAGTTTGAAATCAATTGTTGGTTAACCAATGAGAGATCAATAGATCAACTCTAGTATTTTTTCAAATTTTAATACGAGATTATCATACAGATCCCCTGAACATATATAGCGCTGGAGTGAAACTTATTTTGTCTAAAATCAACAAGTACACCTACTACATGTGGCGAGGAGAGTCATTTTCTGCATTTTTTTTGCAGATCTGACTCGCTGCAAATTTGTTTGGTGATAGATGCCCTTTCTCATAGGAAAAGCCTAGCATCTATGTTCATGGTTGGCCTCACTACAGCTACAGATTGTCACACGTAGCACTGGGGTCAGTGTTCTTAAAAAAAAAAACAGAACACTGGAGTCAACTTTAGTTGTCTAAATTGGGACAGTCTTTTTGTGTAGTCTTATGAAATTCAACTTGGTTTAAAACCAGCTAATGATTAATTAATGAGAGGTCAATAGAAACTGCAGTATAATTTTTTAAATGAGACTGTCATACAGAACTGTGAATATATTTTACATTGGAATCGACTTTAATTTGCATATGTTAATCTTTTTAAGAAAGAATTCTATCCAAATTGGAGTACTCTTTAGTCTTATGAAATTATCTTTAGTTTAGAATCTTCAAAAAGTGGCTGATGAATTGATGAGAGGTCAGTAGACCAACCGCCATATATGCAGGTTTTAAAATGAGACTACTTTTATACAGCTCCACTGAATATATAAATCAGTAGAAAAGAAGTGATTGATTGCTTACGGGGTCTGAAAACACTGAAACTTAGTATGCATCCTTTACTTAATGAAACCTCAGATAAACAAATGAAAGAGGATTATTCGTTGTGTCTGTTCTTGTCCGTTGTGTCTGCAGAATTTCATCTGCAGGGAACTAAGACTGTAACATGATCCTACAACTTTCCAATACCACGCCACCTAAAACAAGGGCAATCAATTTTCATCTATGCATTAAAGGCAAAGAACACTAACATAGCTCCTAATGGCCCATTATCTCTGCCTCCTAAGTATTAAAATTCACTACGGGAAACAGGATGTTTGCCGTGTGCCAAAGGTTTTGCCGTGTGCATTAACTCGGGCACACGGCAAAGCCACTGTTCGCCGTGTGCCTACGAGGAAGCACACGGCATCTGGGCGGCACACGGCATAGAACGTGTTTACCGTGTGCCAAAAACGAGGCACACGGCAAAAAGAGTTTTGCCATGTGCCTAAAACTTTGACACACGGCATCTCTTGTAAATGAAAAAAAAGAAAAAGGAGTTGCCGCCGCGGCCGTTGCTGGCCGGCGACGGCCGTTGGGGGGCCGTTAAGTTTGCCGTGTGTCCTTCTTTGGCACACGGCAAATGTGTCATTTTGCCGTGTGTCCTTCCCTGGCACACGGCAAATTTGACCTTTTGCCGGGTGTCCTTTTCTGACACACGGCAAATCGCCCATAAAACTTGCTCCAACCACTTCCAAACTTTTTCCCCCATACCCACAATGTATTCTCTAATCCATGCTACACTTTGGCTCTTTTTTGAGAATGTTTGCTATATTTGGTATTTTTTTTTCATTAAAAGTAATTTTGCCGTACAAATGAGATTTGAACTGCAAGTGCATGAAATAACAGAACAAAGTGAATGAAAATTTGATATTCATCTTCCTCTCGTGTGTTTACGACCTAATCCAAGTGTTGAATAGAATTTGCGAACATTAAGTTGACGAAACATCAGCATATACGTGGATCCGAATAGGTTCAAAATTCTATAAAATCAAAACAAAGTCTGAAAATCATGAGATTTGGCGTTATGTCATGATATCATATAAAGAGGCTACGATAAAATTTTCAGATGATTTCGGACATTTTGTCACGTACATCGCTTGAAAACAGAAGTGTCTCCGAAGAAGTTTCATTATCATTAGAAGTAGTTTGTCAAATTTAGCGAACATTTGATTTTTGAATTTGAGTTTGACTTTCATATTTTTTTCTATAGCCATTAGACAACATAAGTTGTGATATGTTAAATTTTGGTATTTTTTGGGGTCCATTTGCTATTTTTTATTTAATAACTACAATTAATGATTCTTTTTCGAGAAAAATTGATTTTGATTTATAAATAGGAAATATAATATTAAAAACTTTGGTAATAAATACTATTTATGTTATTGAGAATAGTGTGAGGTTTGGGTACAACATTTAATGATTAGATTATGTAAATTTGGTAGAATTGGTTTGAAAATAGGTGAAGTTTGCATGAAATATGAAAGTCATTTTGCCGTGTGCCGCATACGTTTGCCGTGTGCCCCGAGAATTTACACACGGCAACAGATCGGTTTGCCGTGTGCCGGCCATCTGGCACACGGCAAAAACGAAGTTTTGCCGTGAGCCGCGGATCTGGCGCACGGCAAATACGAAGTTTTGCCGTGTGCCGCAGATCTGGCACACGGCAAAACGATTTACCCGTTAGTAAACCGCGGCTTTCTCTTCTGTCTTCTCTCTTCTCTCACTCTCTTCTCCCTTTCTCCCCCGACCACAGCCGCGCCCCGACGCCGGCAGCCGCCGCCCCGACCGGCCGCNCCGCCGCCGGCCTCCACGACCGGCTCGCCGGCCCCGTCCGCCCAGCCCGCCACCGGCCTCCACAGAGGTAATTTTTTTCGCTTATACAGTTAGATTGTTAGATAGGTTAGATTGTTAGATAGGTTAGTTAGAAATCTTTGATTAGAAATTAGAAATCTTTAGTTTGAAATTATTAGTTAGAAATTTGATGGTATGAGTTAATAGGTTAGTATATATTAGTTAGGAATTAGTAGATGTTGGTTAGAAATTTAGTTAGATATGTTAGTAGATATTTATTTGCGGTGATATCGATGTGTTCGGCCATCGAGCCATGGTATGCGAATATGTGCGACCTTCGTGTCGGGTTTTCATGCAGGTTTTGAAAACCTCGTAGTATAGGGGAGATGCTGCCGAATTTTTGAATTAACACTAAGCATTCAATTGTTGCAGGAAGGAGAAGGAGTAGGAGATCAAGCTGCTGTTGCTTCCGAGGACTCGTCGGCTTTTGTGCTACCGCTCGCCCCCGCCTCGTCGTCTTCAAGTGACGTACTGTTGCACCGTCCTGCGACTCGTCACTTTGCAGCACAGCAAGGTGAGACATTAAAAAACCTACCTTTCTTTTCGTATCATGTTCGTGTATCACGTAACCTAGGCGTCTCCCGTTCGAAAGAGATACGGTTGGAAATATGCAGATCTTTGCATATGTATGACCGTATCTGTTTCGAATTGTCCACGTTTTTTGGACAGCCCGAGAATGTGTAGATGAGGTTAATTTCCATGCTCTACTTCTATCCAAGACAGAATTTCGGCATCACCTCCATGTTGTTCTCCGGATACACAATCTCCTTCCTAGGACGTGTATTTGGAGAACAGCGGGGAGGTGCTGCCGAAATTCTGTCTCGGATAGGAAGTAGAGTATGGAAACTAACCTCATCTACACATCCTCGGGTGGGATTAGGACCTATCTTCACCTATTAGAGCATGATAGACATCGTGTAGATGTAATTGATTTTTATATCACCCACTCATATGTTAAAGGATGGATGACCGTGAGTGGATGTACACGGGCTGGTTGGGTAAGCGTGACTGGACCGATGAATTTCTTCATAAGGTTGAAGATTTCTTGAAAAAGGCATTTGACAAAGGGCAGAGGGCAGCGCCGTGTCCCTGTAGCAAGTGTGAAAACAAGACACTTCAATCGCAGTTGCAGATGGGAAAACACATTTGCACATATGGGTTTGTGCCAAACTATACCCGGTGGATCTGCCATGGTGAAGCCCATCGTGCGAGAGATGAGATCGTGAGACAACGCATCCAGGATTATGATGCTGATGCCGGGTGCGGAGACATGTTAGATGACTTTCATGAAGCACAGTTCGATGAAGGACCTAGTCATGTTAGGGAGGATCCGCCAGAGGCAACCGCAAAGGCCTATTATGACATGTTGTCTTCGGCACAGAAACCATTTCACGAGCATACCGATGTTTCTCAACTGGATGCCGTCGGACGCATAATGGCCCTAAAGTCCAGCTTGGCATAAGTCGAGACGGCTTTGATAATATGTTGACAGTTTTTGGCATCCTGCTTCCGGGTGGTCACAATCTGCCACGCAACCTGTATGAGGCACAGAAACTCCTTCGTGCACTCAAGATGCCATACGAGCAGATACATGCTTGTCCCAAGGGATGCATCTTGTTTAGGAAAGACCATGCGGATGCAAAGTACTGTCCTAAATGTAACTCCTCTAGGTACCTGGAGGTAGACTCTGGTGAAGGTCATAAGAGGCAGCTTCAAATCCCCGTGAAAATCCTACGCTACCTTCCGTTCATACCGAGGATCCAACGTCTTTATATGACCGAGGAATCCGCGAAACAGATGACATGGCACAAAGAAGGGAAACGATATCGTCCTGAGAATATGGTACATCCAGCCGATGCTGAAGCATGGAGACATTTTGACGGGTGTCATCGTGAGAAAGCTTTGGAGGCTCATAATGTCCGTGTTGCGCTGGCAACAGATGGGTTCAATCCTTATGGAATGACAGCGGCCCCCTACACTTGTTGGCCCGTGTTCGTTATCCCCCTCAATCTCCCGCCTGGTGTCATTTTTCAACGACAGAACATATTCTTGTCGTTGATAATTCCTGGATACCCGGGGGATAATATGAGTGTGTACATGGATCCATTGATCGATGATTTGCTCCGTGCTTGGGAGGAAGGGGTATGGACATATGACCGAGCTACAAAGTCAAACTTCAAAATGCGAGTGTGGTACATGTACTCCTTGCATGACTTGCCGGCGTATGGGCTATTCTGCGGTTGGTGTGTCCACGGGAAGTTCCCATGCCCAGTATGCAAGGCAGCTCTAAAGTTTATATGGTTGACTAAGGGTGGCAAGTATTCTTCATTCGACAAACACCGACAATTTCTCCCTGTTGACCATCCATTCAGACGAGACATCAAGAACTTTACAAAAGGTGTTGTGGTTCTAGACCCCCCACCGCAGATGTTGTCAGGTGTCGCGGTTCGTGCGCAGTTAGACGCGCTCAAGGTCAACAAAGAAGGTGGTGGTTTTATGGGATATGGTGAGGAACATGCATGGACTCAGAAGTCGGGATTGTGGAGGCTCCCCTACATGGATGATCTTCTTCTTCCACATAACATTGACATGATGCACACTGAAAAGAATGTCGCCGAAGCATGCTGGGGTACAGTCATGGATATTTCTGATAAGACGAAGGACAACGTTAAAGCTAGAATGGATCAAGCTAGGTTATGCAATAGACCAAAGCTCGACATCCCGCCTCCCAAAGACGGCAAGAAATGGCGAAAGCCTCCAGCCGAATTCGTTTTGAAGAAGCACGAAAGGAGGGAAGTCCTAGAATGGTTCCAAACTTTAATGTTCCCCGATGGGTATGCAGCGAATCTGAGGAGGGGAGTGAACTTAGCTACTATGCGAATCAATGGGCTCAAGAGTCATGACTACCACATATGGATTGAACGGCTTCTTCCGGTGATGGTTCGAGGCTATCTCCCTGATCATGTGTGGCAAGTGCTGGCAGAGTTAAGCAATTTCTTCCGCATCCTTTGTGCCAAGGAGTTATCTCGGACTTTGGTTGCAGAAATGGAAGAATTGGCTCCTGTGTTGCTTTGTAAGTTGGAGAAGATCTTTCCACCCGGCTTTTTCAATCCGATGCAGCATATGATTTTGCACCTCCCATATGAGGCACGAATGGGGGGTCCTGTACAGGGCCGTTGGTGCTATGCAATTGAGAGACAACAAAAGGTTCTTCGAACCAAATGTAAAAACAAATGCAAAATAGAAGCTTCCATTGCAGAGGCATATTGTACTGAGGAGGTGTCGAACTTCACAACGAAATACTATGCCGACTCCCTTCCTAACGTGCATAATCCACCCCCTCGTTACAATGCCAACGAAAATGAATCGAACCTCAGCCTCTTCAGAGGGCAACTCGGAAGTGCAAGTGTTGCGACTCGTAAGACCTTGCAACATGAAGAGTTGCGCACTATCATGATGTATGTGTTGACCAACCTTTCCGAAGTGGAAAGTTACATTCAGTAAGTTCTCAACCAAGACTATCTCTATTCAGTAAGTTCTGCCTCCAACCCCCCTTGCTCTTCTTCTCGTTCATACAGAGAATTTATTCATCAATTCTGGCGGGGAAAAAGGGCACCGACCCCGCAACAAGTTGATACCCTTCTTAAACAAGGTGCGGGACGTCGATCGCCTGATTTTATTTCTTGGTTCAAACAAAAGGTACGGTCAATCTGGAGCTCGTACTTTACAAATTCCTCGTACGTGCGAATAATATAACGATCTACTATTCTTCTACTTGCAGGGCCAAACAGATGTGTCTATGACTCCCGAGTTGAGACATGTTGCCAATGGTTGTGCCTATAGGGTCATGTCATACTCTGGCTATGACGTGAATGGCTATCGTTTTCACACAAAAAGCCACGAGCAGAGTCGGCCCAATCGAAGAACCACAAATAGCGGAGTTTGTACGGTAGCCCAAGATGAGGTCGAGTATTATGGAATAATTGAAGAAATATACGAACTAACATTTCATGGTTGCAAACCTCTTAAGCCTGTCATATTCAAATGCCATTGGTTTGACCCTAACGAAGTGCGACGGACCCCTAATGTTGGACTAGTCGAAATTCGGCAGTCATCCGTCTATCCAGGTGATGATGTCTATATTGTGGCTCAACAAGCCACACAAGTTTATTACCTTTCATACCCGTGCAAAACCGACGAACGTCTTAAGGGTTGGGACGTTGTGTACAAGGTAGCGCCACACGGCAAACTACCTGTCCCAAACAATGAAGATTACAACATAGACCCAGACACATATGACGGAGAGTTCTTTCAAGAAGATGGGCTACAAGGGCGTTTTGAGATAGACTTAACCGGCTCGATCGAAATGGAAGTAGACGATGAAACGGTTGATGACGAGGATGCTGGAGATGAGGTTCATAATGCGAAGGACTTAGAATTACTTGAGCGATTACAATTAGGGCTTGATGACGATGACATTCCTCCTTTGGAGCACGGGCCTGATTATGATCTCGACATGAATGATAGTGATGATGAAGCTAATGATCCAGCTAATCCCGATGATCCAGCTAATCCCGATCAAGATGATTATTTCTAATACATGTACGATTTGCACTGATAGATTTATTTTTAAAATATCATGTTAGTTTCTAATTATATGTTGTTTATTTTGTAATTATGTTACTCTTTTTATATATGTACTGATTGGTTTACTGTTTTTAATTGCAGGTAATTGAACAAAGATGGTGGGCGGCGCTGCAGCACGAAAATGCGCGTCTGCTTTCAGAAGAATCATGCCACACTCGTCTGCGGAGACGTCGGGGCCCTCGACTTGGGGTCGAGGGAAGGGTCGAGGGAAGGGTGGCCCCAAGGCTCGCCCCAAGGGTCGAGCGGCTCAACCTGTAGAGTCGTCTTCGTCCGAGTCTGAGGAGGAGGCGCAGGAGGAGGAGCAGCAGCAGCAGCAGGAGGAGGAATACGTACCTTCCGCGGAGACGTCGGGTGCTGAGGAGGAGGAGGGGGAGGGGGAGGAGGAGGAGGATACGACAGGGGCTATCCCGGCTGTCTGGTTGCGAGGTCCCGCGAGACTTCCGGACAGGCCGATACCTATTGCCCAACGGCCGATGATTCAACCCTCTGGGCCAGCGTAAGTAACTTTAGCTTTTGTCAATACTTCTTCATTTCATAACTTCATAATCACAATATAACCTAATATTTTATCTTTATCACTTTTGGCAGGAGTTGGAGAGTACTCGTTGGAGGTGCTCATAATCGCAAAGTCAACGGCATCTTGGGTCTTCTGTGCAGGGAGCACTTCCCAGGTCAGGTCCACATTCGTGGAAGGTACGAGCCGGCCTGGACGTGGGAGCACTACACCGTCGCCCCCGATCATCTTGATCGGGACAACAGGTGCTTCGACAACAAGGCAGAGCGGGTGAAGGCCGAGCTGTGGGTAAGTACACTTGTCAATACATCGCATTCATTATATATTTTTGTAATAATGATTGCATACATCGTGTTAATTTGCAGGATTTCTATAGGTGTGCGGATGGATACGAGGAACGGGCAGCGGTTGTGGCTCACAACTGATGCTTTAAGCTAGTGAAGGACATGCACTACGAGGCGCAAGTCCAGTGTGTGATAAACTACGGCGCTCTGTTCCTTGGCCAGAAGATCAAAAAAGAAGATGCAAGAAATTTGAAGCTGACCCGGGAGCAATACTTGCAGGTAAGTTAAGATTAATTTTCGGATTAAGTACATCGCTTGACTTTCAGATTAAGTACATATCAATCACTTGATCACGTGTAGGTGCCTGTGTGGTGGTGCCGTAATGATTCCACGTGCTGGGAACGCATAGTGGATAAGTGGTTCACACCAGAGTGGGAGGAGAAGCACAACGCAGGCCGAGAGCGGCGTTTGCTGATGCCAGGTCCAGCACACCATCAAGGCAGCCTGAACAACGACGAGTACAGGGCTAGATGGGTATGCAGATTCATTTCTTTATTTTAACCTTCGATTATGCATAATTTGTAATCAACTTGCTTTTTTTCGCAGTCGGCGGCACATGAAGGCGCTCAGTGCTCGCAGTTCATGGGATGGGCTATGGCCCACAAGGGCAAGGCGTCTGAGGTCACCTACAGCTCGGACGACCCGCCCTCGGCGTACACCAATCCCTCCATCCACGCCCGCATCAACGAGTACACAGAGGCGGGAAGGCAGGTCCATGGGCCAGAGTGGGACCCGAGCGCCCATGACCTTGATGGAGAGATCATCATGAGGGTGGGAGGGGGCAAGAAGCATGGCCGGTACTATATAGGCGACGGCACTCTGGACACGGCCACTACTCCGACTCTTCCCCAGGTTCGAGCAAGGAGCACGAGCAGTTGCCCGCCCATACGCCCACGTCTATCATAGGCACAGCTCCAAGTGCAGGAACTTCAGGTTATTTCTGATTTATTCATCGTTCATTAAATTTCTACATATGTTTCATTCGCATTGTAACATTGAGATGAAAAATTATAGGCCCAGCTGGCGGCGCAAGCACAGGCATATGAGGCGGCGTTAGCCGAAGAGAGGAGAATACGGGAGGAGGCGGCGGCGAGGCAGCAGGCCGAGCTTCAGCAGCAGATGGCCAATATGTACAGCTACATTCAATCTATTTCCGCTCATGTTGGTCACCCCATGCCTGCAACAGCGATGCCGATGTTCACACCGGCTCCAGCTCCTGCAACTCCTCATGTGAGTCACTTGACAATCTTCTAGATTTATTTGAAGTATTAGAGACTTAGAGAATGTAGAAACTTAGAGTCACTTTGAGAATGTAGAGACTTAGATAATGTAGAGACTACAATATATGCACTTTTCAATGTTTCAGATTATGATTTAGGAAATTTGATTCGGGTCTGACATGCAATATATTCTCCTTTCTGCAGAATCTCTCGGGGGCGGCATCAAATACGCCTGACATGTCACCGGGCATCTCACCGACGTTACACCCACAGCAGTTGTTTGCACCTCCGTTCGACCCAGCACAACAGTTCGACCCAGCACAGCCGTTCCCTCCATCTCAGTGACAAAGTTTAGTTGGTTCGTATTTGTGAACTTGTGATATTTGTGAGCATGTGGTACTTGAATGTGAACTTATGGAGTTTGTGATGTTTTTGTGATATATTAAGTGCCTGTGATGTTTGTTGTGATATGTGTCTGATAAATATGATGTTTGATTGATTTGGGGCAATTTTTACGTCAAAAAACAATCAAAACAGGATTTTTTGGGTCACTTTGCCGTGTGCCAGAACCTTGGCACACGGCAAAGTGACCATAAAACTGGACTGGAGCAGCATTTGCCGTGTGGCCCCAGGCTGGCACACGGCAAACTGACCATCTTTGCCGTGTGCCCAAGGCCTGGCACACGGCAAAGATTGCCGTGTGCCAACCCTAGGGCACACGGCAAACGTGGGGCCCACCATCTCACGGAAAAGGTGACGGGGTGACGGGGTGGTGGGGTGACGGCCGTTAGCATCAGTTTGCCGTGCGCCGCATTTGACACACGGCGAACATATTTGCCGTGTGCCCGACATAAAGCGCACGGCAAAGATCGCTTTGCCGTCGTTGCTGCCGCCGTCGGGTCTTCACCGTGGGCAGCGCACGGCAAAGCGTTTGCCGTGTGCCCCCGGGCCTTTGCCGTGTGCCTGGGGCACACGGCAAAGTGGCCGATTCCGGTTGTGATTCTCATATATTATTACGGAAAGGACAATAATATTCTCAAGATGAACATGTACACCTACTATCTGTGGTTAGCAATAGCATAGTAGGCAATTTGATACAATTTATTAGCTGATATATGGAGATATGCCATTCCATCATCGCAACAAAAGTCTATCATCGATGTTCTGTTGGCCTCACAATGGAATGTGATAGCATTTGTGTTATTATTTATTCTCCTTTTTGAAATAGAGAATTGGAGTTACCTTTAGTTCTCTAAATTGGGATAACATTTCTGTGTAGTCTTATAAGAGTCAACTTAGTTAAAAAAATGTAGAGTAATCAATACGAGATCAGAGTAAATGTGATACATGTAATAAATTCGGAAACCATCCTGTGCCCACCATGGCACATGCCCCCTCAAACGTCGTGAGTGGAGCTGTTAAAGAGTGATGCACTGTGGTGTCAGGAGAGAGAGAGAAAAAGATGTCAGGATGCATTGTTGTGTCAGATGAAAGAATATTATGAAATAAAACAATCCGTTTGGAAGAAAAATATTTGTGTCAGAGTTTAGAGAATTAAGACTAACGCATTTTGCATGAACCATCTGACACAATACGTCAAATCAAATAAACAAAAGTAAAAAAAAGTCACAATTCTAAACATATGCATCCAAAGTGATTTATGATAATATCATTCTCTGACACACATGAAACTAATTTGAACAAAAGTACATCCAAACTGATTTGAACAAAAGTACATCCAAAATGATTCTGCAATCTGCATGAACAATTTGACTACTTACATTTATGCAAACTCTGACACTGTCATCCAAGAAAAAACTATATGACAGGATGCAGCAACAATCAATTAAAAAACAAGAAAACAAATCAACACAAGCAATCTGACGAGAAACATGATTTGTCAGATTGGAACATGAATCATTGTGACAAAAAACATTAGTAAACAAAAACCTGCACCAGCCATGGGATTCCAGCATCGCACACGCAGCAACACTCCATGGCCTGCAGCTCTCCGTGACCTCGATGCGTCTCTCCGTGGCCTCGATGCGTAGTCCACTAGAAAAGGCAGACGCGGCCTTGCCGCGTCCAACTGGATTAGGCCAGTTTTGATCAGCCTGTTACTCTTGTGGAGAGGGGACAACATTAGATACGTGGTGTTTTTTACATGAAATACATGATGAAGGAATGCAACTATATTTTTCCAGATTTTTTCCTTGTCTATAATAAGAAAAAGGTTGCAAGCGATTGCATATACACTGAAATACGATGGTCATCATTGTTAGAATGCAAATGTGAGAAGTATATGTATGCATCAACATCATCAACTTTGGACAGTCAGCATTATGGATGACGGGCCAAATATGAAATGCATACTTACATTTTCCTAGAGCCGCACTCTCTCTGTAAAATTGTCGTATCCTTCAGAAGTACGCATGTATAATCGTTTGCAGAACTTCTAATTCCTCAGTTCCTACAGTCATGGGGATATTCCTTGTGAGTCTTGTTTATTATGGCTGAATCTCTGAGGGTGCTTTGTAATTCTTCTGATCGACGGCATACAGACACGGCTCCTTCATGATGACAGCCCTTTTTAATTTTCAGAGTACCAAACTACTAATCACTGTTATCTCTGAAATTTGAGGAAACTACGGTAGGTAGTGGCATCTGCCTTGCCTGGAGCTCACCTGGTCATTTACGAAGTAAGAATGTACGATATGGTTCCAGAGCTGTCATAAATTGTGGCATGTAATAAGCAAACTGAAAACTTACAACAATTTGATGTGAACCTGGGTACTCTGAAATCTGTTAAAGTCTGCTATGGAAACGTTGACAATCTTTTATTACTGCATCAACTTAATGTAAACAGAGCAGTCATAACTCAGATTTACGTTTTTTAATTGTTTGGTATTGAACTACAGGTAAACATTTTTTTAGCTGGAGATAGATTTGCTACGTACAACATTTTGTTGCGGCTTTGTTTTTTTCCCCTCAAAAACTGCTGGTAGGATTGGATCAATTAATTTTTCTAACACTGACATTAAGATCCAAATTAGATGAACTATCTTATCTTGCAAAGTAATTAACCAACTTTTTTTTTTGACGCCCATTAACCAACTGTTATGCATCGATATTTGGGCTGTTTGCTTCCCAGGCGTCCTGGCTGTCGTTGCTGCCTGGGAGGGCAGGAAGCAAACAGGCCCTCACAACAGCTTGATGCAGTGTCAACTGAAAATGAAATCATGTGACTGCTAATTTGTATTCGAATAGCAATGTTCCAAATTAAACTGGGGAGATATTTTAAATGATAGAGCTTACACTGATATCCATAGTTTCTTTTGAGATTTCGTCTTTTTCGCTACACCCTTTTATTAATTATTAATATGCAAGGCTGATTATAATGCATAACGGTGGAACCATCAGCGTTGAAGTGCGTAGGAAAGAAATCATTGGCAAGCATAGAATACAAAGAACTCTTTGAATACATATCTGCGCTCGTTGGATTAAAATGAAAGAGGTGGAATGAGCTCCACCAGGGAAGATGTGCCAGGACCTTGTGCTCCTAGCGGTGGTGGCTTCCATTTGAGCCCTTCTTCAGTTCTTCTACCAGATCATAGATTGTACAGTTTGGATTTAATTGGGAGTCCTTATATTATTATTTGCTTCTATAAATTTCATATTGTGGTATATCAATGGCCAAATATTATGTTTCTATATTCTGTACATGGATTTGTAGGACAGAAGGACCCATTTATTTACTGGCCTACACAACAAGGATTGATATTCAGAATGTCAGTTTTATACAGAGGTAATATACATGTACAAATGATGTAAGACTTCATGGGCGGTTCTAAGAATTTAAATCTATGTATATCTATTTTAGAGAATAAATCTATGTATATCTATGAATTAAAAAAATCTCTACTATAGCTACATATACTCAGATATGTTTACTGTACAATAACTTTTATGTTTACAGTTTAACCAAAATAGTAGTGCAAATTAAGAATGTGCTCCATATAGCTTAGGACAATTCAACTGTTTAAAAGAAATTTAAACGTATTCAGATGATGTGTACTTTATTTTCAAATGGTCTTTGAAATAGATTTACATCAATTAAAACATATGTAAGCATGCAGGTGATTGATTGAACCCTGAGATATTCTTGGCATCAAGCATGCAGGAGTGTGGCACCCCGAACATTAGATGATTTGTACTTGCCTAAAAGCATAACAGTTGATGCAAAATAGGTTTGCCCATGCTTAAATATGTTGCATACATTCAAACTATAAAACTATGTGTTGGAATTTGATGCAGAACGAGTTCTGTTATTGCCCATGGAGACAAGCTCCCTGTAAACCTAGAATTTAAAAGCTTAACAGATCATAAAAAAATCATATGTTTAATAAATCAATAACATGTCCTATTAATATCAAGTTATCTTTGATTCATCTGTGACTCCTTAACATTGAAAAAAATTACTGATAAAAGGAATGTGACTAACCTATATCTAAGTGTACTAAACACATGACTACCACAATGATATGTTCTTGTACTCCACTGCTCCTCAATCCTCATAGTCCTGTCATTCAGATTGGATAATAATTGTCCAGATCATCTAGGGAAATCAATTTTCCTGTCCAGCCATCGACCTGCATGCAGAAAGAAGAAATGAGTTTAGAGCTTCATACAAGGATAAAAAGTCAAGGAAATTATTTTCCTCTCAAGTACAATATTTTCACAGAGAGGAATTTCAACAGTCTGCTAATCAAAGGAAGACTATGATTGTTAGAACACGCCCAGGAACGTGCGTTCCGGCCGCTCGCTCAAGCCCTCACCCTCACAGACGCTCACGCTCGCCGGAGAACAGAGGAAGAAGATGAACAGGGATTTTGGGCGGGAAACGCCGCGGAGCTCCGATTGCTCCTGTATCTTGGCTATTCAACTCGCATACCTTACAAGGAGGATGCTCGGGGCATCTTGTAGGCCGGGGAACACCCCTCCACGACGGCCTATGCGCCCTATCCGCGCGGGACGTGCTCGGCCATGATCGCGAGCCGCTGCTCGATCCGATCATGGCGGCGACCGCCGCGGGACTCGCGCCACGCACACCACCACTCCTTCCTCGATCCCTAAGACGCGGTCAGAGCGAAGCTATCCTCCAGCTCTCGACCCCTTGCGTGGAACGTCCCGTGATCCACACGCGACGCCGTCACGCCGTTCACGCCCGGCTCCAACCATGGCGCGAACCCGACACACACGTTCACGCACACACACACGTGAACCTGCTAACCTAAGGACTCTAACACGCACACTGGACACACACACGCACTAGGGAACACGCCATGGATGGGTTTAAGCTAACAATGATTCCACAAAAGGGGAAATACTCCATATGAAGGTGGAATCCCAATCCATCCGGGATATGCTGCTAATATAATGTGCAGTAGTTGTTTAGTAGCTTAAAGCTGATAATTTTGCTACCTCTTGCAAATACAAGACTACATAAATGAGCTTGTCATCAGGTAGTAGAACATTGCTTTGTAATAGTCATTGTCAGAAGCTCCTGTGGAGGCGGACAAGGAGAGCAGGAGCAGCAAATATGACACCATTGACTCACGGCATTTCTTTCTTAGTGCTACCATTTTAAAATAGAAAAGAAAGATTTCATGAATACCTGGTAATTTACGGGCTTGCTGGAGAATCTGAATTTCCTTACTCATTTCGAGAATAGCCTTTATTGAGTGGGTACTTTGTAATTTCATCTAAAGAAGAAGAAGAAACTAAACTCGTACCAGACTGATTGGAGCATGTCGTTCTTCCTCTTGGTGCAGTCCCTCGCCATGTGTCCGCGGCGTCCGCACTCGAAGCACCGTCCTCGGTAGCGACTCCTGCGCTCCGAGTTGGTGCTGGTCCTCCCGTCGTCGTCGTCCTCACGTTCGCCATCATGGCTGCCGCCGCGCCTCGCACCACCGCCGCCGAGCCCCTGCTCCTTGCCGCGCTGACGCCGCTTGGCTTCCCACTGGGCCTCGGTGAGCATCAGCTGCTCAGGGCCCCCCGCATTGGCCACCGGCCGATCCTTGGCATCCGCCTCCTCCGCGATCTGCAGCCGGCCGACGAGCTCGTCCAGCGTCATCGCGTCGAGGTCCGCCAGCATCTCGATCGCAACCCCCACCTGCCTGAGCCGCTTGGGAACGACGCGCAGAACCTTCTTGACCACCCGCGGCGCCGCCAGCTCCTCGCCGAGATCCCCCAGCCGCGCCGTCAGTCGATTGACGCGCACGGCGAAGTCAGCCACCAGCTCGCCGTCGTTGAAGCAGAGGTTCTCAAATTCCTTCATCAAGCGCTGCACGTGCGAGGCCTTCACCCGATCGTCGCCGCCCCGCATGCTCTTCACGGAGTCCCAGGCCTCCTTCGCCGTCTTCTTCACGGCGAGCCCGGCCTTCATCTCCGACGGAACGCCGCGGAGAATCGCCGCCAACGCCCGGCGATCTCTTGCCCGATCCTTGCTCGGCGCCTCCACCGCGTCCCACAGCTCCAGCGCCTCCAGTGACACTTGCATGACCAAGGCCCACTCCTGGTAATTCCCCTTGGTCAGCAGCGGCAGCTCCACCGCGCCGGAGCTGGGAACGAACGCGCCCGCCGCGCTCGAGCTCGCGCCATCGGGCTTCACCCCGCTCGGTGCCTCCCCGATCTTCGTCATCGCCTAGCTTTGATACCACTTGTTAGAACACGCCCAGGAACGTGCGTTCCGGCCGCTCGCTCAAGCCCTCACCCTCACAGACACTCACGCTCGCCGGAGAACAGAGGAAGAAGATGAACAGGGATTTTGGGCGGGAAACGCCGCGGAGCTCCGATTGCTCCTGTATCTTGGCTATTCAACTCGCACACCTTACAAGGAGGATGCTCGGGGCATCTTGTAGGCCGGGGAACACCCCTCCACGACGGCCTATGCGCCCTATCCGCGTGGGACGTGCTCGGCCATGATCGCGAGCCGCTGCTCGATCCGATCATGGCGGCGACCGCCGCGGGACTCGCGCCACGCACACCACCACTCCTTCCTCGATCCCTAAGACGCGGCCGAGCGAAGCTATCCTCCAGCTCTCGACCCCTTGCGTGGAACGTCCCGTGATCCACACGCGACGCCGTCACGCCGTTCACGCCCGGCTCCAACCATGGCGCGAACCCGACACACACGTTCACGCACACACACACGTGAACCTGCTAACCTAAGGACTCTAACACGCACACTGGACACACACACGCACTAGGGAACACGCCATGGATGGGTTTAAGCTAACAATGATTCCACAAAAGGGGAAATACTCCATATGAAGGTGGAATCCCAATCCATCCGGGATATGCTGCTAATATAATGTGCAGTAGTTGTTTAGTAGCTTAAAGCTGATAATTTTGCTACCTCTTGCAAATACAAGACTACATAAATGAGCTTGTCATCAGGTAGTAGAACATTGCTTTGTAATAGTCATTGTCAGAAGCTCCTGTGGAGGCGGACAAGGAGAGCAGGAGCAGCAAATATGACACCATTGACTCACGGCATTTCTTTCTTAGTGCTACCATTTTAAAATAGAAAAGAAAGATTTCATGAATACCTGGTAATTTACGGGCTTGCTGGAGAATCTGAATTTCCTTACTCATTTCGAGAATAGCCTTTATTGAGTGGGTACTTTGTAATTTCATCTGAAGAAGAAGAAACTAAACTCGTACCAGACTGATTGGAGCATGTCGTTCTTCCTCTTGGTGCAGTCCCTCGCCATGTGTCCGCGGCGTCCGCACTCGAAGCACCGTCCTCGGTAGCGACTCCTGCGCTCCGAGTTGGTGCTGGTCCTCCCGTCGTCGTCGTCCTCACGTTCGCCATCATGGCTGCCGCCGCGCCTCGCACCACCGCCGCCGAGCCCCTGCTCCTTGCCGCGCTGATGCCGCTTGGCTTCCCACTGGGCCTCGGTGAGCATCAGCTGCTCAGGGCCCCCCGCATTGGCCACCGGCCGATCCTTGGCATCCGCCTCCTCCGCGATCTGCAGCCGGCCGACGAGCTCGTCCAGCGTCATCGCGTCGAGGTCCGCCAGCATCTCGATCGCAACCCCCACCTGCCTGAGCCGCTTGGGAACGACGCGCAGAACCTTCTTGACCACCCGCGGCGCCGCCAGCTCCTCGCCGAGATCCCCCAGCCGCGCCGTCAGTCGATTGACGCGCACGGCGAAGTCAGCCACCAGCTCGCCGTCGTTGAAGCAGAGGTTCTCAAATTCCTTCATCAAGCGCTGCACGTGCGAGGCCTTCACCCGATCGTCGCCGCCCCGCATGCTCTTCACGGAGTCCCAGGCCTCCTTCGCCGTCTTCTTCACGGCGAGCCCGGCCTTCATCTCCGACGGAACGCCGCGGAGAATCGCCGCCAACGCCCGGCGATCTCTTGCCCGATCCTTGCTCGGCGCCTCCACCGCGTCCCACAGCTCCAGCGCCTCCAGTGACACTTGCATGACCAAGGCCCACTCCTGGTAATTCCCCTTGGTCAGCAGCGGCAGCTCCACCGCGCCGGAGCTGGGAACGAACGCGCCCGCCGCGCTCGAGCTCGCGCCATCGGGCTTCACCCCGCTCGGTGCCTCCCCGATCTTCGTCATCGCCTAGCTTTGATACCACTTGTTAGAACACGCCCAGGAACGTGCGTTCCGGCCGCTCGCTCAAGCCCTCACCCTCACAGACACTCACGCTCGCCGGAGAACAGAGGAAGAAGATGAACAGGGATTTTGGGCGGGAAACGCCGCGGAGCTCCGATTGCTCCTGTATCTTGGCTATTCAACTCGCACACCTTACAAGGAGGATGCTCGGGGCATCTTGTAGGCCGGGGAACACCCCTCCACGACGGCCTATGCGCCCTATCCGCGTGGGACGTGCTCGGCCATGATCGCGAGCCGCTGCTCGATCCGATCATGGCGGCGACCGCCGCGGGACTCGCGCCACGCACACCACCACTCCTTCCTCGATCCCTAAGACGCGGCAGAGCGAAGCTATCCTCCAGCTCTCGACCCCTTGCGTGGAACGTCCCGTGATCCACACGCGACGCCGTCACGCCGTTCACGCCCGGCTCCAACCATGGCGCGAACCCGACACACACGTTCACGCACACACACACGTGAACCTGCTAACCTAAGGACTCTAACACGCACACTGGACACACACACGCACTAGGGAACACGCCATGGATGGGTTTAAGCTAACAATGATTCCACAAAAGGGGAAATACTCCATATGAAGGTGGAATCCCAATCCATCCGGGATATGCTGCTAATATAATGTGCAGTAGTTGTTTAGTAGCTTAAAGCTGATAATTTTGCTACCTCTTGCAAATACAAGACTACATAAATGAGCTTGTCATCAGGTAGTAGAACATTGCTTTGTAATAGTCATTGTCAGAAGCTCCTGTGGAGGCGGACAAGGAGAGCAGGAGCAGCAAATATGACACCATTGACTCACGGCATTTCTTTCTTAGTGCTATCTCTTGACACTAGCACGCTGTATGTCCACAAAGCAGAACCGAGCAGCAAAAATCCATCAAACACACAGCAGCAGTAAGAGTACAAGAAATAAATCAGAGCGAGACAGAGCCACACTATGGCTAGCGTGCCTCTATTAGGAGCTTGATGTGGGGGGCGGTCTTGACAACGATGGGCATCGGCGCCAATGAGTGTCGCATGAGCCTTCTTCGCCCACGCTCGGTGATTTATTGAGCTGGGCTCAGTCGCTTGAGCGCTCCAGGGAAATCGCCGTTGTTCTTGAGGACTAAGACGACGCGGCCGGGATGGGAGTGAGGGAGACGCTGGCATCTCCACCGTGTCGCCAGAGAGCTCTCGAGGACCTCGTCGCATGCGCATCCGCTGCGCTCTGCGCTGCCGCCTGCCAGTCGCCACGGGGACCACCCTCGCCACCGCGTCGTTGCCGCAGGGGGCCACGACTGCCGGAAGGGAGGCCTCCATGGTCCCGGCTGCGAGGGTGGAGCATGGATCCCGCATACTGGACGGCGTAGAAGAAGCCGGAGCGAGCGGAGGCGGAGGGATAAGGCGCGGTTGGGATGGATGGCTCAAGAAAACACGATTGCTGTAGCACAAGGCTTGGTTGGCGATGGGGCGTGGGGCTGCGCAGACGACATCGATAGCTGGTGTAGCAGGCGGTCGGCGGAGGGCGGCGGGCTGCACTCCCCCTGCTAGAGGCAGAGGGAGGCTTGGGCGGCGCCGGCGCTGCAACCGGAGGAACAGAGGACGACGTCGGGGCAGGCGGAGAAGTAGGTTCGCGAATATTTCCGAGCGTCTGGGTTCGGGCTTAGCGGGCGGGAGACCCGTGGCGCCCGAGATCGAACGGTCGGTGTTGCGAGCTTGGTCGATCCGACGGCTCGCAGGTTAGCGGGCGACGTGGACCCGCTAACCCGCCTCGGAAAGACCCAGCTTTCGTATTGTAGAGATAGAGAGTGCAGCCTGCAGCTCTCTTTCTTCCTCACATGCTTCTCTCTCTCCTCCTGCTCCCTGCGCTGGACTTCCTGCTCCCTGCGCCCGTGGCGGCAGGGTCCGCTCCGCGCGCCGGTCGCGCCGCTCGTGCCGGCAGGGGCCGCACCCGCTCCGACCGGGGCCTCCTGCTCCATGCTTCTCTTTCCTCCTCCTGCTCCCTGCGCAGGACCTCCTGCATGATCTTGGGGGGAGAGGCGCCGTGGTGGAGAGACGTGAGAGTCTAGATGTCGTATGGGAGAAGAAAGACAGAGTCACGGGCCTGATGCGGCCAAAAGGAGTCAATCTCGGGCTGTGTCGCCGTTTTCTTGGCCGTTTGCCGTCGTTAGAACCTGGTTCATTGTATCTTCATCCAACGATTTTCGAGCACCTCCCATGATGGGCAGGAAAGTCACTTTCTAATAAATTTCTAAAATGGGACTCTATCAGACAGATCCCTTGGACATATATAGAATTTGAATTAACTTAATTTGTCCAAAATGAACAAGTACATTACTATCTGTAGTCTGTAGAAATGAGGAGAGGGCATTTTGCTGCAACCTTTTTAGATTTTTCATTTGCTAAGTATATGTTTATGAAAATAACAATTGTATTTTTTAAAAGAACTGAACCTGCTATCTGTAGTGAGCACAGATCATTTACTGCAAGCCTTTCAGAGTTTTCATCTGCTGCAAAGTATTTAGGCCCTGTTTAGTTTGCAAACTAAGTTTGCAAACTTATCACATCAAATGTTAGGACACTAATTAAGGGTATTAAACATAGATTAATGACAAAACCTATTCCATAACCCCCGGGTAACTTCGCGAGACGAATCTAATTTGGCCATGATTAGACAACGTCGTGCTACAGTAAACAATCTCTAATGACAGATTAATTAGGCTTAATAGATTCGTCTCGCGATTTCTCGTCCATCCGTGTATTTAGTTTTATAATTAGATCATGTTTAGTTCTCTTAATCTTCGATTTAGTTTTGCTACAGTAAATTTTGCAAACTTTCTCACCAAACTAAACAGGCCCTTAGAGTTTCCATTTACTGCAAATTTGTTTGCTGATAGATTCCCTTTCTCGCTGAAGAAAGGTATCTATGTTCATGGTTTGCTTCACTAAGCAATGTCATACTGGCGTTTGATCTTTTTAATTATTATTTTTCCTTGTTAAAACATAGAAATATAGCATTGCGGGGCTAACTATTGTTTGACGAAACAGGGACAGTCTTTTTGTGTAGTCTTATGGAATTCAACTTAGATTGAAATCAATTGCTGATTAACTAATAAGAGGTTGACAGAGCTCTAGTATATGTAAACTCCTAAAATGGGACTCTATCATACAGATCCTCTGAATATATGTTGGAATCAACTTTAGTCTCTCTAAATTGGCCATTTCAAGAAATGATGTTGTCAAAACTGGGAGCATTATCAAATTCAGCTTAGTTTAGAATCTTCGAAAAGTAGTAGATGAACATATGAGAGGTCAGTAGAGCAACTGCAGCATATGTAAATTTTAAATTGGACTGCTTTAAAGAAGTGCTTCATTGCTTACGGTGTCTGAAAAGACTGAGACTTTTAGCTGAAACTGGAGGAGCATCCATCCTTTTCTTACTGAGATTTTAGATAACCAAACCAACACGCACCACTCGTTATGGGGGTGTTTAGTTCCGGCGTTATGCATAGTATTTTTGCGTTATGCATAGTGTTTACAGAGAGAAAAAGTGCATTGGAAAGCGCGTATTATGCAAAACGTTATGTAAAATGGGTGAAGTAAACAGTCCCTATGTCTTCTCATGTTCTTCAACATGCTTTTGCATATGCTCTCCCAAACTCGGTCACTTCGTCAGAGAAACAGCTGATCAAGGTCTGCACAGAGAAACAGGGAATGTTCGTTGAGGAAAGCCGTTGCCTAAGCAACAATTGGAGAGTTGGTCCAACACAGGTGACTTGGTGCCTGCATTTCATCCCATTGTTGGGCCAAATCCGAGGCCTAGCTAGATGGCTTTCCACCTGATAAAATGGAAGGCCCAACTAGAAAATGGGAAGGCTCCCACAAAAAAGCCTCAGAAAAGGAATGAGAGCCGTTCAAGAGAAAAGAAACCGAGAAGAAGAAGAAGAAAGGAGATGCTATAGTTGAAGATGATTCTTTTTTATTATCTCGAAGCTTCTCTAGCATCTCTGAAACTTGAAAAATGGACATAAAATAGTATACAAAGCCATTGACTTTCGGCCGTGCCTTGTTTAGTTGCACAAACTTTTCAAACTTTTCACTATTCACCCGTCACATCAAATGTTAGAACATTAATTAAAGGTATTAAACATGGATTAATGACAAAACCTATTCCATAACCCCCGGTAACTTTGCGAGACGAATCTAATGAGCCTAATTAGGCCATGATTAGACAACGTCGTGCTACAGTAAACAATCTCTAATGACGGATTAATTAGGCTTAATAGATTTGTCTCGCGATTTTTCATCCATCCGTGTAATTAGTTTTATAATTAGATCATGTTTAGTCCTTTTAATCTTTGATTTAAAATTATTACAGTAAATTTCGCTAACTTTCTCCACCAACTAAACATGCCCTCGACAGAGGCTAACATGGTGCAAGATGGGAAGCAGAGGAGGCTAGCAAAGGGCATCAAAGTTTTAATGCAAAGGCATCTTTCCATGTGAACCGGCCAGTTGACAAATGTATGAACAGGTGATCTTGACGATTCTTTTCTTCTCTTTTATTTGTTTCATTTCACTATAATTGTAATTGTAAGAGTATCTTAGCATCGAACCCAAAGGCATTTCTACCCAAATTGAGAAGCGATCCATAAGGAATTGCAGTAGCGACAATCAATACAGGCGTAATTTTCTCAGGTATAATCGAAGATCGATGTTTCAACAATTTCTGTGTATTGAACAATATAATTCATCTGTATGACACTGTGACTGTATCATTATCCCCCAAATCTCCAATGCAATACAACACCAACGCCTCCAAACAATGGCAATTCCCGTCCACCCATACTACGAATTGCAAACAACAGAGACGCGATTCTGATTCTGAAATAGGATAGTGTAGAGCAGCAGCATTCATCGACGACGAAGCTGCAGTTATTCAATCCGTTTGCCGAGTATACGCCGCCGGTGTGGTGAGGTGAGGTGAGGCGAGGCGAGGCGAGTCAGCGGTTGAGGAAGTCGCTGATGACCTTGTCCTGCGCAACGGCCTCGTCGCAGGAGGGCTCGAGGAGGTGGAACGTGTGGCCCTTGCCGGGCGCCTGCCAAATCGCCGCCTCGCCTTTCCAGCCGCTGGCCCTGAGGCGGTCGTAGTAGGCGCGGCCGCGGTCGCGGAGCACGTCGCCCTCGCCGACGCAGACGAGCACGCGGCCGCACGCCAGGGACGCCAGCGCAGGGGCGCCGTCGACGAAGGGGTTGATGAGCGGGTCGTCCTCGCCCGTGGTGGCCGGGCACATGACGCGCCACAGGGAGCCCAGGCTCTCGCGCGCCTCCGGGTTGAGGTCGTCGGAGGGCACCTTGTCGGTGCCCAGGAAGTAGGGGTGGATCATGACGAGGCCCCGGATCTGGGCGCCGTGGGGCAGCCCCTCCGCGGCGACGCGCATCGCCATGTGGTGCGCGATGTTGGAGCCGGCGCTCTCGCCGCCCAGGTAGAGGCGGGCGAAGTCGGCGTGGCCCGCGACCCACGGGTCCCTGCCGTCGCCGTCGCTTGAGGGGGCGGCGAGGTGGGAGACGACCCAGGCGAGGGCCTCCCAGGAGTCGGCGTAGGCGGCGGGGACGGGGTGCTCGGGGGCGAGGCGGTACTCGACGGAGACGACGAGGACGTTGGCGAGCGACGCGAAAGTGTTGAAGTAGGCGTGGAAGGTGGGGTTGAAGGCGGAGCCGAGGCAGAAGCCGCCGCCGTGGTAGTAGACGAGGACGGGGAGCTTGGCGCTCTCGTCGTGGAGGCGCGGGAGGTAGAGGCGCGCGGAGACGTTGGGGGAGATGACGACGTCCCTGGAGGCGACGCCGGTGGCGGCGTCGGTGGAGGCGGCGACGAACTCGGAGCCGAAGTAGCGCTCCACGCGGTTCTTGTAGATGCGGATGCAGGGCATGGACTCGTAGACGATCTCCTCGTCGGCCGCGGCCGGCGGCGGGGCGACGGGGAAGGCGGCCATCGCGCGGCGGGGCGGAGATCTGGGCTGGGGCGCTTGGCAGGCAGCGGTGGTTGGTTGGGCTTGGCTACCGTGCAGCCAAAGTCGTCGAGTGATGGGGAAGTCGACGCTGAAATCGCCGTTGGCTACTGTACAGCAGAGGGATCAACAAATTTGTAGTAGTTGGTGACCGTAGAGGAAAGGGGATCACTAAAAATTTTGCAATTTGGCAGTAAAATGGGAGTAGATGGGCTCAGCAACCAGCCAAGCCAAGGCAAATAAACAAGAACCGGTCAACAGTCAACACCTTGCCTCGTCGAACTGGAGACCACGACTGACAACGTGCACGACCCTAACCAGCTGACAAATTCGGGATTCGTATTGAGAAATTCCTTCAGAAACAAATCCGCCCTTCCATTTCTGATTGATAACCGAGAATTCAGGTGCAAACGAAATTCCTTATTGTTCAGTTACATCAGCAGTAGAGGGACTCGGTCACTGACACGCGTCACTCTGCAGCTAGAAGTGTGAATGCCAGCGCCGCCCGCTACTGAACACAAGTAGTACACTTGTACTGGTTGCCGGTGACGAGTGCGACGAGGCGATCCACGAGGAGCACGGCCTTGGCGCTCTCGGGCTCGCGGAGGTGGAACTCGTGGTCGGCGGGCGAGGAGTCCAGCAGCTCGGCGTGGGCCGCCGCCCACCCGCTCGCCAGCAGCGCGGCGTGGTACGCCCTGCCCTCGGCCACCAGCGCGTCCGCCGCGAGGCACACCAGGACCCGGCCGCACCCGAGCCGCCTCAGGCTGGGCGCCCCCTCCGCGAGCGGGTTCACGCGCGGGTCGTCGGGCCCCGCCGTCCGCCCGCCGCACGCGAACGCCCACATCTCCGCCAGCTTGCCGCGCACCCACGCGTCCTTCGCCTCGCCGTCCGCCGCCGACAGGAAGAACGGGTGCAGCAGCGCCATCCCCTCCACCCGGGCGCCGCCGGGGAGGAGGTCCGGATCCGTGCCGGCGCGGAGGGTGAGGTTGTGCGCGATGTTCCCGCCGGCGCTGAACCCGAGCACGAACACGCGCGCCACGTCGCCGTGGTCACGGGCCCACGGGTCGGCGGCGCCCGCGGCCGTCGTCGCCCACATGAGCGCGGCCCAGGCGTCGTCGTAGCAGGCGGGGACGGGGTGCTCGGGCGCGAGGCGGTAGTCCACGGACACGGCGAGCGCGCCGGCCCGCGCGGCGAGGCGGTTGAGGAAGGCGTGCTCGGGGGCGTCCGCCGCCGACCCGACCACGAGGCCGCCGCCGTGGAAGTAGAGCACGATGGGGAGCCGCCTATCCTCGCCTCCGCCGGTGGCGGCGTCTGCGCGCGCGGAGAGGTCGGGGAGGTAGAGGCGCGCCCACAGGCCCGTGGCCGCGTCGATGGTGACGTCCTTGGAGGCGACGCCGGTGGCGGCGTCCACGGAGGGCGGGACCCGGTTGACGGGGACCAGGCGCTCGACGCGGCCGCTCTTGTACTGCCGGATCACGGGGACGAACTCGAACGTGACCTCGGCGTCGGGATCCATGTCGAGCCTGAGTGTGATGGCGAGGTTGGAGGCTGAACGACGCGCCGTGGCGCGGTATTTCAAGATGGACCAGGTGTGCGTCGCAAGATTTGCGCTCTAGGAGCTCGATCAAATTGTAGATTTGATTGAGAAGACGATAATCTTGTGCTCCTCGCTAACCAGCATTCCAAGGAGTAAAATACACTGCCAGGGTCTTGGACGGAAGCCTGTATCGTGTGTGAGAAGATACCGTATCGTTTTGTGACGAGGTTGTGACTACAGGCACTTGATACTTTCTTCGTTCAAGCTCAACGTTGGGCCGTGGGCTTCGTCGGCTTCGTCATCTTTAACCTACGATTCTCGCGTCAAATCAGGCCCGGGGAGCGAGGCCACGTCGCGGGCCTGTCCTGACCGTCCGATCGGGCGCGTGGACTGCCTGCATCGAGCGAGACCGTTTTTTTTTTAAAAAGGTCCTTCTATTTAGTGAAAATTAAACCTACAGTTCATAGTTTTTTACTGAGAAGCCCCTAAACTTATGGAAAAATTTGCTTTCGACCCACAAGTTTATAAAAAAGCCCCTGCATTTTACAACAATCGACTCGAAGGCCTGAGCTATTCACGAAAAAAACCTCCGACTTTTCCATAAACCAACACATAGCCTAAATTTATTAAAGAACGTCATATACTTTACAACAATTAAACCGTAGTCCATACATTAGTACGAAAAGAACCTCCACTTTTAAAAAAATTAACACGAAATCCACGTTTGAGTCCCGTGTGTTGTCACGAACTAGTCCCTCGACTTTACAAAAAATAATCTACATCCCTCCATTGGAAAAAAACACCCACACTTTCTAACAACTGCATCGCCTCCTTAATAAATACTTTCACACCTTCTTTCTCAACACGGAATCCACATTTCAGTCCCGTGTGTTCTCACAAACTAGCCCCCCGGCTTTACAAAAGTTATTCTACATCCCACCATTGAAAAAAAACACCCCGCACTTTGTAACAACTATATTGCCTCCTTAATAAATACTTTTATGCCTTCTTTCTCCACTGTAAATACAGGAAAAAATAGCTCCATTTCAATACTCAAAATAATATTTCACTTAAACAATACTTCCACAATAATTTAACATCCAAAATACATACCAGAGGCAACAACATGTTACTAACCATGACGCCTATGCAAAAATAACGAGGTAAAACAATTATCTCAACTACATTCTTACAAAAAATTTTGCACCTGCCTCCATACAATTACTATTACTCCATTCATGAAATAAAGTATATATCAACTATAATACCACAATGAAATTCAGGCACTGCACGGCAACACCGCGCGCCTTTCTAGTGATTCATGAAGGACAGAAATTTAGCGCTGGAATCTGATTTGGGCTTATGCGTGGTTCGATCTTGATGCATTGTTCGTTACGGGCCTGATGTACAATTGTGGCCTGGTTTTCTGAAGTTGTGTGTGTGTTTTGTCAGCTGACATACTTGGGCCTTTTATGCTCGTTTTCCTTTTCGGTTGATAGTTGCTAGCAGAAAGCCCATATGCTTGGGCCAGATGCCCAGACAGTAATAATATCCTGGGTTTTTACAGAGGGCATTAAAAAAATCTACATGTTCTTACATAAAGTACCAAAAAACAAGATTAAGTGAGACTGTGAGAGTGTGTCGAAATCTCAAAAAACAATTAACGTCACATATTACAAAAACATGCATAATTTTTGTGCTTAAATGCGTGTGTTTTTACATAGACAAGTAGCTTTTTTTATGGGATGTTTCCTAAATTAAGGTTTTACACACCTCACTTACTATTTTGTTAATAGCCCTGTTAAGTGTATACTCTTTCTGTTCTATAAAGAATGATGTTGTGGCATTCAAAATTTGTCCCATAAATATTGATGTTTTAGGATTCAGATCACACCAACTACCATATGGAGCACTAAGTTGGATCAGTGAACGGTGCGAATATTCTATCTCCACCTCAACTTATTTTTTTAGTTAGGGGCACATGCGTCTTTTCCATTCATGCTTAATATGTCTGAAAAATCCTAGAACATCATTCTTTTTGGGACGGAGGGAGTAGATTTTTATACATAGACTAAGTGTGTACTTTTTATACATATGTTAAACATCATGTACTTTTGTAAATATCACTTTTCAGTTTTCACATATTAATAAACGTTAAAAATCCTATGTGTACCGGTTACTCATATTTTCTCTAGAAACTTTCATCCCACTAGGCACCTTTTTATATATCCATTGATGTATTTGATAATCATGTTTAGCTTAAATCCTTGGTAGTGTTGATATTTAGTTAGTTGGTTTCATTTGTACCGTGCATGCCGACAAAAGGTTAATAGAAAGTTTAAATTGAAAACATGATAGAAGTTGGGCACCGAGAGAAAAATAGATAATAGATTAGCTTATTACAGAGGATATAGTATGCAAAAAAAAGATAACTTTTGCTGAACTATCCGTGCCCTGCCAATTGCCATGACTGCCAATCCTTTAGCCCGACCAAATTTGTCGCATAAATCGCATGTCCACACCTCGTTGATATAGGGAAAGGGGCATAAGCCCCATTTGCAGATGGTGGTTTGGTTCAACATGTTAACAGTTACAAACTCTATTGTTTCTTATCGGATAGTTGCTATATATTTTACAGCATAAGGCTTTTAAAAAGTATGTGCATGGTTTTTAAATCATTTTTTTGCTAATATTGAGAAGAAAATACAATTGGGTGAAGGAGTTATTACAGTTATTACTATAATTAACCATAGAAGATTTATTATGGAAACAATAACACAAGTTTGACATTGAACTGTGTACAATATTCTAAACCTTCGCCCCCACCAAATTTTAGTGAATAAATCCACGGCCTATGCCTCGCCTACATGGGGAAGAGCTAGGGGCACGAGCCCCTTTACGGAACATATGATGGTTATACATTAATGTTTCAATAATTACAAACTCTACATTTTTAATGAGAAATCTAAACATTGCTCATGTGTTTCTGTCCACTCCGTCACCCGAATTCGGCACTATCCGTTCCTTTGACTCTTTGGTTTCTGAGCGTTGGATTTTGCATTTTGATGTATGACTTCCTTGCGTTGTGGGTCTCCTTTGTCGTGAAGTTCTAGCTGATTATTTTTTTCTGGGGCAGGGTAGGGCAGTCTGTATTTTCCACTGATGAGACAGAAGACCATTTTTCCCTATTCCCCTTTCCAGTTATTCTCGAAAGTGCTCAAGAAAGAGTTCTCTTCCTCTTATTAGATGTTCCACCCCCTTTATACTGATTCGATTTATGTCTTGATATTCATTTTCGTCTCCCTTCCCTTCCGCCGACATGATTGCCTATCCTTTAGCCCGACCAAAATTTGACGCATAAATCAGCCGCCCATACATCGTCAATATAGGGGAAGGGGCATGAGCCCCATTTGCATATAGTGGTTTACTTTAACGTGTTAACAGTTACAAGCTCTGTCATTTCTTATTGGATATTTGTTATGCATTTTATAGCATAAGGCTTTCAAAAACTATGTACATGGGTTTTAAATCAATTTTTCTAATATCGATAAGAAAACACAAATAGCGTGAAGGATTGTAACCAACCGTAGAAGATTAATTATGAAAATGTTTGACGCTGAACTATGTGCGCTATGCTACCCGATCAAATTTTAGGCACCGTTTGGAATGGAGGAAAAAATGTAGGAAAAATGGAGGTTTCACTTCCGGAGGAAAGGAGATCAAGTTGCACGTTTGGAACGAAGGAATTGAAGATAAACTTTCCGGAGGAACGGCAAGGAAGACTGTACTTTTGGAGGAAACAAAAAATGCGCTTCGAGCTCAGGGAAAAATTTCCTGCAACGCTTGCTCGCACACTCGCGCTAATCAAAGCTTATCTCGTGTTCTTCCTCCTCTCACACAGCTTGAGCCTCGGGAGGAAAGCTTCATTTGAGCAACAAGAGGAAATAAAGAAACAAACAAACAAAATAGAATCCAGCTTCAACTTAAGCTAGTGCCTAACAAATCTCTTCAGCGATTCCAAGAATCCCGACTCCAAATCTCAAAAGAAAAAAAAAGAAAGAACTTTGCCCAGAAAGAGAGCTCCATTTCTCATGGTTTGCGAAGGGAGCTTTGGTTGGAGAAGGAGAGCTACTTCAGGCTGAAAGGACCTTGATGTCGCCTAGAGGGGGGGTGAATAGGCGAATGGCCGGCAAATAAAACTTTTTCTCCAAATTTCTCTAGCTGCCAGAGGGTGACTGGTCAGACCGGTGCTGTGCAGTGCACACACCCAACAACAGCTCGAGCTTCTTCTTGACTTCTAGCACGAACCAAACTTGGTGAGTAGCTTCTGTAGATGATCTTTAGCAAGGCAAAACTATCCCTGCACACAATATAAGCACACCCAAGTAGATCGAAGCGGAAGCATAAATAATGTACTAGAAATCAACAAGTGAGGCAAAACCAAACCAAGACACAAGGAGTTGTTTTCCCGAAGTTCGGATTCACCGCTCGCACCAAGCAGCCACCAAGGCACGGTGAATCCTACTCTCCGTTGAGAAAGCTTATACGACCACACAAGGTCAAGCTATCTCCTCCTTCCACTAGTTTGCTTCTTCCCTTTCGGAGGTGAAACACAACCTGCACAAACAATCCTGTGGCTCACCACACACTTTGGTAGCTCACCGGGTGACGCCTAGCCGTCTAGGAGGAAGAACCTCCAAGAGTAACAAATGCTTCAAATGGCTTTCTTGACAGCGAATCGAAGTGCTCAAGCTATGGTTGCCCTTGTTTGCTCTCTAACGCTCACACAATCTTACTCTCTCAACCCAACACAAAGATATCTCAAATATCACACAAATCTCACAAAGAGAGGTTGAGGAGAGCTTTTCTGGCTTCTAGAAGGTCTGAATGGTGTGTGGAAGCAACAGCCCACCAAGAAGGGGGCCAAGGGGTATAAATACCCAGCACACAAAAATTAGCCGTTGGGATTCTGTCCTGACCGGTCAGACCGGTCACCCTGACTGGTCAGACCGGTCAGGCAGAGCCGAATTTGAAAACTAGCCGTTAGAGCTGGCACCGGTCAGACCGGTCCCCTTGAACGGTCAGACCGGTCAGGCTGAGTGTGTCCCAAAACTTCTCTCAAGTTAGCTCAAGGTTTCATCCAGGGATACAACCACACAATGTTAGTTGAGCTGGGACTGTTAGGACAATCTGAGACTCTCTTAAGGCTATTCTCACATAGGTCAACTATTGAGCACTTTTGATATTTGTCAATAAGCAAATGTTGCATCCCTCTTGATAGTACAGCGTACCTATACTCAAGGATAAATATAAACACAAAGACATCCTCTTGAGTTTCCAAGTCTTGATCAATGCCATACTTTGATAGTTGTCAACATGAGGGCTTTCAACATTGCTATCTTTCTTGAGCAATTCCATACTTGAGCTAGTGACTTAGGATTTTCCATCATCCATTGACAAAGTGTATTTGAATCCTTAAGTCACTCCATTTTATCAATCACAACTAATTGATGTTTTGCATTGCTTCCCTCAATAAAGCTTGGATATGGTTCTTCGAAACCCCACGGACCTAGATACTTCACATTAGCAATTCGCACACATGAAAAGCCGTCGCTTCGCCAAAGCTTGCTTAGTCCCTCGCTCTAGTCATCTCGGTTGATTTCTTCACCACTTACCCTTGCCACATTGAGTTTAGCTTTGCTTCATCATTTTGAAATCCCATTTGAAAGAACTCTTCAAATGCTTGTTCTTGATTGACAAAGTACATTCAAACTATTGCAAGCTTCCAACAATGAGACCAATGTATGGCACATAAGCATATGTCCCTTTGGTGTAAATGCATGAAGCCTTGCAATTTCCACTTTGAATGATCCCTTCATATGTCAACAAGCTTTCTCATAGAATTGGAACCACATAGATATACCTTTGTTGACTTGTCCATAATATATCAACACATATGCTTGTCATTCAATATTTATGCACAAAGAGATCACACACTTACTTGCCTTTCACATTATGAGCCAAAGAACATTCATTTAATATATAATTCAATATCACAACATGAATGTACAAATAATAACTTGCTCATAGTCTTAGACAAACAAGTTAGTCCTTTAATCGTTTTGCCATACAATTCACCAAAACCCACATGGGGGCCTAGATGCACTTTCAATCTCCCCCTTTTTGGTGATTGATGACAACTCGATTAAAGCTTACAAATATGACAATTAAGCTCTTTTGGTTTCTTAGATATATTGTGAGCTCCCCCTTAATGTGTGCTTTGAATGGAATTTCAAAATTGGCCTCACATGCCAAGAGCACATATTTCACAATAAAAATATGAGAGCTCCCCCTATATCTCAGAAACCGTGGGGTGCAACAAGTGTGTGTACAAAAAAAATACCCGTGATGCATATGACAAGAAAGGCACACAAAGAAATGTATGTATGCTGTCAGGTGCCTGACCAGTCAGACCGGTCAAGGTGACCGGTCAGACCGGTCAGCCCCAGTCAGCACACATACAAGGGATAAAAACAACCACCAATCAATCCATGCATCACATACTAACACAAAGTTACTTAGAGTGCATAAATAAAGGTCTTACACACACAATAGCACACATTACAAGTTCTCAAGTCCACAAAGGAATAGAATTCGAGATTTATTACAAGATTTCAAACTTCCAACATACTTGACCGGTCAGACCGGTCGCCATTACACGTCAGACCAGTCAAGGCTACTGCCACTGCCACGAATCTGAAAACTGAAGCTTTAATCCAACACTTCTCCCCCTTTGTCATCAAACACTCATAAAAGGGTCTGGAGAAGTTGTAGCTGCAGTCACTCCTGTCCATTGCCACCATTTCCTCCCTCACTAGGTGAAGCCCCTGACCAAAGATGAAGTCCTTCATGCAAATGCGAGAGAGGAGACATAAGATAAATGGAATCCGATACGGTGATCTCTGTGGGAGGAGCAAGATTGGGATCAGTAGTACCATAGGAAGCTGAAGAGTCAGGAGGCACAGGAGGTGTATATCTAAAGATAGAAGTCGAGAGCCTCGCTGCTATGTTAGAGGTCTCCGGTGCATCACTAGATGTGCCAAGAATGCCACCGCTGAAAGGTGGAAGAGAAGAACCCGCCACCATGCCCTCACTATGAAAAGAAGGACCCACTGAAGACTGATGTGACCCCCTGGATATGTACCTCCCATCATGCCTGGCACAAAGCCTGATGAGAACGTACTCGGCATGCTAGCAGAGAGAGTCTGGTACTGTGGAGGACCATGTGGATACTGTGGAGGTGCAGGCTGATGCTGTGGCTGAACTGGTGGAGCACCTGATGAAGAACCAACATCTGGAAAGAACATGCTCCCGTACTGATCAAAGTATCCAGCTGAAGAATAATCTCGGAGCCTATCCTCAACAGATGGAATCTCAACCACTGGAGGTGGTGGTGAGGGAGGAGAACGCGGAGGCTGAAGGTTCATTGCATTGTGCATCAACTTGATTGAATCATTGATTTTCTTGTTGTCCCTCCGCTGACGCTGCTGCTCCACCTCTACATCTCTTTGGCTTTTGCACATGCCAACAAACAAATTGAAAAGCTTCTTGATGGGTGAGGTGGGACGCTCCCTTGGCCGGCGGGAGAAAGTCACAGGCTCAGGCCTGAACCGGTCAGACCGGTGCCGGTCACCGGTTGTCGGATGTTTGGACCCGGCAGCCCACAGAGGGTAGCCTACGTGGTTGATTTGTTGAGGGACAGATCGAGGATCAGAAGTCGATGGTAACACAAGACGCAAGGATTGAACAGGTTCGGGCCGTCGAGATGACGTAATACCCTACGTCCTGTGTTGGGGTGATTGTATTGCTGTGTATGAAGTTCCTGAAGGATCTCCGTAGTTGGGTTCTGTCCTAGGGTTGTATGATCGTGGGTTGTAGCGTAGATGTTCGTGCTCTGGAGGGGGGTCTCAGGGCGCCTTATATAGTCCGGCTGCCTTGAGTTACAAGTCGGCCAGATATCGTAACCTACCCGGAATACAAGGATTTGATCCCATAACGATTACAGATATCTTTCCCTACAATTCCGGCTAGTTTATCTTGATCTCCGAGCTTCTTGCGGGATACGCCGTCTTCTTTCCTTGCTGCACGCGCCGTCGCGCCCATCCGGTTCGCCCGACCGGTGGGCCTCCGACTGGTGGGCCAGTCAGTCCGACAAACCGATCCAAATGTACTCGGATTGGGCCGCCCCTTGCTGGTTGGGCCAATCCGCCTTCTGGGTACCCCTGGGGGTCTACCCCCGACAAGCCCCCGAGTAGTACGTGGTTGGGGGACAAGTCAGCGAGGTCGTGCTGTCCGATGAGCGTCGAGCCTGCTGCAGTTGGAAGCGAAACCATGTGATACTGGAGAGAAAAGAGCTGTCTACCAACGGATGCGCCGCGAGGTGCGTCCGTTGGCCGTAGCCCCCGAGCCTTGAAGCGATTCCGAAGGAATCGGTCCAAGGGTTAGTAGCCTTCTTCTGAGGTCGTCAGACAATCAACGGATGCGCCGCGAGGTGCGTCCGTTGGCCGTAGCCCCCGAGCCTTGAAGCGATTCCGTAGGAATCGGTCCAAGGGTTAGTCAAGGAGCAGCTGGTTAAATCATCCGACGTTAATTTCGGCGTCCAGCCCCCAAACGTGAGGGCCGAGCACGCCGAGTGGTCGTCCCAGCGCCAGCCCCCGAGCGTGAGGGCTGAGCTCGCCGAGAAGTCGTCCCAGCGCCAGCCCCCGAGCGTGAGGGCTGAGCACGCCGAGAAGTCGTCCCGGCGCCAGCCCCCGAGCGTGAGGGCTGAGCACGCCGAGTAGTCGTCCCGGCGCCAGCCCCCGAGCGTGAGGGCTGAGCTCGCCGAGAAGTCGTCCCAGCGCCAGCCCCCGAGCGTGAGGGCTGAGCACGCCGAGTAGTCGTCTGTACCCTGCAACAAAGTAAAAATTCGAGGAGAAAGTGTTCGGCGATACAAATACTAATGAACTCCGCTTCCTGCTTCCAAGTCTTTTAATTTCCTCGGGTAGTTAGCCTGTTACGTTTATGCACCTGGTCCCCGATAGCCGTAGTCCATAGCGCAGGGAGCTGGGCCGCGTGCACGCGTAGGCGGGTAGGCGTACGGAAGAGCCGAGGTTTCACGGATTAAGGCGTGTGCTCCCCGAGTACTTTAGCAACTTGTTTTAAAGCTCGCGGGATTGGCGAAAATAATCAATTGAAACTTATCTTGGCGAGAGGTTCGAGTCCCGGAGGATTCCTTCTTCGTAGGATATGCCAAGGAGAGGCAGGCAAGGCGGCGTCGCTTCTGTGATGCGGCGTCAGGAATGGAGTTCCCGTGACTGCACAGGGCACTCCCGTGGCCGAGTGGAGCCAAAGGAGATAAGGGTGACCTGTGCGCTTCAGGCTGGAGGAGAGACGCGTGGCGCGGAGCCCGCGCTCGTCATCGTGGAGTAAATCTTCCGTCCTCCGGCGGCCAGGGGCTATAAATACCCGTCGGGGAGCCTGAGCTGCCACCCAAGAGCGAATAGATATAGAATCCTTGTAGCCAACATGCCGGAGGTTCATCGTTGGGTTCATCCACCGGGGAGAGCTCATGGAATCATCACGGCGTGGTGCTAGAAGAGTGCTTGCGAGGGATCTGAGGCGTTGATCGGCGCGTTAGTGCTGCCCTGTTCACCCCCGCATTCCCATGTGACGAGGGCCATGTGGGGTGAAATGCTTTGTAGAGCCAGGGATAGCCGAAGGCGTCCGTCATCAACCCTCCACCGGTGCTGTCCCGTCGACGGCTGCAGTGGTGCTACAAGAGAGCTTGCGAGGAGCTCATGTGGACCAAGCTTACTCCGGATGTAGCACTGAGCGCAGGGACGAGTGCCCCAGGCCGTCACCTTGGCGGCTGATGTGTTTGATGTTTGTAACCGGCGTAAGTCCGGCTCCGTTGTAACTGTATTTCCTGCAAAAAAGATTGTACTACCCGTCACAATTTGCTCGCAGCGTCAGTTCCCGAAAGTTTCGGGACTGATCGAGCCCGCACGGCGCGCTGCTTTTGATATGGCGCCAGCCCCCGAGTCCGAGTGCCGGTCGAACCTTAGCGGTACGCCTTCAATCGTGCAGTGTTGGCTTCCGAGTGGTTCGGAGCCAATCGAGCCCGAGAGGCGCACTGATTTGATCGTGGCGCCAGCCCCCGAGCGTGGGTGCTGTTTGAGCCTTAGCGGCACACCACTAAGTTTGCAGTGTTGGCTCCCGAGTGGTTCGGGGCCAATCGAGCCCGAGAGGCACACTGGCTTGATCGTGGCGCCAGCCCCCGAGGATGGGAGCTGTTCGAGCCTTAGCGGCACGCCACTGAGTTCGCAGTGTTGGCTCCCGAGTGGTTCGGGGCCAATCGAGCCCGAGAGGCACACTGACTTGGTCACGGCGCCAGCCCCCGAGCGTGGAAGCTATTTGAACCTTAGCGGCACGCCGACTGCTCTGTCTTGCTTGAGTGCTCCGGAGTCATTTTTTACCGTTGGCGCCCGGCGTGTAACGGAAGGTGAAACGCCCAACGGCTCTTTGTACCGTTTCGCCCGACCCCGCTAATCGCGCTATCTCGCGGTAATTTCGGGCATCAAGGCGCGCTATAAAAGGCGAGGATTAACCCCCGGAGGGTAATCTTCTCATTTCCAGATCTGTTTTCCTCATTCTTCGCTCTTCCCCCCGCCGCCACAGAAGCTCCCCTTGCTCGCAAGCCCCTTGCGCGATCTTAGCCACCACGGGGAGCGTAACCTCGCTAATGCGATCCAAGACCCCTGCCGTGAGATCCATGGCCGGGAGGAAGAAGTTCGCTGCCGGCGCTGTCCCGAAGTCTGACAAGATTCCTTCCCCTGTCCTTGCGTGGACATGGGGGAAGGTGACCTCGGAGGCACTGGAGGAGATGGTGGAGCGGAATGTCCTGCCGCCTCAGGCCGTGGCGGAATGGCGGCCGAGCGCGGGGGAAGTATTCCCGTCGGAGAACTCCGGCGAGCTAGTCCTCTTCAAGCCCTTCTTTGAGGCGGGGCTTGGTTTGCCCACGGGAGCGTTCTTCCGTGGGCTGCTGCACTACTACGGGATCGAGGCGATCAACCTCAACCCGAATTCGATCATGGCGATCTCGGTCTTCATCCACCTCTGTGAGGCGTACTTAGGTATTTCTCCTCACTTCAATTTGTGGAGGTACTTGTACTGGCTAAAGCCTCAGCCAAGTGAGGAGAAGATGGTGGTGGTCGGAGGAGCCGGCTTCATGCTCCGTCAAGGGCGGAAGGACGACTACTTCGACATCGCCCTCAACACTTCCAACAAGGGGTGGAAGGCCGAGTGGTTCTACGTTGGGAACCACGAGCCATCGATCCCCTGCCACACCGGCGAGCGCCCGAAGGTCCAAGACTGCTGGAACGAGCTTCCAGACGCCTCGGAGATGGATCAGGTCGAAGAGCTCCTTGAGTTGATCAAGGAGTTGAAAGTTCAAGGCTTGACAGCGATCGGCATCGCCTGCAACTTCAGCAGGCGGCTGGTCCAACCCATCCAGGAGCGGAAGCACCCGGGCTACGAGTACTCGGGGCGAGATGACCCCACTCGGGCTGCTAACCGCACCGTGGGGAAGGAGGAGATGAAGGAGCGCGTCGGCGGGTTCTTTCTCGGCCGTGTGTCGGAGAAGGGCCAGCCGCGCCCTTTTTCTTTGAAGAGGCCTCCACCACCGGTGAGTTTCCTTTCCGAGTCCTTTTGAGTGTTTTCTCTTGACGTGATTTCTTGTTTCGTCCGTTGGCGGTTCTGATTTTGCGCCTTTTCTTGCGCAGGATCGATGCTTTGAGTTCTTCTCTGCTGCCCCACTTCCGGAGGACTTCCCGAGGAAGGTAATTGTCGAGGACACGTCTCCGGCTGCTCAGGGAAGCACTCGGGCAGAGGGGGCAGTTCCACCCCCTGCGCCCCGAATATGGGCGCCGAGTGACACGGAGGGCTCCCTGAGTCCTTCGGATGAGGAGGTGGTGGTGGACCGTCCGCGGAAACGCCGGACGGCTGTGGCGAAGAAGAACAACCGTGGGGGCGGCGCTCCCAAGCGGGCGATGGAGGTGGATGACGTGGCGGCCGACGACTCGGCCACGTTGTCAGACGAAGCGCCCTCCGTTCGGGACGCGGTGGCGGGTACGGCGCCGCCGCCTCCCAAGCGGAGGCGCACGAAGAAGGTGTTGGCCAAGAAGGTGGCGGTGAAGAAGCCGGACGCGCAGCCGGCTCAGAGGCCGTCTGCGGGTTCGGAGGCCGACGTTGACGAGCCGGTGCGCTCTTCGCCGGTCGTCACGGAGGAGGAGGAGAAGGACGAGGCCGTGCCCGACGAGGTGTTCCAAGAGCAGGAGCACGCCCGGGCCATGGGCGTTTCGGTGGAGGAGAGGCGGCGCATGGTGGCGGAGACACTCGTGCAAGCCTCGGCGGACGCAAGGCCAGTCTCTGACTTGGGGACCAGGCCGATCCCCGTGGCGGTTTCGACGCAGCGGCGCCCCAAGCTCCCCGTCATTCGGCCCCGGGTTGCGATTGTAAAGGGTACTCGGTGAGTAGTTGGTCTTCGCGTTTCTTCTTGTTATCCGAGTTCTTGTACTAACTTCCGAGTGCTTATTTCAGCAATGCCTCCGATCTGGACGGAGAGGCGGCGAGTGGGAGGGCTCCCTCGACTGATGCTCTACGAGGTCCGAGTGCCCCACTCGCCGTACCTGCAGGGCAATCATCCTTGGGTGCCTCGCCCGAGGTGAGGAATTTGGCGGATGGACCGGGAGCGGCGCAGACTGCGGAGGTCCCAGTCCGGCCTGACCCGGAGGTGGCGGAGGAGGTGCCGGCGGCCGATGATGCGGCGATCACTCCAATCGTTGCTGGAGATCCTGTCGCGGACACAGTGATCCAGTCGCCCGTTGGCGCCGGTGATGTTACTCGGGATGAAGTCCAGGAGGAGGACCCGCCGAAGGAGTCGGACGCCTCGGGGACTATCGCTGTCCCTGGGGCGGATGCCTTGGCGGAGAAAGAGGGCTCGGTGATCGCCGAGCTTCAAATTGCTGTCGACCACGCGCAGCGCCTTGCGGCGGTTAGCTTCCTCCCCTGTCTTGTTCATCTTTTCTTTCTCTTTGTTGATTTTCTGAGTCGTTCGCCCTTTTCGGAATCTTTGCAGAAACTGGCCACGCTCCGGCAGTCGCGCCTTGCTCAGGCTCAGGACGCGGAGTCGGCGCTCCTTCGAGCGGCGAAGGCGGAGGCGGAGCTCAAGCGGGTCAAGCGTCAACGCGACGCTGCCAAGAAGAGCTTGAATGACGCTGTCGTGGAGCATCGCCACATTCTTCATCGTAAGGCCTTTTCATTGTGATCTCTGAGTAGTTGCTGAACTGTGCCGTGTCATCTTCGTCCTGACCGAGTGCTTTCTTGCCCTTTCAGAGAAGGAGATGGAGAGGGAGCGCCACATTTCTGAGCTGAAGCAGCTGCGGTTTGCAAACGCGACTCTTCAGCAGTCGGAGGAAGTGATGGCGGGCAAGCTGAAGCAGGAGCAGGACTTCCGGAAAGGTGCGGACATGACGATGCTCCAAGCCATGTATACAATCCAGAATAACTGTCAAATCATAACAGGCTTGGAGCAAGATCTCTCATCGGCGCATCTGGCCTTGACGGAGGTCAACGAGGCGGCGAGGGACCTGCTGGACTCCGTGGCCCCGGAGGAGGGTGAGCCGACTGCTTTGGTCCCGCGTCTTCAAGCCGCGCCGACCCGCATCGCCGAGCTGATCAAGGAGTCGGCTGTTGTGTGCGCGAACGACGCCTTGGCGCGCGTCCGGACACTGTATCCGCGGATCGACCTTGCGCCGGTTGGAGATGGGGTGGCGGCGGACGCCACGGCAGATCAGGTTAATGCGGCGATGGCGGAAACTCGCCTTATCGCCGAGAAAGTCGGCGAGGCTCTCAAGTTTGAGTAGAGTCCTGTATTCTGTAGCAGAGTAGTGTAAACCTTTGTATATACAAGTAATTTGGAAAGAAGTAAAGCAAGAATGTTGGAGACTTCGTTTCGTATTTTATTGTTGCCCGAGTAGCTTTTGGCTGAAATGTGCTTTTCCCTTTGCCTCACTTATCCTAAGTTCATAACGTCGAGAGCAGATCCCGTGCACGTGTAGAAGGCTTAGGCGTCGTTCCGGGCCCGGTTACACAACATTTTAGTTAAGAGCCACTCGGGAACGGAGTGATTCCGAGAAGTTTTGTGGGGAGAACAATATACAAAGAAAACGTATAATATTATTGAACTTTGTGATACATAGCTTTTCATGGGTAGAATCGGCGTAAGTGTTCTATGTTCCACGGGTGTGGAACCTCGGTGCCGTCCTCGTATTGGAGACGAAAAGTACCCGGACATATGACCTGAGTCACGATGAACGGGCCTTCCCATGGGGCGGAGAGTTTGTGAACTCCTGCAGTGGATTGCACTCGGCGTAAGACGAGGTCGCCAATGTTGAAGTCCCTTTCCTGGACGTTCTTGTCGTGGTAGCGTCGGAGTTGTTGCTGGTAGTGCGCGTGCTGTATGAGCGCGCTAACTCGGTGTTCCTCGATGGAGACTAGGTCCACCTCGCGAGCTGCCTCAGCTTCACCCTCGTCATAGTTATCAATGCGCGGAGATCCAAAAGCAATGTCGGTGGGGAGGATAGCCTCGGAGCCGTAGACGAGGAAGAATGGAGTATGACCTGTTGCTCGACTCGACTGAGTTCTGAGTCCCCAAATGACTTGTGGTAGCTCCTGGTGCCACCGTCCGGCGAATTTCTTCAATGGGTCGAAGACCCTTGCTTTCAATCCTTGGAGTATCATGGCGTTGGCTCGTTCCACCTGCCCGTTGCATCTGGGATGGGCGACGGAGGCGTAGTATACGCCGATACAGCTGTTCTCGCAAAAGTCCCAGAAGGCGGACCCGGTGAACTGTGTCCCCAAGTCGGTGATGATCTTGTTAGGGACTCCGAACCGGTGTGTGATTTCTTCGATGAAGGCGGCGGCCTGCTTTGATGTTGGAGTTCCGACGATGGCCTTGTACTCTATCCATTTGGAGAATTTATCTATGGCGACGAGGATGTGTGTGTAACCTCCCGGGGCTGCTCTGAATGGTCCCACCATGTCCAACCCCCAACAGGCGAACGGCCATGAAGGCGGAATAGTGCGCAGAGCTTGGGCCGGGAGGTGTTTCTGTTTGGCGAAGAATTGGCACCCCTGGCATCGGCGGACGAGTGCTTTGGCGTCGGAGACGGCGGTGGGCCAAAAGAATCCAGCTCGGTATGCTTTCCCGACTAGAGTTCCTGCGGCGGCGTGGCTTCCACAAACTCCCGAGTGGATGTCGTCGAGGATCTGGAGGCCGACTTCTTTCGTGACGCATTTGATGAATACTTGATTTGTGGTAGCTCGTCTGTACAAGGCGCCGCCGACCACCACGTAGTTTTTGCTTCGGCGTTCCAGGATCTTTCGCTGCGTGGGGTCTTTTGGCACTTTGTTGTGGGCGAGAAAATCTATGAACTCGGCCATCCAGTCTTCTTCTTCTGCGTTAATGGCTAGCACCTCGCAGAGTTCCGGGGCAGGCTCTGGCTCGTCGTTCGGCTCCTTTACCGAGGGTTTGAGGAGGCCCTGCACGAACACCCCCCCTGGAACTTCTGCGCGGGTGGATCCCAGCTTGGCGAGTGCATCAGCGGCGAGGTTGTTTTCCCGTGGGACGTGGTGGTACTCAACCGTTTCC
>CM014275.1:11376149-11442543 GCA_004135705.1 Alloteropsis semialata
ATCCGATCAGGGCGGTCTTGGAGGAGTCGGAGAGCCCAAGCGAGATAGCGCGCACTTCTTCAGCCGGCTGCATTGTGGTCGGCGCGGCCCTTCGCTTGGAGGACTCGGGGACGGAGCCTGGGTCCCCTTGGAAGGTTCTTGCTTCGTGGACCACCTCCATTTGGAGCACGCTGCGTTCGATGCCGGTGCAGAGGTGGAGCCCTTCTTTGTCGCAGCCCTTGGAGAGGTGTACGTCGCTGCGGATGGAGAGGACGCCGTTCGGTGCTGGCATCTTCATCAGCAGATATGTGTAGTTGGGGATCGCCATGAATTTGGCGAGCGCTGGTCTCCCCAATATGGCGTGGTAGGCGGTGGTGAAGTCGGCGACCTGGAAGTTCAGGTACTCGGTCCTGAAGTTGTCCTGATCACCGAAGGTGACGGGCAAAGCGATCTGCCCGAGTGGTTTGGAGCCTTTTCCCGGGATCAGCCCGTAGAACGGGTGGAGAGAAGGACTCAGGGCGTCGAGGCCGATGCCCATGTCCCTCAGCGTCTGGGCGAAGATGATGTTGAGCCCGCTCCCACCGTCGATGAGTACTTTGGTGAGGCGGGCGTTGTGCACAATCGGGCTGAGTACCAGCGGTTACTCGCCCACGTCGGAGACCTGGAACCACTGGTCCTCCCTGGAGAAGGTGATTGGCTGCTCGGACCAGCGGAGTGGTTGGATCGGCGATGTGTAGCAGGAGAATATCTCCCGGTCACGTACTTTTTCCCGGCGCTTGTCGTCTACGGGCGGCGGCCCTCCGAGGATGAAGTTCACCTGCCTGTCGACGTTCGGGAAAGCAGGGTTCTCGGGAGCCCCTTTTCCCTTGTCGCCTTTGTCGTCATCTCGTGGCGGCAGCTTCCCCTCCTTTTTCTTGTAGGCGTCGGCGAGCCCCATGCAGTCGATCATACGATGCTTGGACTGCTTGTGGATGGGGCAGGGTCCTTGGAGCATCTTTTCGAAGTCGGCGCTGAAGTTGGACCGCGGGCGAGGGCCGCTACGGTCCATGGCGGCGACGGTGTAGTCTCTTGAGCGCTTTCGGTCATCCCTCCTGCTAGGTTCAGGTCGGGAACGGCGCGTATCCTCCTTCTTCGGGCGGTCTTCTCGGCGAGGGGGACGATCGTCGTCCCGAGAGCTTTTCTTGCCATAGTGGAGACGGACAGCCTCCTTGGCGTTGGCCATCTTGTTCACCCGGCCAAAGAACTCGCCGGAGGTCTTTGGCAGGTCTTCACAGAGGCGCTCGAAGACGGCGGAGTCGGCGAGGCCATCGAGGAAGTAGCTGATAATCTCGGACTCGGAGCAACCGGGAACTAAGTTCCGGTTCTCCATGTACCGGTCGGTGTAGTCGCGGAGGCTCTCCGCCCGGTTCTGCTTGACCTTGCCCAGGTCCCAGGCGGTGCCTGGTCGGATGGAGCTCCCCTGGAAGTAGCTTTTGAACTTGTCGCAGAGGGTCCCCCAGCTGTCGATGGAGTCGGGCTCAAGGCTGTGGAGCCAGGTTAGCCCCACCTTGGTCATGGCGACGGGGAAGTAGGCGCACATGGCATCGTGGTCGCCGTTCACCGCGCGGATGGCGATGCTGTACGTCCGGAGCCACAGCGTCGGGTCCGCCTTCCCATCATACTTCTCTATGCCTGTAGGTTTGAAGTTAGCAGGCATTCTAATGGACCTCACTCGGGCGGTGAATGCCGGGAAGCCGTCGCAGTCGTTGAGGTTCCCGGCGTCGGCGTGTCCTGAATCGGCGGAGTAGTCTTCCGGGGTGTTAGCCCGGGGTGGCCTGTCCTGTCCGAGTGGAGCCCCGTACTTGCGATCGAATTCTCGGCGACGTGCGACCTCAGCGGCCTCGAGCTCTCGGCGTTGGCGTGCTTCGCGATCCAGCCCCGGAGGGCCGTGTTCACGGTTGTACTCGGCGCGCCGTCGGAGTTCTTCCTCGTCCCTCCGCCGGTGACGGTCGTCAAGATTCCTTCGGAGATCGCGGTTACGGAGTTGTTCGCGGAGATCGGGTTGCTCGACCACGCCGCGATCGGCATCTCGGTGACTGGCCGACCTGGAGTGGCGAGATGAGGAAGCAGGAGCCCTCTGGGCGATCATGCCCGCGGCTGCGGTCAGCCTGACCTTGATCCGGTTGAGCTCGGGGGTTTCTGGGATCCCCTCTAGCTCTTGGTGCGCGGCGGCAAGGTTGGCCGACGGAGTGGCGTAGACACCTACGCCGCCGACCTCTTGGATGAAGTCGTCTTGGAGATTGCGCGTGACCCTGGGGTTTCGGCGTTCTCGCCGCGCGTCGCGGCGTCGTTGCCTTTCACCGTTACGCCCAATCCTGGCATCACGGCGTGCTTGATCCTCGCCCTGAACAGTTGGTTCGTCGGCGGATATGTCGGAGACGAACGTCTCCCGCTTGGCTGGCGTGATCCTCTTATTTGGAGGGAGGACACGTGTCACCCGCGGGAAAGCCGGAGTTGGTTCGGGCGGAGTCGGCGTATCTTGATGGTGTTGTGCCGCTGCAACATCCGGAGTAGATCCGATCTGGGTGGCCGCGATGGGATCGACCTCCCTGATCGCATCTGGAGAGTAGTCGGCGTTCATGCGTTCGCCGAGTGCTTGCTGGTAGACGGCCCCGCTGTTCCTGAGTCCCAGCGGGAATCGTGCCGGCGAGGCGATGCTCCGACGAGCTGACTCGGTGAGTTCAATGCACTCACCGACGGAGGCGATGGCGTGATCCATGTCCGCCTCGAACTGGCGTTGGCGGGCAGCCCATCGGCGCCTCCGTTCTTCGGGTGTCTCCTGCACCCTGGGTGGTCGAGGCGGAGTGGACGAAGTAGTCGGCGATATAGGAGAAGGCGCGTTCCCCTCGGATGGCGGGAGAACGACGCCGGCCGCCGCGGTCGCCGAGTTGTTGGCGATGATTGGCGACGGAGTGGTGATGGTGACGATCCCGTCTGGTGTAGCGTCGAGTCGTGGCGCTGTCTCCTCCGGGGTGGCGTCACGGGTGAAGGAGAGCTCTCCCTCGGGTCCAGCGGTGAAGACCATGGATCCGAAGAAGAACATAGCCCCCTCGGTGATGGAAATCTTCATGGTCGCCGGCGTGATGACGGCGGAAGTGAATGCCATCGAGCTTTTAGATTGATCTCGTCGATCAACCCCTACCTGGCGCGCCAACTGTCGGATGTTTGGACCCGGCAGTCCACACAGGGTAGCCTACGTGGTTGATTTGTTGAGGGACAGATCGAGGATCAGAAGTCGATGGTAACACAAGACGCAAGGATTGATCAGGTTCGGGCCGTCGAGATGACGTAATACCCTACGTCCTGTGTTGGGGGTGATTGTATTGCTGTGTATGAAGTTCCTGGAAGGATCTCCGTAGTTGGGTTCTGTCCTAGGGTTGTATGATCGTGGGTTGTAGCGTAGATGTTCGATGCTCTGGAGGGGGGTCTCAAGGCGCCTTATATAGTCCGGCTGCCTTGAGTTACAAGTCGGCCAGAGATCGTAACCTACCCGGAATACAAGGATTTGATCCCATAACGATTACAGATATCTTTCCCTACAATTCCGGCTAGTTTATCTTGATCTCCGAGCTTCTTGCGGGATACGCCGTCTTCTTTCCTTGCTGCACGCGCCGTCGCGCCCATCCGGTTCGCCCGACCGGTGGGCCTCCGACTGGTGGGCCAGTCAGTCCGACAAACCGATCCAAATGTACTCGGATTGGGCCGCCCCTTGCTGGTTGGGCCAATCCGCCTTCTGGGTACCCCTGGGGGTCTACCCCCGACACCGGTCAGACCGGTGCCGGCCTGAGCAGCAGGCTGAGCTGGCTGTGACTGCTCCTGCTGCACAAACTCATCTCCAACTGGATCAACCTGAATTTCTGGCTCAGGAGAAGGAATCCTAGGATATTTCTTGGGATTAGGCCTCAAAGGTTTGTGGCTCACATCACTAGGAAAGTCAATCTTGGTCACCTTTCTAATCATGTACATAACATAGGGACAATAGCTGCAGATCTTCTTTGGATTTTCAGATACATGCTTGATCTCTTGCCAAATAAAATCCCCAACACTGAATTCAGGTGCCTCAGGTCTCATAGCAAACATCAAATTCTTTTGGAAGGAAGTGATCTCAGATGTATTGCCATCTCTAGGGGTTATTGTCTTTCTAAAGAGCCTATTGAGAACTCCATAGAAAGTGTACAAATGGTTCACTTTCCTCCATTCATTTTCCATATTGCGAGGATACATGATCTTTAACATAGATAGTTCAAGTTCCCCCTCATCATGTAACTTTTGAAGGCCTTCTTCATCTCCAAGTTTCAACATGTTGCTGAAGGCCTGAAAGGTGATATGGTACTTCTCTCCATTTGTCATCCAAAACATAGCTCTAACACCTTTCCTAAAGCCAAAGTACACTGTGGCATAGAACTGAGCAATAATCTCTCTGTTCCAGCTTTGCTTGAAACCCATGAGGTGCATTATCCTTTGTCTTGTACAAGTCTTAATGATCTCATCAAAAATTGGATTATGCTGATCTGTCATGTGTCTTCCAATCCACATACTGAGCCTCATGTGTGATTTTGGACTTCTTTAGAATAACTGAGGTGTAGAAATCCTGCTGAAACATAGTCCAAAATCTGTTATCAGTAGCTGTCCTAGCCCCACTGTAAGAATCTGCATCTCGCATTTTCATCATAGCCTTTGTCATCCCTTCCCCATGATAATTTGTCATTCTTCTGCCATAGAGATAGATAGGCCTCACAATGACAGGAACATCATCGTCACCTTCACCATCATCATCACCATCATCATCATTGTCACCATCACCATCACCATTGCCATCACTATCACCACCACCGTCACCATCACCACCATCATTACCATCACCATCACCCTCATCACTGCCACTGCTGCCATTATCAATAGCTGGGCCTTTGCCATGACGATGTTCCACTCTCTAAGGACTCTGCTCAACATCGTCACTACTAGTTTCCACTTCCTCCTCTTCTTCCTCCTCAACATGCATCTCGACTGAAGGCCTCTTCTGCCCTCTAGGTCTCAATTTGCTGGCATAATCATCTTGTACAGCGCTAGCACCTTGAGAACTAGAATCATCTTGTCTTCTCTTTTTCCTTCTCTCGGCATCATGATCCTTAGTCATAGCTGCTGATCCTGGGTCACAAATATTATGAAAAGTATCCATAAGACACCAGGGCACAAGATTTGATAGATTTGATGATAGAAAGCACACGGATTGGAATAATTGGAGCAGCTCTGGGCATGACCGGTCAGACCGGTCAAGGTGACCGGTCAGACCGATCACCCCCAGAACTGAGCCAATAGCTCCATCCAGTAATCTTGAGCAGCTAGATGGTCTAGATATGATCAAAGAAATTTATGAGACATCCTAAGCAGATAAGGGTTGAATATACTGAACAGAATCAAGTTTTGGAGGTGAACTGCCCGGACCGGTCAGACCGGTCAGGGGCACCGGTCAGACCGGCGCTGGCAATTCATCCCCAAAATTCAATCCACACCAATGCATCCAACAAAATTGAAAGATCTTCTAGGAATAGTCTCTAAGGGTTGCCAGGAGATGTTCTACCCAAGGAATTTTAAATCTACTCATGGAGTTGATAGATCGGGCAAAAACAAGATTTGAATACCTTGGAAGAGAGGAACTTGAGTTGAATCCAAAGAACCGGTTAGGGCACCAGTTAGACTGACCGAGGAGGCTTGAATCCTTGAGAAGGGTGAGCTTTTCCTTGGTTGAATCCTCAAATCGCCAATGGAGAGTGAGTGGGAGACTTGGGCGCACGGGCAGGAGGGAGAACAGGTCGTGGAGGAGAGTGGGGGGTGAAAGAGGATAAGTTTGCACTGTTTAGTCACGGGTGGGGTAAAAGGGGTGAATCCCGGGGTACACCGGTCAGACCGGTGGCCGGCACCGGTCAGACCGGTGCCTCCCCAACAGAAATGGTGACAAGGCTAGTTAGAGATAGATTTTGATCCTTTAGCCCTCACAAGATTGGACATAAGATTTGCAGTGAATATTTATCCAAAGTTGACATATCTCAGAAGAATATATGATAATCCAAATTATTTCTCATTTCTTGATTCTTCCAAGAAAGATAGATAGATAGATAAAGATTTTATGGACTTGAGAAAATCTTCCCACTTGTGACTAGGCATCAATCTAGCAAAGTGAACAATAGTCACAAGTGAGTCAATCGAGCCACAAAGACCAAGAACCAAAATTTTTCAAAGAAAGCACACTTCCTACACATGCTAGTTGAATTTTCACAAAAACTACCCTATGCCACAAAAGACATGCATCTATCTCAAGTCAATAGTCATCTTAGCATATTTAGGTCATATATTGCAAGAGATGACACCAAGTCAATTCTCAATGAAGACATCAACTAAATATCTAGATTTGAAGCTCAAAATTGACTTAAAACAATTACATGCAAAAACTCACACTAGCAAGGATATGAGGCCTAGATGCTCAATGTAAAAACATAGGTTAAAGGAACATACCTTGGCCTCTAGCTAATCTTTCTTCACATTGGTGAAGATTCATTTCTCAAGTCTTGTGATTTATCCATATAATCCAAATTCCTCTTTTCATTTATGATTTTCCCTTATATACATCATTGAAAAGAAATGCATTAAGTAGCACAAGACCAAGTTTCATCATTTAGTGACCTTTGGATTGGAAAGGCATAATGGATCACTAAAATATAAAACCTCACAATATAGGTTAAATTCCTTTTTCTTGATGCACCTGTGTATATGAGTGGAAGGCAAGCTCACATGCATCAATCTTGTCACAAAGCCAAGCAAAGAGATTTAATCTATATTATGGCAAGCATCTATTTAATAAGATAATTCATTTGTCCAATGGAGATAGATACACTTTTACCAATTTTGAACAAAAAAGCATAGCTTGCTTCAAAGAGAGACAAACTCTCACAAGGGAGACAAACTCTCACAAATGAGACTACAAGATCACTAAAGGAAGTGTTAGTCTCTAGGACACAAATTGTAGGATAATCTCCCCCTTAATAGGTGCATCATGTATTTGAATTCCATGTCACACGCACTTAGCCAATTTAATGAGTTTGAGGAGTTTATCTCACAATTTGGTCCCGGCACATAAATAAATTACATTTATTGAAAAGATGCCAAGAATACTTACTACCACAAAGATAGTGCATAAATTGTATGCCATGGAGGTGCTGAAAGAATTTCTTGTAATATTCCAAATTAGATGAAGCTTGACAATCAAACCACTGCCGGAACTTCTGGTATGATTTGTCCGGAATTTCTGGCATGGAACCGAGGCTGCCGGACTTTCAGGTCGAAAGTTCTGGCATGAAACCGAGGCTGCCGGAACTTCGGATCGGAAGTTCTGGCATGAAATCGAGGCTGCCGGAACTTGATGTTTGCTAACCGGGCCAGAACCGGTCAGACCGGTCAAGGTGACTGGTCAGACCGGTCATCCCCAGTCAGCGCACTCACAATTGGAATTCTTTTCTTTTACTTGCTCCAAGAAATTTCTTCTTTACCTTTTCTATAATTTCCTGCACTTCAAAATAGTATGCTCTACTAGAGAGTCATTAAAAGCATCACATGGCATATGGGGAATAAATCAAATAAAAATGTCAAAGTCACTTTCTCATGCTTCACTAACTCACACTTGTGACTCATGAGTGTTCACATAGAACTGAGAGTGACTAAGACATGACATTTAGCACTAGTTACCGAGATGACATTGGTTTTATGATTTCAACACTTTGCTAGTCACTTGGCTAATTTCTTCATTTCTTGTATCTTTTCTATAGGCCAAGTGTCCAATGCCTCTCGACGATCCTGCAAGCTCAGCAAGCACTCTTTGGTACCCAAATCTTGTTGGGTCTTTTGAGGTTAGTCACAAGATGCTTAGGAACCCAAATGACTCTTATGCTAGTTTGAGGTGAAGTAATCACTCTTATAGCACAAGTATCAGTCTTGTCTTTCCCAAGCTTACTAAAATCATAATGGACAAGGTTAGATTCAAGAATGTTACCATTTGGACAATCCTTGCCCATGTGACCCTTTTGTCGGCAAGTATAGCAAACACGGCTCTTGTCCTTGCTTGACATTGTATCTCTTTGCTTTTCTTGCCTTTGCTTGCTTTTGGGTTCCATGGATGAAGAGGTGACTTCAATCTTGTCACTGTGGTGAAAGGTGGCTGCTCTGGCCGACACCGGTCTGACCGGTCCAAGTGGCCGGTCTGACCGGTTGTAACACCTCTGGTGTTTGGCCCTGCGTTTATCAACTAACTAACTTAATGCATTGCATCGTTGATCATGTAGCATAATCCCTGTCATCTAATGGCATAATAAAGAAAGCATGTGAACCTAGTCATTAGTGCTTTATCATTTCATGCATACACATGTGTTATCATTTCATGTGCTTTTTATGCATGGTTCATGCTAAGATACTTTTAATGCTTCATTCATACTCTCTTTAGCATGCCTAGCAAGTTTCATGAGCATCTCATGTGCATAGCTAGTGTTCTAGATGTGTTTTAGCTCTTTAGCGCTAAGTTCAAAGTCTTGTCTTTTTGCTGTCTTGAGTGCTTAATTAATATATGTTAAGCTAGTTATCTTGCTTTGGAGCCTTTATCAAACTTGTAGAGCTCTCGTTGATCTTTCCAGCAGTACCCCATTCATTCCTTGAAGTTTCTCCAAACTCCTGCAATCCTAATTCTAAAACAGCTACCCAAACCAGTTTCTGTCGATTCCGAGAAGCTCCAAAGTGTTCTGAATTCGTGAATTTTTGGCCGAATTCAATCCTTTTTATCTCCAAATCTAGTTGAGCTTTGGGACAAACTTCCTTACTGAAAGTTGTAGCCCTATCATCCATCTACGACTTTGATATAGCTAGGTGGGTAAGGTTATGCAGTAGATTTCAGAGTTTTTGCCAACCAAAGTCGGGCTGTTCGGAGAACGCCGGTGAACGCCGTTCACGGTCACTACTCGCCGTGGATGAACGTCGCGTCCGTTCCGGCACGGCCGTGCCCGTTCCACCTCGCCAACGGCGGGCATGACGCGTCCCGGAGCACTCCCAGCCCCGCCATACCCTGCAACCCCGTCCTAGCAGCGTCGCACGGGCGTCCGCACCACGGCCACGACACCGGGGTTGGAAGCCATCGCGTCGTCGTCCTCGCCTCGGTCATGCCCATGCCTTGACCACTGTCGGCGGCTGTAGCACGCCTGTTTCACCTGCTCCCGCACACGTTGGCGCTCGTCACCGCCCCTGCCGGCGCACGGAAGCCACTCGGCTCATTAATGGACACCACGGTCACATAGGCCACCGACGCTCCTCGGTGCTCCCACTTCTCCATTCGTCCGCAAGCCGTTTCCTCTCACCCAGAGTATCCTCGCACCTTCCTCCACACGCCCAACCCATCCCCAACCTCTCCCATACATCTCTTCGGCCGGAATTTCACATCTTGGCCTGCCATCGCTGTTCCCGTTCTTCCTCGTAGGTAGCTTCAATCGGTGTGCCATCCTCCAATCAATCTATCAAGACGAGTTCGTCGCGTCCGGGAACACACGATGCTCCCCTTGTTTTGAAGTTTCGTCACCGGGGAGGAACAAGGGGGCGGGCGGCGCCGTTCTGGCCAGCGTGCACGCCACGCCGCGCCGTCTGAGGTCTCCGCGAGGGAGACAGGGGCGCTTCTGGGGAGGCAACCGGTCAGCTGGGCCTTCGGGCGCCGAGATGGGCCGGCTGAGCGCGCAGGCGGCAGCGCGAGCGGGCCGNGCAGGCAGGAGGCGGGGCCAGGCGTGCGGGCGGCTTGGGCCGGCTAGCGGCTGGGCCTGCTGCCCCGCGGGCCCATGAGGAGGTAGAGAAGGGGGTAAGGGAGGAGGCGGCCAGGCCAGTGGTCACCTGGGCCCTGGTTGCCGAAGTGGGCCGAGGTAAGAGGAGGGAGTGAGGGAAAGAGGAGGTGGCGCAGTGGGCCGGCCGAGCTGGGCCTGGGCTGGCCAGGGGAGGAGAGGAGGAAGAGTTGAGGGAGTAGTTTTGAACTGCGAAGTTGTTTCCCGGCCCGTTTGTTGAATCCCGAGTCCTTGTTTTTACTTGTGTAGCTGCTCCTTGCAAAATTCATAGAAAATCGTAGAAAATTCCAAAAATTATGAAATAAATTTTGTTGGTTTGCTCATGAAGTTCTCTCTGCAAGAAAAATATGATTAGGAGTAAAATAGATGTTTATCCCTCTATTTAATTCAGTTAGTGAACACTAGCATGTATGGTTTAGTTAGTTGCGTAGTTGTTTAGTAGCTAATCTTTTTGCAAGATTTGTTTGGTGAGATTAGTAGATGTGCATTCCTTGCTGTAGAGACTAGTGTGCTTCTTGTGCCATTTATTTATATGTGTTTTTGCTATCTTTTTGTTAGTAGTCATGCATGCTTCTTTTATATGCTAGGTAGGGTGTTACATTAAAGTTTTTCTTTAGTGGCATGATCATGTGAGTGTGTGCTGTTATAAATGGATAACTTGCTGATCTGAAACTTGGTATATTTTTTGAATAAATTTAGGAGTAAAGCTAAGTTGAAAGAAATATATAAATAACCATAGGTATATAAGTAGATGCCACTCATGTTATCATGGGCTATGTTTTACATGCTAAAATGGCTAGTCATAATCACCACCAGTACCTTGATGCATTACATGTTAAAATCTATTTATTGTGTAACTAGTGCTCATGAAGTAAATAGACAAGTTAGTTCATGACTGTTCACTGCAAGCATGAGCATCCTATTTATTTTGTCTTTGCATTCATCGCACTCATGCATATGATGCATTTCATGTAGATACCGCAGTCGCTGACAGTCTGTACGAGTTGGTGGCTGAACCCGTTGCTGACCCGGTGGAGACCGCAGTTGTTGCTGAGCCCGTTGCTGAAGGCCCGAACCAAAGTTCGGTAGAGCCCAAGGCTGTTGAGCAGGAAGGCAAGCACCGTATCATAACCCCTAATTTCCAAAACTATGCAACACAATTACTTAAGTATTGTGCATTTAAGTTTTGGATATGATTGAAACCCTAGATGCATAATCCCTAGGATTCCTGTCAAGATACTAGTATGTGTAGGTCGATAGCTTGCCATGCTAAATAGGACCGGTAGAAGTCGAGTGATTTCCTTCATTCGCGAGACATAGGTTCTTTACTTTATGTTGAAATCATGAGGCTCGTGGGCAGGGCGTGGTTCCAGGCTCCTGTGGTGTGGAGTTTTGCCCCGTCTGCGTATGAAATGGACTAAGGTCATTGCTGTATTGTTGGGCGAGCATTGAACGTACTGTGCATATACTGGCGTCTGGGTCCCAGGAAACTGATGTACCTGAATCAAACAGTATTTGGGCTTCTTCCCACTACTCTGGGAGTGGATGGATGGCGGGTGTAGTTGCGGCTACTTGGTCCGGGACCAGTAGAGCTTTGCACCCAGGACTAGTGGGTTTAGACTAAATATCCGGGAGAGGATGGGAAAGGTGGTCGCGTAAGGCTCCGGGAGCGCTTACGTGACGTGTGTTCAGGTTTCCCTTGCAAGGTGTAAATTCGATCATGAGCGCGGCACTTCTCCGTTATGAGTACCGCTTGTCCGCTGTACAGCATAAGTAGTCAGGAGGGAATGATGAATAATAATGGTTATCTGATTATTTGTTGTTCCAACATGTTTGCTATAGAAAAGGTGCTCACATGGATACTTGATAATGACTATGAACTTGATGCTAAAATTTGAAAGTTAGGATCAACTATTAGTTGCTTTTCGGCAAAACAAGCCCCACAGCTAAAAGCCTTGCATTCTTAGGAGTCGGTGTTATAAACCATATTCGGGTAAGTCTTGCTGAGTATTAGTTACTCAGCCTTGCTTGTGGCTTTGCTTTTCAGAATGTGAATTCAATGTGTCTGATGGCTCCGAGCAGTGGATCATCGATGGTCAAACCGTTCCGGCGGGTTGGACCGTTGAGTGGATCGAGGACTAACTGGCTTGTTGTGTGCTTTTGATGACATGTTCTTGGGCCTATGAACATGTTATTGTATCTCGTCGTTTAGCTTCCGCGCTTTTATTCAGAACTCTAGTTTGTATTTTAAGTGTTTTAAACTCTGGCTTGTAAAACTTAATTATGGAACTGTTGTAAATTATGGTGATGTTGGTAACATCTGTGCTCTCCTTCGAGGGAGCCTTGTGCACATTGGTTCGATCGGAAATACGGTGGTTTCATCGGGCTTGACCCGACAGATCGTCTAATTGAACTGTTTGAAGTACGAGTAACCGGATCAAGTGATTGAGATGACGGTTAACGTGCTTGAGCCAGTTTAATTAGGACGGTTTTGCCACACCGGTCAGGGTCAGAGCCACCTACATTAGTAGCGCCGGGACACATGGCTATCGTGTGTCCCTTCTTCTTGCATCCATAGCAAATCCTTTTCTTTGCAAGATTCCTTTTCTTGGATACTCCATGCTTCTTTGTCTTGCTTTTATGCTTGATGGAGCACATAGATGCATAATACCCCATTGTTGAACAATTGAAGCATTATATGTGATCAAGCTCCCTTTTCTTCTTTTCTTGAGTCTTGTCTTTGTTGACTTTATCATCATGCTGAGGGATTGAGTCAGTGACCATTGATCCCTTCTCAAGCTCATTCACCATGTTTTCACGGTTATCTTGAGAAGGTTGCACTTGACCTTTTCCCTTAAGCTTGACCAAGTCATTCTTGATCTTTTCATCCTCTTGCTTGATATCTTCCATTTCTTCAGCAAGAAGATCATCACAAGACTCTACAACAACATGCTCAACACAAGATTGGGTTGCTTGGGAGCAACACGGTTTTTCACATAATAAAATAGAATTCATGTGAGAGCATGTGCTTGTGTGTGTATGAGGTTCAAGATATTTTACCGATGTTAATACAACCTCATGAGCAATGTCTAGCATAGCATATGATTCCACAAGCTTCTAATGAGAACACTCAAGTTCTTTGTGAGTTGCTTGCAAAGCCATATGCTCACTAGTGAGCTTATCAAGTTGAGCACTAAGCATTTGATTGTCTTGTTCTAAGGATGCTACACAAGCAGATAAATCAGTAGCACAAGTATAATCCTTTGACAAGATTTCATACTTACTGACCAAGGAGGCATGTGACAACTTGAGCTTTTCAAGTTCTTGAGTTAGAGCCTTGATGGTTCCAACTCTATGGAATTCATCTCTCTTGGTCTTCTTCTTACTCTTGCAAGCCATTAGACACTTGGGTCCCTCATCATTGGATAAAGAAGAACCAGAAGTGGATGGGGTGACGCTTGCGGCTAGGGTGTCTTGAGCGCACTCGGAAACAACACCCTGGGGAGAACCGGTCAGACCGGTCAAGGCTATCGGTCAGACCGGTGCCTCCAGGCAGGCTGCAATTTCTTCCTTTTGCTCTTCTAGCTCCTTGGAAAAAACCACCTGAGTCTCAATGAATATTGCTGATGCAGTTGAGCACTTCTCAGGTGATTCCATAACTTCTTGCTCTTCATCATCACTTTCTAAATCTTCAAATGTATCCGTGATGAGAGTCCAAATGTGATGAGCATCTCTTCGGATTTGTTTCTTGCTAGAGATGATATCCCATAACTCTTCACAAACAGAACCCCACAAGAAGTTAATAACACAAGCATTGAGTTGCGTACAAGCTAGCTCCTTTTGAGTGAGATTTGACAAATCAAAGTTGCCATAATCAAATTTAGTAGGTAGAATGCTAGCAACTAAAATATGTTCAACTAAAGGATCTAAATTTCTAAGAGCATTATGAACATTACCAAACCAAGAAGCATAGTTTGAGCCATCGAGCTCAAGTGGCTCAAATTATACCTCAATCGACATCTTTTCTTCACGGCGGTTAAGCTTAGATGTGAAGCCAAGCTCTGATACCAATTGAAAGGACCTTGATGTCGCCTAGAGGGGGGTGAATAGGTGAATGGCCGGCAAATAAAACTTTTCCCCCAAATTTCTCTAGTTGCCAGAGGGTGACCGGTCAGACTGGTGCTCCACACCGGTCAGACCGGTGCTGTATAGTGCACACACCCAACAGCAGCTCGAGCTTCTCCTTGACTTCTAGCACGAACCAAACTTGGTGAGTAGCTTCTGTAGATGATCTTTAGCAAGGCAAAACTATCCCTGCACACAATATAAGCACACCCAAGTAGATCGAAGCGGAAGCACAAATAATGTACTAGAAATCAACAAGTGAGGCAAAACCAAACCAAGACACAAGGAGTTGTTTTCCTGAAGTTCGGATTCACCGCTCGCACCAAGCAGCCACCAAGGCACGGTGAATCCTACTCTCCGTTGAGGAAGCTTATACGACCACACAAGGTCAAGCTATCTCCTCCTTCCACTAGTTTGCTTCTTCCCTTTCGGAGGTGAAACACAACCTGCACAAACAATCCCGTGGCTCACCACACACTTTGGTAGCTCACCGGGCGACGCCAAGCCGTCTAGGAGGAAGAACCTCCAAGAGTAACAAATGCTTCAAATGGCTTTCTTGACAGTGAATCGAAGTGCTCAAGCTATGGTTGCTCTTGTTTGCTCTCTAATGCTCACACAATCTTACTCTCTCAACCCAACACAAAGATATCTCAAATATCACACAAATCTCACAAAGAGAGGTTGGTGAGAGCTTTTCTGGCTTCTAGAAGGTCTGAATGGCGTGTGGAAGCAACAACCCACCAAGAAGGGGGCCAAGGGGTATAAATACCCCAGCACACAAAAATTAGCCGTTGGGATTCTGTCCTAATCGGTCAAGACCGGTCAGGCAGAGCCGAATTTGAAAACTAGCCATTAGAGCTAGCACCGGTCAGACCGGTCCCCTTGACCGGTCAGACCGGTCAGGCTGAGTGTGTCCCAAAACTTCTCTCAAGTTAGCTCAAGGTTTCATCCAGGGATAAAACCACACAATGTTAGTTGAGCTGGGACTGTTAGCACACTCTGAGACTCTCTTAAGGCTATTCTCACATAGGTCAACTATTGAGCACTTTTGATATTTGTCAATAAGCAAATGTTGCATCCCTCTTGATAGTACGGCGTACCTATACTCAAGGATAAATATAAACACAAAGACATCCTCTTGAGTTTCCAAGTCTTGATCAATGCCATACTTTGATAGTTGTCAACATGAGGGCTTTCAACATTGCTATCTTTCTTGAGCAATTCCATACTTGAGCTAGTGACTTAGGATTTTCCATCATCCATTGACAAAGTGTATTTGAATCCTTAAGTCACTCCATTTTATCAATCACAACTAATTGATGCTTTGCATTGCTTCCCTCAATAAAGCTTGGATATGGTTCTTCGAAACCCCACGGACCTAGATACTTCACATTAGCAATTCGCACACATGGAAAGCCGTCGCTTCGCCAAAGCTTGCTTAGTCCCTCGCTCTAGTCATCTCGGTTGATTTCTTCACCACTTACCCTTGTCACATTGAGTTTAGTTTTGCTTCATCATTTTGAAATCCCATTTGAAAGAGCTCTTCAAATGCTTGTTCTTGATTGACAAAGTACATTCAAACCACTGCAAACTTCCAACAATGAGACCAATGTATGTCACATAAGCATATGTCCCTTTGGTGTAAATACATGAAGCCTTGCAATTTCCACTTTGAATGATCCCTTCATATGTCAACAAGCTTTCTCATAGAATTGGAACCACATAGATATACCTTTGTTAACTTGTCCATAATATATCAACACATATGCTTGTCATTCAATATTTATGCACAAAGAGATCACACACTTGCTTGCCTTTCACATTATGAGCCAAAGAACATTCATTTAATATATAATTCAATATCACAACATGAATGTACAAATAATAACCTGCTCATAGTCTTAGACAAACAAGTTAGTCCTTTAATCGTTTTGTCATACAATTCACCAAAACCCACATGGGGGCCTGTCACACCCGGTTTTAAGGACAAAACCAGATGACTATCATATGTGCGCCAGGATCAAGTTTACACACATATGAGACTTCATCAGTGATATAAAAGACAGTGCAAAAACGTAAATAGTACTGGATAAATTATTACACTCACGCGAAGCGAATAACTAGCAGCGGATCTTGAACACTTCACCACAGGCAGCTGACTGGGGGAACACGTACGCCTAGAAATCTCCAAAAATACTCCACCAAACTCTCTTGCCTTAGCCTGAGCCGCAGATAAAGCAAGGTTGAGTACACTTATGGTTGGTACTCAGCAAGTGTAGAGCAAAAGCAAATGACATGCAAGGCTTAACAAGGAATAGCTGGCTATTTAATTTAGCTTAAGCACTTTAGTTGGTCATATTTTAATTAACAGCATAATTACTAAGGTATAAGTGTATACCAACCCAATTAAGCATAAATATATACCATAAACCATAACCATATCCAATGCATGAATGATCCAATTTATTTCATCTTCAAGTTCAAATTATCATGCGAGGGTACAGGCCGCTCTTGACCGTGAGCACGGCTGATATATCAGTTTTTAACACTCTGCAGAGGTTGTACACTTTCACCACAAGTCGTGATTCCCATTGCCAAAGGCATGTACTCCCCTCACACCACGTGAACAAAGTACTGGGTTTCACAGCGAGGCCTTTCCAAAGAATCTCTCAATGTGTGTGTGCTCCCTTACCATGCAGGTCTCTAGAAGGAAAACCTTCCTCTCCCGCGCCTCTGCACACAAAACTTGCCGGTAGCAACCAGCCCCATCCAAAACAAGCAGTGCCTCCACACAACATTGAGATCCTCTAGTTACTTAGCCAAGACCATAGCCCGTTAGTCCTTGTGGTTGTACTGTTTTCCTGGGTGGTCACTCCATGTTCCAATTAACACAAGTGGTCTTGTTATCAAAATCCATAGGAACATGAATAAATGATGGCACAAATTCATTATCTTGGATCTTAGTGTAAACCATTCCCAAGTTAAAGCAGCTAAGCATCAACTACCCAACATTGAAATATAAACCCAGGGTTTGACAAGGTATGATAATTGAAACTAGTCAATCCTTAACATAGGACCCATCATATTAAGAGCATGCAAGCATAGCATAACTATAAAATATGAGCATGTCATTTGGTTATTAGGACTGAAAAATATGATCAAGAATACACTTGCCTTAAATCCAGATAATAAAGGGTACTGCTAAAATCTTCAGAATCTTGGTCCTCGAATCTCACGAACAACCTTGAACACCACAAACGATGCACCGTCTAAACGCAACACAGGGGCACATACAAGAAAACAATACAACAAAATAAGAAACAATACACCAAATATGAACAACAGTATAAAAAAACAGTCTAAAGCTGTAGATTATGTCCTTAGGGTCACGTGAGCGAAAGAATCACTCGAAACGGAGTTAAAACGATTAAGATATTGAAAAACAAGATTGCAGGGATCTAGTCGTAATTAACTGTAGCCGAAAAGGACTAGCAGATATGATTTCCAAGACATAGAAAACAGTGCTCGCGAATTGATGAAAGATCAGGGTTAGCCATGAAAAAGGTCATGGGTGGGATTTATGTGCGAAAGAAGGGATTCTATAGGGTGTTTTCGGTAAAAGGGCAAGACACATAATATTTCCTATTGTTTACCAAATTTTTCAGGGGCCGAAAAGCAAAACTATCATCTTCTTCCTTTTTGCATCACGTAACATATTTTTGCATCTCGTAACAGAGACCGAAGCTTCTGTTGCTCTGCTCGGTCCAGGACTCCAGCAGTCCAGCCTAGGCGCGTGGGAGGAAGAGGAGACGGAGGTGAGGACGTGGGGCTGCTCACCAGCGGGGAACAAACGTAGACCACGACGATCGGGATTCCACGGGTCGGCGACGGCTGCGGTTTTGGTGATGGCCGGATCGGTACTCTGCAAACAGCACAGAGAGAGACCGGAAGGAAGAGAGGATCAGGGAAACAAGGCTACGGGTCACGGAACTCGCACATGAGCCGCAAAACGGAAACGAAACGAGACGAGGATCGCGATGGGGTGCTCACCAATGGCTGAAGATGTTCGACGGCGACGCAAAAGCTCGCCGGAGTTGGAGAAAATGTCGCCGGAGTTGGGGAAGACGACCGGGATGACGTCCGATTCGCCCAATCCACCACACCACGGCGTAGAGCTCGACGAGAGGAACTCCGTAGCGGTGTCGGTTTTCGCCGGAAGTCCACGGTCTCGCCGGAAAAGCTCGCCGGAGTTCGACGAGGACCAACTTTGACTTTCAGATCTATGTAATTTGGAGAGTCAACTCGAGAAAAGGATTTTAGATCTGAAATCAGCGCGTCGAGACGAACACGGCAGTATATATATATAGGTAGGGTTTGGGATAAAGATATTTTCGAGATTATTTTCCTATTTTCGGAATTTCTAAAAAACATTTTCTGCGCAAAAATAAATCCAGAAAAAGGCTGGACACATATTTAATGCACGAAAAATATCCAGAAAATCCCACAAATACCAAGAAAATTCTTGGAGATAGATATGGACACGAAGAACCCAAATAAATTATTTAGAGCTCACGGAAAGACTTCATAGAAGATTTGAGAAAAAGATTTAGCTCTAAGAAAATAGGAATAAATTCCAAAAAATTCTAAAAAATTCCCAGAGAAACCTATTTGATGCCTAAACGTTCCTAGAAAACTAAACACTCAACTATAGCAACTCAAATCTGAATTTTGACAAACTCCATCCAAATTTGAAATGCCAACACAATAAACAATGCAACCAACATGATGCAACAATACACTTTTTGTGACTTTAATTATTTGAATTGATATTAAAATTGATAAGATCCTAGATTATTCTAATTAAATCCTAGAAATTTATTTATGCCTTAAATAAATCCTAGACAATTCAGAAAATGTTTCTAAAATTTCTTGTGATGAAAATTAGGGTGTTACAGGGCCTAGATGCACTTTCACAGGCGCGCTTGAAGATGTGAGTGCTCACCTCATGATGCTCTGCTGGCTTGTCGCCGTGTCCCGTTGACCCATGGAGCACGGTGCCTGCGCTAGTTGGTTCAGGGAGGATGATAGCAAAGGAGTGTGCGTGTGTGGATAAGGATGATGATATGTGGTCTAGCAAAATAACCATGGGTCCACATGTAAGATGGTCACGAAGAAAGAATCTCACTTTGATCTTACGGTAACAAATACCATCTTTAATCATTTGCTTACGTTAATTTTTATCACTAAAATCTAAACAATATTTTTATTAACCTAACATTTTTGTGATTCCTGTGTTATGAATTCCTGCGATCCAAACAGCCTAAACTTAGTATTCCTGTGTTTTCAATTTCTGTAGTTTTTCACCTCACGCTTCATCTAATTCCTACGTTTTTTTCCCATTCCTCTGTTTTGGATTCCTTTGTTCCAAACAAGCCCTAGTGGACAAATCCACAACCCATGCTTCGTGACACAGGGGAGAGGTAAGAGGCACGAGCCCTTTTGCATAGCAGATGGCGGTTCAATATACCAATGTGTCAACACTTGCAAACTCTTGTCATTTCTTATTGAACGTTTGATATTTATTTTATAGCATAAGCCTTAAAAAAAGTGTGCGCCCCTTTTTTCAAGCCTATTTTGCTGATATCGCTAATCTTATTTCTCCATATTTAAATTTGATGTAAGTACTCCGGTTTCCATGCATGTTAGCTGGCGGCAACGTTTGTTACATTCATCTCGCGGCAGCGGCCCATCTAGTTTACGGGCGACCGGTGGGAGCGCTCCCACCGGTCGATTCCGACAGCTTCGTTACTCTTTTTTTTATACCGGCCCTCGTCATTTTTTTCTATGGTTGTATCTTTTTTTTACTCTGTGTGCTACTCATTCCCTTTCCACGCGCAATTAGTTTTTAGTTGTTTTTCTTTTCACGAAGCTAAAACATTCGGGATGGGGGAAGGAGGGAGAAGAAAAGAGTGGAGAAAAAAATAAAAGTAACTTTCAAAACTAAAATACAATACAAATAAAAGGAAAAATTGCTAAAAAAAATTACTTACACAAGTTTTTCGAATTTCACATAAGTTTGAATACAAAATTTCTTACAAGTACGTAATATCTATGTTTTTTGAACTATAGATAAGTTTTAATATAAAATTTTTCTACAAACAGGTAACAAAAAGTTTTCATCCATAAGTTTTATAGCAAACTTTCATAAACAACTTTTACGCTCTAAATGAAACTTTTGTATGACAGGGGTACTGAAACCGAAGCAATTTAGGCTTCTATGGCAGGGGATACATGGCCACCCCAAACCCAAACATCCTTCTGCATCCGATAGGACGGAGTTGCCCCCCAATAACCCTGAACACTAACCAGTTCAACCTTCTATGGCAGGGGGACCAAAACCGAATCGATTTAGGCTTCTATGGCAGGGGATACATAGCCGCCCAAACCCAAACATCCTTCTAAAACCGATAGGACGGAGTCGCCCCCAACAACCCTGAACCCTAACCCGTTCAACTTTCTATTGTAGGGGATCGATGTCGAAACAATTTAGCCTTCTATGGCAGGAGTACATGGCTGCCCTAAATCTCAAACATCCTTTTGAACCCGATAGGACGGAGTCGCCCACGACAACCCTGAACACTAACCAATTCGACCTTCTATGGCAGAGGGACCAAAGCCGAAAAAAGTAGATTTTTTAAAAAATGCATAACACCGTATTTTCCCAATACAAATTTAATAATATAAAAGTTTTAGATTAAAAATACTGATAATACTATTGCTAAGTCATATTCGTAATGTAAAATTTTATATAAAAGCTTATCGTAAAAGTTTATCATAAAATTCTACAAGTTTTTCAAATTTCACATAAGTTTGAATACAAAAGTTTCATACAACTACGTAATACATAAGTTTTTTGAACCGCAGATAAGTTTTAATACAAACTTTTTCTACAACTAGGTAACAGAGAGTTTTCTTCCATAAGTTTTGTAGCAAACTTTCATAAACAACTTTTACGCGCTAAATGAAACTTTTGTACATAACTTATCGTACAACTTTGACACAAAACTTTTCATTCCTAACTCATAGAACATAGTTGGACTTTGTTGTCTCATCAACTAGTTTCTGTCACTCCTATTCGTCTTTGGTGCAAAGCTGTCAAGTGTTATACCCTATACAATACATAGAGAGGAACATTATTCATTTTCGTAAAGCACATTGATTTCAACAATGCCAGTACTAAGAAAGACAATAAACAGGAATTGTTAGTACTCACATGATGTTTCATGAGTGCACAAGTAGTGCGTTATCGATTCACGCAGTGGCTTAGCATGATGTTGCATAAATGAGGAAAATATGACAAGTGTTGTACATGATTTAATGTTACTAAAAAATCAAGAACCAGTATCAAGATCGACATACTTGTCTAAAGTAGAAGTGTGTGTTTCCATCATATCCAAACAAAAGTAGGAAAATGCAAGCGAGAGGAAAAAGATAAACCAAGAAGGAATAAGAGTGGAGGAAAAATTAACAACACCTATGTAAAAATTTGCGACAAAGTTTATAACAAAAGTTGTAGACAATTATACTAAATAATATTGCGAACACCACGAAAAATTTTATGCTAAACTTTCATACATAATTTTTGTGAACTTTAGTTAACTTTAAATACACAAGTTATCAACAACTGTTATATAAACGTTTTCATGCATAACTTATAATGCAAACTTGTACTTCGTTGTCTCACCAACTAGGTTCTGCCAGTTCTGGTAAAAAATAAACTAAAAAATTAGTGATACAAATATATAAAAAAACAGTTTTCAAAAAGAGTTGGATAGTATGGCAGGGGCAATGGCCGGCCTTAACCCCGAACAACCTTCTGAACCCGATAGGACGGAGTCGCCCTAACAACCCTGAACTCTAACCAGAATAGCCTTCTATGACAGGGAGCCCAAATCAATACCAGTTTAGCCCTCAATGGCAGGGTAGAAATGGTCGGCCCCAAACAGCAAACACTATTCTGAATCCGATAGGACAGAGTCGTCCCACCAACCCAGAACCCTAACTAGTATGGCCTTCTATGGCAGGGAGCCCGAAACTGAAGCAATTTAAACTTCTATGGCAAGGGGACATGGTCCGCCCCAAATACCAAAAACCTTTCTGCAACCCGATAGGACGGAGTCGCCCCCCAACAACCTGAACCCTAACCATTACAACCTTCTATGGAAGAGGGCAAAGATTGTTGACCCCAAATTTAGACTTGAAAATATTTTGGTAAAATATTATTTGTAGAACTTTCACAAAAAAATTAGTCAACAAATATTTGAAGAAAAAGTTATGAGCAAATAAAACATACAGAAGATTATATGGTAAATTTATATACACAAACTTATGCAAACAAAAATCAATGTAACAACATTTTGAGAACAAAATGTAATTTATAATATTATAAACAAGTTTTATACATAATAGTATGTAAATAAAAATATGTCAAACATTTCAAAAAAAGTTATGTAACAAAATTATATTACAGATTTAAAAGAAAGTACTAAAGCTATGTAACAACATTTAAGGATATACATTTTAGAAAAAACTTTCTGTATCTTAAAAACCTTTTCTACTTTTATATGTTTCCTACAAAATTTGGTAGAAATTTCACCAGTGAACTTCTCTGAAAAATAGATAGTGATAACAGTGACAAAGATCAATATCACGAAACTATGCTGACAAACTTGTGAAGAAAAATTATCAAGAGAAACACGTGTCAATAACTACATGAACTTTTCAAATAATATATTAGAAAACTTTTGTAGAAAACTATTTTTAGAAAACTTAATATATATTTTCCCACCAATATCATGACCAGCCTGTGTTGATGTTTACTTTGAATACACTTACTGCTTATGTACAATATACGAGGTGAGTTTTTTGTACGTAATGCAAGTGCGCAAACCATAACAGTAGTAGGCAAAACAATTATGGTACTAATGGCTTAGCCATACAGAAAACCATCACAAAGGTCATTTGCATATGAATAGAGACAAACAAGTTTCAGGAGAAACAAAAGTACATGAAAATATTGCAAACTAGGATGATAATGATCACTCAAACAAAAAATGTTAGCATGTGGATATAAACTATCAGTCAATGCTAGTTGTTCGTGATCAGAAGAAATGTTGCAACATATATTTGTAGGAATGCTATGTTCAAGAATGAGATATCCTTAATACAAATAACATGAAACAAAAAAACCACAAATGCCCAACATTGAATTTCCAGGAAGTCATAGGGCACCAAAAACAGGAGCAACCACAGTAGCGGCCTCCTTGAAAGTGCATCTAGGCCCTCAAGTGGATTTTGGTGAATTGAGTGACAAAACGATTAAAGGACTAACTTGTTTGCTTAAGATGATGAGCAGGGAATTACTCTTATGATTCATTATATTTGTTGTGCTCATCATGGTATATGGCTACTCATTGACATAAGCAAGCAAGTATGTGAAGAAATAATATTTATTGCTAAAGTTGAAGTGAAGATAACTTGGCTCAGGCAGGTGGCACCCAGGTCAACCAGGTTGAAATAAATTCAGGACAGAGAGGCTAACGCGGCTCAGCCAGGTCACACTCAGGTGACCCAGGTGTCATGTCAAAAAGAAGCAATGATGAAGCAATAGTTTGGGACATGCTATGTGGGTCTCCAATATTATGAGGTGATCTATTTGACAAAGAAGAGTGATATTGCAAGACTTCATGTGAGTATGATAATGATGACATGAGCAAAAATATGTGTTACATATTGGTCTTCTATTGGAAGCTTGCAATTATGTGGGATATTCTTTATTAATCAAGAACAAGCATTTGAAGAATCTTTCAAATGGAATTTATTCAATGGCAAAGCAAAGCTAACTTGATGATGCAAGGGTAAGTGGTGAAGAAACAAATCGAGATGACTAGAGCGAGGGACTAAGCAAGCTTTGGTTAAGTGACGACTTATGACCATGTGCGAATTGCTAAGGTGACGTATCAAGTATCCGGGGGGTTTCGAAGCATCATATCCAAGTCTTGTCAAGAGAAGCAATGCAATGCATATATGTTATGATTGATGAAGGGAGTGGCCTAAGGATTAAAGTGAACTCAAATATAAGTTATGGAAAATCCTAAGTCACTAGCTCAAGGTGGATATGCTCAGTTGAAGATACAATGTTGAAAAGCCCTCAAAGAAGTGATTGATCAAGTATTGGCATGATCATTGACATACAAGCTCAAGTGGTTGAATTATGATTTATCTTATGTCTTGGGTATAGGTATGCCGTACTATCAAGAGGGATGCAACATTGATTGAATGACAATCTCCAAAAGTGCTCAAGTGAACCCATGTGAGTCTAACTATGAGAGTTTCTAACTTAGTGTGGGTTCCCTGGCAAAACCGGTGGAACCGCTTTTGGGAACCGGTTAAACCGGTTTTGGTGGCCTCGAGCGTCTAACGGCTAGTTTCTTTGAAATCCGGTAAAACCGGTTTTGTAACCGGTGGAACCGGTTTTCCTCTGACAGAAAAACGGCTAGTTTTTGAAGTGGTGGGTATTTATACCCATGAGCTCCTCTTTGAGGGGCTGCTGGCTCATTTCGAGTGTAACACATTCTAGAGGCCAGCTGAGCTCTCCCGAACCTCTCTAAGTGAGACTTGTGCTCATAGCTTGAATCTTTGAGTTGGGTTGAGAGAGTGACTTGTGTGTGAGCCTTGGAGAGCAATCCTAATCCTTGAGCACTTGTGGTTTCGTCAAGCAATCATTGAAGCATTTGTTACTCTTGGAGGTTCTTCCTCCTAGACGGCTAGGCGTTGCCCGGTGAGCTACCGAAGTGTGTGGTGAGCCACGGGATCGTTTGTGAAGGTTTCACCTCGCCTCCGCAAGGGAAGAGGTCACTTAGTGGAAGGAGGAGATAGCTTGACCTTGTGGTCGTATAAGCTTCCTCAACGGAGAGTAGGATTCACCGTGCCTTGGTGGCTGCTTGGTGCGAGCGGTGAATCCGAACTTCGGGAGAAAAATCTCTTTGCCTCTTGGTTTGAGCTCTTTCTCATATTTTCATTTCTAGCATATTACTTGTGCTTCCGCTTCGATCTACTTTGGTGTGTTGAGCTATGTGCAGGGGCTCCATTGGAACACTTGGAAACATCCCTGTAAGCTTCACACCATTTGTGGTTTGTGCTAGAATTCGTAGAGGAGAAATATACTTGTTAGTGCAATCTGTGCAGGAACCGGTTTTACCGGTTTGGGAAACCGGTAATACCGGTTTTGGTGCTGACAGTTGGAATTAGTTTTTGTAAATTGCAGATTCGTCTATTCACCCCCCTCTAGGCGACATCAAGGTCCTTTCAATTGGTATCAGAGCTTGGCTTGACATAAAAGCTTAACCGCCGTGAAGAAAAGATGTCGATATCGATTGAGATACATTTTGAGCCACTTGAGCTTGATGGCTCAAACTATGCTTTTTGGTTTGGTAATGTTCATAATGCTCTTAGAAAATATAGATCCTGTAATTGAACATATTTAGTTGCTAGCATTCTACCTCCTAACTTTGATTATGACAACATTGGTTTGTCAAACCTCACTCAAAAGGAGCTAGCTTGCACGTAACTCAATGCTTGTGTTACTGACTTTTTGCGAAGTTCTATTTGTAAAGATTTATGGGATATCATCTCTAGCGAGGAAGGAATCCGAAGAGATGCACATCTCATTTGGATTCTCATCAAGGATATATTTGAAAATCCGGAAAGTGATGATGAAGAGCAAGAAGTCATGGAGTCATCTGAGAAATGCTCATCTACATCAACAATATCTTGTGAGCCTCAGGTGACCTCATCTTTGGAGCAAGAGAGCAACAAAGTGCAAAACTTGGTTCCTGTGCAAGAACCGGTTTTACCGGTTTGCAACCCCGGTTTTACCGGTTCTGCCAGAGAGCCCATGTGCAGCTCTGCTCAAGGCACAAGCGACGACTCAAGCAAAGCCTCCACGTCAACATGTTCATCTTCCAGTGATGAAAACTTAATGTGCTTGATGGCCAAGAAGAAGAAGCAGAAGAAGACCAAGAAGGGCAATGGTCAAATTGATGAGAGACTAAGTTCTTTGACCAAAGAACTAGAGGCTCTCAAATCATCTCATGCCTCCTTGGTCAGTAAGTATGAAATCTTGTTAAAGGATTATGCTTGTGCTACTGATTTATCTACTTGTGTAGCATCCTTAGAACAAGAAAAACAAATGCTTAGTGCTCAACTCGAGAAGCTCACTAGTGAGCATATGAAATTACAAGGCACTCACAAGGAACTTGAATATTCCCATGAGATGCTTGTTGATTCATATGCTTTGCTAGAAACATCTCATGAGGTCATGATTACATCGGTAAAGTATCTTGAACCTCATACACACACATGCACATGCTCTCACATCAATTCTACTTTATTGTGTGAAAAACCGTGTTGCTCCCAAGCAACCAAATCTTGTGGTGAGCATGTTTTTGTAGAGTCTTGTGATGATCTTCTTGCTGAAGAATTGGAAGACATGAAGCAAGAGAGAGAAAAGATCAAGAATGACTTGGTCAAACTTAAGAGAAAGGGCCAAGTGCAACTTCCTCAAGATAACCGTGAACACATGGCGAATAAGCTTGAGAAGGATCAATGGTCACTGGCTTAGTCCCTAAGCATGACAAGCAAGTCAACAAGAACAAGACTCAAAAAATGAGGAAAAAGGGACTTNTGAATTTCCAGGAAGTCATAGGGCACCAAAAACAGGAGCAACCACAGTAGCGGCCTCCTTGAAAGTGCATCTAGGCCCTCAAGTGGATTTTGGTGAATTGAGTGACAAAACGATTAAAGGACTAACTTGTTTGCTTAAGATGATGAGCAGGGAATTACTCTTATGATTCATTATATTTGTTGTGCTCATCATGGTATATGGCTACTCATTGACATAAGCAAGCAAGTATGTGAAGAAATAATATTTATTGCTAAAGTTGAAGTGAAGATAACTTGGCTCAGCCAGGTGGCACCCAGGTCAGCCAGGTTGAAATAAATTTAGGACAGAGAGGCTAACCCGGCTCAGCCAAGTCACACTCAGGTGACCCAGGTGTCATGTCAAAAAGAAGCAATGATGAAGCAATAATTTGGGATATGCTATGTGGGTCTCCAATATTATGAGATGATCTATTTGACAAAGAAGAATGATATTGCAAGACTTCATGTGAGTATGATAATGATGACATGAGCAAAAATATGTGTTACATATTGGTCTTCTATTGGAAGCTTGCAATTATGTGGAATATTCTTTATTGATCAAGAACAAGCATTTGAAGAATCTTTCAAATAGAATTCATTCAATGGCAAAGCAAAGCTAACTTGATGATGCAAGGGTAAGTGGTGAAGAAACAAATCGAGATGACTAGAGCGAGGGACTAAGCAAGCTTTGGTTAAGTGACGACTTATGACCATGTGCGAATTGCTAAGGTGACGTATCAAGTATCCGGGGGGTTTCGAAGCATCATATCCAAGTCTTGTCAAGAGAAGCAATGCAATGCATATATGTTATGATTGATGAAGGAAGTGGCCTAAGGATTAAAGTGAACTCAAATATAAGTAATGGAAAATCCTAAGTCACTAGCTCAAGGTGGATATGCTCAGTTGAAGATACAATGTTGAAAAGCCCTCAAACAAGTGATTGATCAAGTATTGGCATGATCATTGACATACAAGCTCAAGTGGTTGAATTATGATTTATCTTATGTCTTGGGTATAGGTATGCCGTACTATCAAGAGGGATGCAACATTGATTGAATGACAATCTCCAAAAGTGCTCAAGTGAACCCATGTGAGTCTAACTATGAGAGTTTCTAACTTAGTGTGGGTTCCCTGGCAAAACCGGTGGAACCGGTTTTGGGAACCGGTTAAACCGGTTTTGGTGGCCTCGAGCGTCTAACGGCTAGTTTCTTTGAAATCCGGTAAAACCGGTTTTGTAACCGGTGGAACCGGTTTTCTCTGACGGAAAAACGGCTAGTTTTTGGAGTGGTGGGTATTTATACCCATGAGCTCCTCTTTGAGGGGCTGCTGGCTCATTTCGAGTGTAACACATTCTAGAGGCCAGCTGAGCTCTCCCCAACCTCTCTAAGTGAGACTTGTGCTCATAGCTTGAATCTTTGAGTTGGGGTGAGAGAGTGACTTGTGTGTGAGCCTTGGAGAGCAATCCTAATCCTTGAGCACTTATGGTTTCGTCAAGCAATCGTTGAAGCATTTGTTACTCTTGGAAGTTCTTCCTCCTAGACGGCTAGGCGTTGCCCGGTGAGCTACCGAAGTGTGTGGTGAGCCACGGGATCGTTTGTGAAGGTTTCACCTCGCCTCCGCAAGGGAAGAGGTCACTTAGTGGAAGGAGGAAATAGCTTGACCTTGTGTGGTCGTATAAGCTTCCTCAACGGAGAGTAGGATTCACCGTGCCTTGGTGGCTGCTTAGTGCGAGCGGTGAATCCGAACTTCGGGAGAAAAATCTCTTTGCCTCTTGGTTTGAGCTCTTTCTCATATTTTCATTTCTAGCATATTACTTGTGCTTCTGCTTCGATCTACTTTGGTGTGTTGAGCTGTGTGCAGGGGCTCCATTGGAACACTTGGAAACATCCCTGGAAGCTTCACACCATTTGTGGTTTGTGCTAGAATTCGTAGAGGAGAAATATACTTGTTAGTGCAATCTGTGCAGGAACCGGTTTTACCAGTTTGGGAAACCGGTAATACCGGTTTTGGTGCTGACAGTTGGAATTAGTTTTTGTAAACTGCAGATTCGTCTATTCACCCCCCTCTAGGCGACATCAAGGTCCTTTCAATTGGTATCAGAGCTTGGCTTCACATAAAAGCTTAACCGCCGTGAAGAAAAGATGTCGATGTCGATTGAGATACATTTTGAGCCACTTGAGCTTGATGGCCTAAACTATGCTTTTTGGTTTGGTAATGTTCATAATGCTCTTAGAAAATATGGATCCTGTAATTGAACATATTTAGTTGCTAGCATTCTACCTCCTAACTTTGATTATGACAACATTGGTTTGTCAAACCTCACTCAAAAGGAGCTAGCTTGCACGCAACTCAATGCTTGTGTTACTGACTTTTTGCGAAGTTCTGTTTGTAAAGATTTATGGGATATCATCTCTAGCGAGGAAGGAATCCGAAGAGATGCACATCGCATTTGGATTCTCATCAAGGATATATTTGAAAATCCGAAAAGTGATGATGAAGAGCAAGAAGTCATGGAGTCATCTGAGAAATGCTCATCTACATCAACAATATCTTGTGAGCCTCAGGTGACCTCATCTTTGGAGCAAGAGAGCAACAAAGTGCAAAACTTGGTTCCTGTGCAGGAACCGGTTTTACCGGTTTGCAACCCCGGTTTTACCGGTTCTGCCAAAGAGCCCATGTGCAGCTCTGCTCAAGGCACAAGCGACGACTCAAGCAAAGCCTCCACGTCAACATGTTCATCTTCCAGTGATGAAAACTTAATGTGCTTGATGGCCAAGAAGAAGAAGCGGAAGAAGACCAAGAAGGGCAATGGTGAAATTGATGAGAGACTAAGTTCTTTGACCAAAGAACTAGAAGCTCTCAAATCATCTCATGCCTTTGGTCAGTAAGTATGAAATCTTGTTAAAGGATTATGCTTGTGCTACTGATTTATCTACTTGTGTGGCATCCTTAGAACAAAAAAAACAAATGCTTAGTGGTCAACTTGAGAAGCTCACTAGTGAGCATATGAAATTGCAAGGCACTCACAAGGAACTTGAATATTCCCATGAGATGCTTGTTGATTCATATGCTTTGCTAGAAACATCTCATGAGGTCATGATTACATCGGTAAAGTATCTTGAACCTCATACACACACATGCACATGCTCTCACATCAAATCTACTTTATTGTGTGAAAAACCGTGTTGCTCCCAAGCAACCAAATCTTGTGGTGAGCATGTTTTTGTAGACTCTTGTGATGATCTTCTTGCTGAAGAATTGGAAGACATGAAGCAAGAGAGAGAAAAGATCAAGAATGACTTGGTCAAACTTAAGAGAAAGGGCCAAGTGCAACTTCCTCAAGATAACTGTGAACACATGGTGAATAAGCTTGAGAAGGATCAATGGTCACTGGCTTAGTCCCTAAGCATGACAAGCAAGTCAACAAGAACAAGACTCAAAAAATGAGGAAAAAGGGACTTGATCGCATACAATGCTTCGAATGCTCAAACATGGGGCATTACGCATCCATGTGCCCTATCAAGCTTAAAGGCAAGAGAAAGAAGCAGAGAGGATCCAAGAAGAGGGCATGCTACAAATGTAAGGAAGCTGGACACTTGATTGATGCATGTCCTTTGAAGAAGGTGGAGCTGCCTGTGCAAAACCGTTTTAACCGGTTACAGGAACCGGTAAAACCGGTTCTGACTGAGGCAGTGCACCAATCCTTCAAGAAGAGTGATCAAGCTACATCCTCAAGTAGAAAGGCTAGCAAGGTACAAGTGATCAAAAATAAGAGCAAATCACCAAGCAAGACCAAAAGCCGGATTTGCTACACTAGTCGTTCAAAGGGACATGGGTAAGGATTGTCCAAATGGTAACATTCCAACATCTGATCTTATCCATTATGATTTTGCTAAGCTTGGGAAAGACAAAGCTGGCACTTATGCTACTAGAGTGATCAGTTCACCTCAAACGAGCATAAGAGGTATTTGGGTTCCCAAGTTTCTTGTCACTAACCTTAAAGGACCCAACATGGCTTGGGTACCTAAAAGGAGTTGCTAGACCTGCAGGGGAATAGAGATGCATTGGGACTTTGGCAAATAAATTGATATATATGAACTTCATCAAATTGCCAAGGCTTCACTAAATCAGCTATATCATTTCCAATAACATCTCGGTAATATGTTCTGATTGGTTGACTTATTCATACTCTTCTTTGTGAATGCAAGTTCTCCATACCTTGTTATGGGTGCTTGAATATGTCTAAGTCACTTATATCTATCATTTATTCCCCGTATGCCATAAGATGCTTTTAATGGCTCTCTTGTGGAGCAAATTACTTTGAAGTGCAGGAACGGAACAAATCAATTTAAAAGGAATTTCTTGGATCTTATAAAGCTACATTTCCACTGATATGGAAGCTGCCAAGATATACCGGTTTTACCGGTTTGGTCCAGTAAGGTTCACCTAAGTTCCGATCAACTCCAGATTTTCCGACATGAATGTCCGGTAGCCTCTGGCTTGTATCAGAAGTTCCGGAAAATCGTGCCAGAATTTCTGGCATGAGTTTTACTGCAAGGCTTCATCTAAAGTGGAATATTATAAGAAATTCTCTTAGCACCTCAAAGGCAAACAAATTAATAAGCTATCTTTGTGGTAGTAAGTTTTCTTGGCACCATTTCAATAAATGCAATTTATTTATGTGCCGGAACCAAATTGTGAAATAAACTCCTCAAATTCATTAAATTGAACAAGTGCATGTGACAAGTGATTCAAACACTTGATGCACCTATTGAGGGGAGTTCATTCTACAATTTGTGTCTTTGAGACTAACAATTTCTTTTAGTGATCTTGTAGTCTCATTTGTGAGAGTTTGTCTCTCTTTGAAGCAAGCTATGCCTTTTGTCCAAAAATGGTAAAATTGTATCTATTTCTTACTTGGGCAATGAATTCTTCTCAATAAATAGCTGCTTGCCATAATATAGATTGAATCCCTTTGCTTGGCTTTGTGACAAGATTGATGCATATGAGCTTTCCTTTCCCTCCATATACACATTTGCATCAAGAAAAAGAAATTTAACCTATATTGTGGAGTTTCATCTTTTAGTGATCCATTATGCCTCTCCAATTCAAAGGTCACTAAATGATGAAAATAGGTCTTGTGCTATTTAATGCATTTCTCTTCTATGATGCATAAAAAGGGAAAAACATAAAGAGAAAAGGCATTTGGATTATATTGACAATGCACAAACCTTGTGATATGAATCTTCACCAATGTGAAGAGAGGACTAGCTAGAGGCCAAGGTATATTTTCTTGACTCATGTTTTTACATTGAGCATCTAGGCCTTATTTCCATGCTAGTGTGTGCATTCTCGCTTGAAACTCTCTCAAGGTTCCTTGTACCCATTAGATGTTTAGTAAATTCCTTTTTATAATTGACTAGGTGTCATTTGTACCATAAAAACGGTGAAAGAAATATACTAAACATTGCAATATGGTACTTGACTTGATGAGTTGCATGCTTGTGTGATATAGGATAGAGTTTGAAAAAAATCCAACTAGCATGACAGGACTTGTGTGTTTTTGAAAATGTTTGGTTCTTGGTCTTTGTGACCTTATCGATCTGTTTGTGACTATTGTTTCCCTTGATTGTTTGATGGCTAGTCACAAATGGTGAGATTTTCCTCAAGTCCATGAAATTCTTTATCTTTCCCCACCCTCTTGGAAGAATCAAGGAGGTTTGAAGTATATTGGAAAATCTCAAATATATCAATGATAAATCTAGTTCCTGACTCAATCCTAAGTTATCCATCTCATCTGGTCAGGATTCAAGTGCTAAGGAGATCAAAATCAACTTTTTGGGTTTTCCAGCAAAAACCGGTATTATCGGTTTGGCAAACCGGTATTACCAATTTTGGCCGGGGCCATACACCTTATCTCTTTACCACAGAAGAACTTACCCTTTCACCCCTCATTCACTCCACATCTCACCCAGGCCCGACCCCTCTCTCTCCTAAGCTCCCTCTCGGCCGAACCTTGGTCCCCATGGCGATTTGAAGATTCCCCAAGGAAGGAAGCCCGGTCCCCTTGAGTTTTGAGAAGGCATTGGTGCTGGGAATCGGTGGCACCAGAGTGGAAACTGCTTTGGATTCAAAAGCTCATGCGGCCTAGATATTCCGAGGTACCAAATGTTCCCATCGCCCGATCTATCTCCTCATTGCATATCTGTTAAAATCCTTCAAGGAATCATCTCCTAGTATGCCCGGGAAGCTACCCCATGAATGGATTTGAATTTGGTGGGCTACATTTTGAGGATGAGCGATTTTGGGTTCGCTGCCCAAGAACCGGTTTCACCGGTTCATCACCGGTTTGGGCAGGCCGACCCTAGGTAATCCATTCTCAACGTGTAACCTTCTATCAAGTTTGTAGGACTTTTTCTCATGGATATAATCTGCTGTTCCTACACTTTTGGCCATTCATCTTGCTCAGCTAGAATATTCTGTGAACTACCATGTGCTAGGTCTGTTGGTCAAGAAATATATCTTGTGGACATGGATTTTAAGTTCTGTTGATTATATCTTTCAAATCAATCTTTTATCCATGACCTAGAACTGCTCATTGTGCTCTGTGCAAAACCGGTTTCACCGGTTTGGAAAATTGGTTTAACCGGTTCTGGACAGAGCTGTGGTCAGCTGATCTTAAATTCCAATCTTGCAATTCTTTTTATCTCCAAATCATTCCTGTGTCCTAATATATGTGTTCACAATCCTTTTGACCAGGAGATTATATTTTACAAAAGGAGATCAAAGGAAATGGCCGATGATCAAGGTGGTTCTGGTTCGGGAGGATTTTTTGATGATGATCCTCCTAGGCGCAGTGGGCACAATCTGAGGCCTAGGAAAAAGAGAGCAGCTTCCAGAGACATTGAAGATGTTCATGAAGAAGCTGTGGATACATCAAGTGATGATGATGAAGTTTGTGATGAGACCTATCGAGTTGAGCATCGTCAAGGAAAAGGGATAGCTGTTGAGAGCAGCGAAGAGGAAGAGGAAGATGAGGGAGGTGCTGGTGTTGAAGAAGAAGAAGAAGGTGATGCTGGTGGGGAAGAGGAAGAAGAAGAAGAGGATGAGATGGCAATGCCAGAAATTAGAAAGCCGGTTGCTCTAAGAAGAGGAGAAAATTTCCTTCTAGGTGGGATGACTGATGTGGCTAGGAGAAAGAGAAGAGAAAATTATATTGGCACTCCTAAGACAGTCACTGATTATAGATTTCATACCTTGTTCCACCAAGATTATTATTCTAGTACTATCATTGGAAAGAAGGGACACATTGAGGCCGAGTCAAAGTGGATTGATTGGGATTACATGGCAAGGTTTGATTATCCCATCTTCAATGAAATCATCAATGTGGTTGCTAACACAAGGATCAAAAGGCTCATGAACTTTAAGTGTTCATGGAACAAAGAAATAATTGCTCAGTTCTATGCCACCCTATATGTTGAGGAGGGAGTGAGTGTGAGGAGGATGCACTGGATGACAGAAGGAAGGCCTTATAGTATATCATTTGCTGCCTTTTCCAGAAGATTTGGACTTGGAGAAGAGGATGCCTCCTATCCCAAGCTACATAGAGCTGATGGTCCTTTGCCCCCTAAGGAAATGAAGTTTATGTATCCAAGGACCGAGCAGGGTGACTTTGGAAAGGTAAAGGGTCTCTATACCTCTTATCATATCTTGAACAATTTATTTAGAGTGACCCTTACACCTAGAGGAGGAAATCAAACGGATGTGTTCAATTATGCTCGTGATTTGCTTGCTGCCATGAGACCTCCTGGTAGGGCTGGACGAAAAGCTCGCAGCTCGATAGCTCGCTTGGCTCGGCTCATTAATGGCTCGGCTCAGCTCGGCTCGGCTCGTTGAAAAATGTTTACAAGCTGAGCCAATATTTTAGCTCGTAACATTTAACGAGCCAGCTCGGGCTGGCTCGAGCCGGCTCGCGAGCCGAAACGAGCCAGAGGCAGCCAGTGCAGCAATTCAGCCCAATAACAAATAGGCCCGTGTAAAAGCCAGGCCCATTGCTCGGAACTATAAAACACGACATCAAACCCTAGAACCCCCACCCACACCCCCACACACTCCCATCCCCACTCCGTAGCGTTTGCGCGGCGGCCGGCGGCGGCCAACAAGACGCGCGCTCCCAGCCCCTCACCGCCCGTCCGTGTGCGCACTGCAGGTCTGCAGCTCGACGCCATCGACCTCGCAGCCGTACCCACGCCCTCTCCCATTCTGCTCCTGCTGCCCCGCTCCTTGTCCGTCCTGCTGCATCTGCTTATGCGCGTTGCGCCGACCACCCGCCCGCAGCTATCGGATTTGAGCATCTCCGAGCTCCAAGGCACCATGGAGAGCCAGCAGAGCAAGAGCAACAAGCACGTACTTATACCATTGGTGATTTATGTTGCCGTGATGAGGCACTAATGTGAGATTTGCATAGAAGTATTTTTAGCTTGAGGTAAACACGAAAGTACAGAACTGCTGCCATTTTATCTCAATGTGCTGTAAATGAAGAATATCAATTTGTTTGTGGCTCATGTTTTTCGAGCCAGCTCGTGAGCCAATAGAGCCAGCTCGAGCGGACACACGAGCCGAGCCGAGCAGCTGTTCTGGCTCGCGAAAATAAAGAGCCGAGCCGAGCCAGCTCGTTAGCTTAACGAGCCAGCTCGAGCTGAGCCGAGCCGAGTCGAGCTGGCTCGATATCCAGCCCTACCTCCTGGGGTCAACTTCAGCATTGGGGAGTATTTGTGGGAGGAAATCAGAAATATTTCAGAGAGTCCCCAAAAGCTTTGTGGTTTTGCTCCTTATATCATGTATTTAATTGAGAAAACCACCAACAAGAAATTTGTGAAGGACACAAAACATGAAGCATTGAGGCTAAAGCCACCCAGGAAGACCAGGGTCCCATCTCCTAACAGATATCAGCAAGAAGGGGCAGATCAGCAGCAGCAGCCGCCTGCTGGCCAGCCAGAAACTGGTTTTACCGGTTCTGGAAACCGGTTAAACCAGTTTGAGTCTGACCAGCGGCAGTCGTCTTCATCCCGCTCTAGTGAGAAGCCTTCATCTCCTATTCGACGCATATTGAGCTTTCTCACTGGAATGTGTAAGAGTCAGAGGGACATATTGGTTGAGCAGCAAAGGGTAAGAGTGGCACGCAAGAAAGAAAGAGATTCGATCAAAATGATACACAATGCTATGCACTTGCAGCCACCAAGGTCTCCACCCTCTTCGGAGCCTGTTGAAGAGGAGATTCCTTCTGTTGAGGACTTAGTGGCCACCTATCAGGCAAGTAGTTACTTTCAGCCTCTTCAGCATCACTTTGGATATGATGTCTATCAGCCACCACCACCTCCTCCTGCACCTGGCATGACTGGTATGAACTTCCCTGGAGCCTCATCGTCTGCAGCACCACCTCCTCCTCCTACACATGGTGACGATCTTGCCACAAGGGCAGCTACAGCTCTCTTTGGACCTCCCACTGGACCTCCTGCTTATGGTACGTCATGATCTATATCTTCCTGTTCTAAATCTGCTCTTTGATCTACTCTTGAAGTGACTCATTAATTTAGGTCTTCCTTATTGGCAAGAAGATTCTCCAGGCCACAATGGCGATGGGCAGTGATGGATGAACAGGTCTGGGCAGCACTACTCTTCTTCAGGCCCTTATTTGATGCTTGATGACAAAAGGGAAGAAGAGCAAGGATTAAATCTTAGCTTTTAGTTTTAGTGTGCTGTCTCTGAGAGATCCGGTTTTACCGGTTTGGCAAACCGGTGAAACCAGTTTCTGCTGTGTTGCAGAAACTTGGATTGGATGTAATAAATCTATCGAACCTTTATCCTTTGTGGACTTGAGGAACTTGATTGTATGCTACTGTGTGTAATGAACCTGTATTTCAATTAAGTTATCCTTTGCTAGTGTGATATGCATGTTTGAGTGATAAATTGTTTTGTATGTGTGATGACTGGGAAGAACCGGTTACACCGATTCATGAAACCGGTTTTGGTCTGGACAGCGCACATACACTTTCTTTGAGTTCTGTGATATGCATGTCATTGTATTATTAAATGCTGTTTTTTATTAATCTGATTATATTGTTTGGTTCACATATGCTTAGATTTAGGGGGAGCTCCCATGTTTTTCTCTTATATGTGCATTTGGCATTTGAGGCCGAATTTTTGAAATTCCATTCAAAGCACATACTAAGGGGGAGCTCATAACTGATCTGAGAACTCTTTAATGTTTATTCATATTATTTGTAAGCTTTAATCGGGTTGTCATCAATCACCAAAAAGGGGGAGATTGAAAGTGCATCTAGGCCCTCAAGTGGATTTTGGTGAATTGAGTGACAAAACGATTAAAGGACTAACTTGTTTGCTTAAGATGATGAGCAGGGAATTACTCTTATGATTCATTATATTTGTTGTGCTCATCATGGTATATGGCTACTCATTGACATAAGCAAGCAAGTATGTGAAGAAATAATATTTATTGCTAAAGTTGAAGTGAAGATAACTTGGCTCAGTCAGGTGGCACCCAGGTCAACCAGGTTGAAATAAATTCAGGACAGAGAGGCTAACCCGGCTCAGCCAGGTCACACTCAGGTGACCCAGGTGTCATGTCAAAAAGAAGCAATGATGAAGCAATAGTTTGGGACATGCTATGTGGGTCTCCAATATTATGAGGTGATCTATTTGACAAAGAAGAGTGATATTGCAAGACTTCATGTGAGTATGATAATGATGACATGAGCAAAAATATGTGTTACATATTGGCCTTCTATTGGAAGCTTGCAATTATGTGGGATATTCTTTATTGATCAAGAACAAGCATTTGAAGAATCTTTCAAATGGAATTCATTCAATGGCAAAGCAAAACTAACTTGATGATGCAAGGGTAAGTGGTGAAGAAACAAATCGAGATGACTAGAGCGAGGGACTAAGCAAGCTTTGGTTAAGTGACGACTTATGACCATGTGCGAATTGCTAAGGTGAAGTATCTAGTATCCGGGGGGTTTCGAAGCATCATATCCAAGTCTTGTCAAGAGAAGCAATGCAATGCATATATGTTATGATTGATGAAGGGAGTGGCCTAAGGATTAAAGTGAACTCAAATATAAGTTATGGAAAATCCTAAGTCACTAGCTCAAGGTGGATATACTCAGTTGAAGATACAATGTTGAAAAGCCCTCAAAGAAGTGATTGATCAAGTATTGGCATGATCATTGACATACAAGCTCAAGTGGTTGAATTATGATTTATCTTATGTCTTGGGTATAGATATGTTGTACTATCAAGAGGGATGCAACATTGATTGAATGACAATCTCCAAAAGTGCTCAAGTGAACCCATGTGAGTCTAACCATGAGAGTTTCTAACTTAGTGTGGGTTCCCTGGCAAAACCGGTGGGCCTCGAGCGTCTAACGGCTAGTTTTTTTGAAATCCGGTAAAACCGGTTTTGTAACCGGTGGAACCGGTTTTCCTCTGACAGAAAAACGGCTAGTTTTTGGAGTGGTGGGTATTTATACCCATGACTCCTCTTTGAGGGGCTACTGGCTCATTTCGAGTGTAACACATTCTAGAGGCCAGCTGAGCTCTCCCCAACCTCTCTAAGTGAGACTTGTGCTCATAGCTTGAATCTTTGAGTTGGGTTGAGAGAGTGACTTGTGTGTGAGCCTTAGAGAGCAATCCTAATCCTTGAGCACTTGTGGTTTCGTCAAGCAATCGTTGAAGCATTTGTTACTCTTGGAGGTTCTTCTTCCTAGACGGCTAGGCATTGCCCGGTGAGCTACCGAAGTGTGTGGTGAGCCACGGGATCGTTTGTGAAGGTTTCACCTCGCCTCCGCAAGGGAAGAGGTCACTTAGTGGAAGAAGGAGATAGCTTGACCTTGTGTGGTCGTATAAGCTTCCTCAACGGAGAGTAGGATTCACCGTGCCTTGGTGGCTGCTTGGTGCGAGCGGTGAATCCAAACTTCGGGAGAAAAATCTCTTTGCCTCTTGGTTTGAGCTCTTTCCTCATATTGTCATTTCTAGCATATTACTTGTGCTTCTGCTTCGATCTACTTTGGTGTGTTGAGCTGTGTGCAGGGGCTCCATTGAAACACTTGGAAACATCTCTGGAAGCTTCACACCATTTGTGGTTTGTGCTAGAATTCGTAGAGGGGAAATATACTTGTTAGTGCAATCTGTGCAGGAACCGGTTTTACCGGTTTGGGAAACCGGTAATACCGGTTTTGGTGCTGACAGTTGGAATTAGTTTTTGTAAACTGCAGATTCGCCTATTCACCCCCCCTCTAGGCGACATCAAGGTCCTTTCACTCCTCAGCACTACGAACACATCTACATCTAGCACTATCAGCATGTAATTTGCCGATAAAACAAAGTACTCTCGATGTGCATACAGCTAAAGCTAGCTATCTGAAAATGATAAATACCTGCAGCTTTGCAACAACCTTGAAAAGGTAAGCATCACCCAATTTATATGACATTGCAAATTCAGTCTAATGATATGTTATGAGTATCTCAGAAGGAAAATGCACTGCACCTAGCTGCACATGCTATCTATTTTTTGTCCATTCATATCGAATTTCTCATAGACACTTTCATTAAATTGTTTGTATATGTATATCCGCATCTCAGTTATGCAATGCAAAAAAAAGGTCAACCAAAAATATACTATGGCCTAGCTAGTTAGTACTCAATTGAGAAGAATATCTAATATCAGAGCATTTGGATTTCTCCTTAGCCGAATAGCTAAATCAACATTTTACCTCATCGGAGCCACCGCACGACCAAGCCTCCAGGACAGTTCTGTGGTGCCAGAACGACGGCGCTACCACAGCTGCTCTGCGAGGCGACGCCGTCGTGGAAGGTCGCCACGCTCCGCCCCTACCAATTGCAGCCTTACCGCCCCGCTCGTCGCCCATCTCACCGCGGCTGCAGCGCCACAGCCGGAGATGAGAGCTCATCGGCGGGGATGCCACCCCCCTCTCCCCCTCCCCGCGCTGGATCTACGTCGCCAAGCCTCTGCCGATGTCGCGCCATGAGCATGCTTCCAGTAGTTCTCCCCATGTCCTCCCCTGAGGGAGGCACGCTGCCACGGATCTGCCTCAGATCCGTCGCTCGCCGAGCAGCATCCCCTTCCGCTGCCACCGAGGGAAGCCGCCGACGTCAGCCAGCTACCGTGGCACCTCGCTTCCCCGTGAGGCGCCGGGTTAGGATCGCGGGCCGATTCGGATGGAGCTCCGCCTCGCGTTGTCACGGCCCCACATGGAGAGCTCCGCCGCCACTCGTCGAACCCCGCTCCGGCAGCTCCTCACGCCGCTGGTCCCTACTGGATTGGTGGAGAAAAGAAAAGGGAATGCGAGCGGAGAGAGACAAGGGACTGAGAGCCAGAGAGAATGGAGTCGAAAGAAAACAAAAGGAGCCGTCAGGATATTTGTTGGTCCCACCATGTGGAGGCAGGTCACGTGTCTGCGACTCTGCGTTGTCGGTTCGACCGTGAGGTCGACAACGTCCGGTTACCCGCAGTCTTAACATTGTGTCGCGGCAGACCCCTTCCCATCCGCTCAGCACCGAAGCAGAATTCTGTTTCGTCACATCCAGAGATCGGAATACGGACGCCATGGCGGCATGGCCGTTGGCCAGTGTGTCGCCGTTAAGGGCTGCGGCTATGGATCGTCACGCTCGAAACCGCCTAAAACGGGATTGAGACCACTACTACCTCACACGCACGCACACCACACCCATCCCGTCCTCTCCGCGCGCCGCGGGTCGCTGCCCTAGCCATTGATCGCTTCAACGGCGCGCGTAACTGAAGACCGGCTAAAAGGAGAGCGAGGAGGTACTACAGGACTACGGGGGTGTTTAGATACCACAGAATGCAAAACGGTTTGCAAAACACGCGTTTCCCAATGCACTTTTTCTCTCTGCGCGCGCTTTCCAACACAGCTCATTTTGCAGAACGTTCTGCAGAACGTCCGTATCTAAACGGGCCCTACAGTTACGGTACTCTTCTCCTGCCTGCTGCAACGAACACGAGTACACGACACTTTCACTGCAAGTCCTTCCGACGACGGCCTATCGCCTTTCGGCTCGTAAATGACAGTTATCTAAATGGAGCAGTATCGTCACCTATACATCGCTTTCGCCTTTCGGCTCGTAAATGACAGTACATGGGCCGGCTTCCGGTACGGGTAAAACGCCAGGCATCCATTGATGGGCGCCATAAGTACGGTGCTCTCGATCGGCTCTGAAAAACGGCCGGCACGGCCCGCAGCAGCGCAGCGAGCGCTCGCACGTCGGGGGAGAAAAAAACAGACTGCCGATGTGAAGTGGCGTGGCCGGTGGCCCCCTCGCCGGGAGTCACAGGCCGGCACCAGTGGCACCTTAAATGCCATGCTGGATCTGGGGTTCTACAACCACCGGCGGCGGAGGAGGCGATCGCGGCCGGGGAGGACGAGACGAGCAGCCACCCGCGGCGAGACCACACGGGCCACGGCGGAACGCTCCAAATCAACCTACCGGCGGCGGTACAGGCAGTGGCGCAAAGCCTACGCCATGGATCCCTCGCCCCCGGCCGGCCCCCGTGACGAGCTGTACGACTGATTGAAACGCCATGGCCGTTGCGCATGAGCGCCGTGCCGCATGGGCCAGGCGTTAACTGCGGCGCCGGTTGCGGCGTGCTCGTTGGCACGGCGAGAAAACCCCCCGCCAATGGGTCGATGGCTACGGGTCACTAGTGGCCAGTGCGCGCGGCCGCCACCGCACTGCCGCAACGGCTACGGCCCCAGCGCATTGACCGAAGCATGTCGCGCCGGTGCGAGAAGCAGGCACATGACACGTCGCCCACGCCGGCACTGTCACGCTCACGCCCGCGCACGCCACCGGTCGCGCCCCCGCACCACCGGCCCGTGGCACTTTAGTGCGCGCGCTCGCGGCCCCGTCGCGCGCCGGCTCCTTGTATATAAGCACGGCTCGCGCTCCCCGTGTAACATATCTGCGTGGAGCACAACAGTGCGGGTCACTCGCCCCGTCATGGCCATGGCTTCCCCTGTCCTGCTCCTCCTCCTCGTCGCCGCCGCGCTGTCCGCGTTGATCGGGGCAGAGGCGGCGATGGAAGGAGCCGCGGCGGCGGCATTACGCAGCCATGGCACGGACCCTAACATGGAGGTGAAGTTCGACTTCTCGCCGTTCCTGATCCAGTACAAGAGCGGCCGCGTGCAGCGGTTCATGGGCACGACGTTCGTGCCGCCGTCGCTGGACGCGCGGACCGGGGTCGCCTCCAGGGACGTGGTGCTGGACCAGGGCACCGGGCTCGCGGCGCGGATCTACATGCCGAGCCGCCGCGCCGTGGTCGGTGGGGGCGGCGGCAGGCTCCCCGTGCTCGTCTACTTCCACGGCGGCGCGTTCGTGGTGGAGTCGGCGTTCGACCCCGTGTACCACAGCTACCTCAACGCGCTGGCGGCGAGGGCCGGCGTCGTGGCGGTGTCGGTGAACTATCGCCTGGCGCCGGAGCACCCGGTCCCGGCGGCGTACGACGACGCGTGGGCGGCGCTGGAGTGGGTGGCCGAGAACGCGCGGCGCGGCGGCGGCGGGGACTCGTGGCTCTCCAGGCACGGCGACGCGTCCCGCCTCTTCCTCGCCGGCGACAGCGCCGGCGGCAACATCGCGCACAACCTGGCGATGCGCGCGGCGGGGCAGCAGAGGATCGGCATCAGGGGCGTGGCGCTGCTGGACCCCTACTTCCTGGGGCCGCAGTACGTGTCCCCGGGCGCGGAGCGCGCGTGGGGGTTCATCTGCGCGGGGCGGTACGGGACGGGGCACCCGTACGTGAACCCGACGGCGCTCCCGGCGGCAGCGTGGCGGCGGCTCCCGGCGGCGCGCGTGCTGCTGACGGTGTCGGGGCAGGACCGGCTGGGCCCGTTCCAGCGCGCGTACGTGGACGCGCTCCGGGGCAGCGGCTGGGGCGGCCAGGCGCGGCTCTACGTCACGCCCGGCGAGGGCCACTGCTACTTCCTCAACAACCTCGCCTCCCCCAAGGCCGCCGCGCACATGGCCACCCTCGCCGCCTTCATCAACGGCAGCTAGCTCTCCCCGTCCCCGGCCGGCGGCGCGGTTCTCCGATCCCATCGCGATCTGTAGCCATCACTTCACTGGTGACAGCGCCATACACATATAGCATACACGTAATTACGTACTTACTACTGTAATTTGTCACTGCCTGAGTGACCAGAGACAGAGAGACATTTACCATGTACTCACTACACGTGTCGTCGTCTTCTTTTTCTGTTACCATTTCTTGGAGTAGAAACGAACGTGTTTGTGAGTTGTGACCGCAGCGACAGGTCACAGCAGCTGACTGACTTGGATTGTTTACTGCGGCGCTGCGGCCGGCCGGGGAATGTACACGTCGGTTTCACTGAAGACTGAAACGGAAAGGGAACCCCCCGTATTGATTGGGGGGGGCGGGGAACCGTTGGCCCGTGCCGCATCTAAAACTTGGCCCGTGCCGCATCTAAAACTTGCCCGAACTAGTAATGGCAGTGGTGGTACCCTACCCCTCGCCAGGGTTTTTCTTCCCGACCGCTACCGGTCCGGTTCCCGCGGTAACCGGTGTAACCGGTCCGGACCGGTAGCGGTACCGGCCGGTTACAAACCGGCCAAATTTAAAATTTGAAATTTGAATTCAAAAAAAATAAAAAATCAAAAAAAATTTCTAATAATACTTCAAGGTGCGTAGAATGTAATGATGTCAAAATTTTTTAAATATTAGTTCATTTAGTATTTTTTTGCTGGCATTAGAAGTTCAAACAGCCTACTAAATCAGCACGTTAAACTTCTAATGCCCGCAAAAAATACTAAATGCACTAATATTTGAAAAATTTTGACACCATTAAATTCTACGCACCATAAAATATTTTTAGGAATTTTTTAGAATTTTTCTTTTATTTTCCAATTTTTAATTAAAATTCGAAAATATGTCAAATTCTTCAATGTTTTCGCAACCGGCCGGCTAACCGCTCAAACCGGCCGGCTAACCGCTCAAACCGTCGGCTAACCGGTGGGAACCGTTTGAACTAGCGTTTTTGGTTTGGATTTTGAATTTGACCGGTTTTGAGCGGTAACCGCGGTTAACCGACCGGTTAACCGCTACCGCCGGCCGGCGGTAACGGGCCACCGGTCGGTAAAAAAAACCCTGCCCCTCGCACGGCAGGCGGCAGTTACTCCGGTGAGCGGAATTGCCCGTGCCGACGGGCGACGGCCGACGGGTGTGGCGTGCTTGGAGTCTGGACCTCTCGATCCGCGGCAGAAATGATGCGCCAACGGCCGGCCAGCGTGTTCGGTTGGCTTAAGCTACCAGCCATCAGTACTTTTCTCTCACAGTAAATCAGCATCAGCCACCAGCCACTAGCCAGCTAACAGTACTTTTCTTTTACAATAAATCAGCACCAGCCACCAGCCGCCAGCCAACCGAGGCTGCCCTCCACGGCTTTCGGCCCGATGCCCTGATGTCCCGGCCGATCCAGCGGCCGAGGGGGGACGCAGCCGCACAGGAGAGGAGAGCCTCAGAGCCGTGACTCACCTGTGCCTCTTGCCGCTGTGCGTGCGTGCGTGCGTGCGTGCTCGGCAGCAATCAGGGCGTGTCTCTGTTTCCCGTGGCACGCGTTGCGTTAGCCATCAGGGACGAGCAACAAAGGGGTAGTGCCGCGTAGACTTTGGTTGGGGGGCCTGTGGCCTGGGTCGCCTAAAGCTGGGCGCACTGTCGAGGCGTGTGCTGCACTATGGACCATCGAATGTGTGTCACGCCTTTGCATCCAGGACACCAGTATATTATTATGATGACCATGTTGCGGGTGCATTAGGATGTGTAGGGCGTGTCATGATCGATGATGATCGACCCCTTCCTCTGCGGCGGCGGCTTTATCTCAACCGGATGGCACGCACTCGTAGGCCATTCATGCGGCTTTGAAATGAGGTCGCGCAAGTGCTGCCGTGGTCTAATTTGTGGACGTCGCGCTCGCTCTCTAACTTCGCTAGTGACCACTTTACTTCCACCATGGATGATTATGCCCGCCCCGTTTACGACGATGCACACTGGCCGCGTCCTAGTGCCTCCTCTGACTCCTCCCCTCATGGCCTCATCTTGTTTATCTCGTATTAATACTGATGCAAAACATGGGTCACAAGTCACAACTGCGGAAGCGCAAGTTGGAGTAAACTCTAGGACAAAACGTCGGCGCCGGAGAAGAAGTTGCTTCCACCATGGACGGCACCAGGGGCGAGGCCTCAACGGTCATGGTCTCGTGGACTTCACCCCGGCCCCCACCTTCTCGTGTCCTCTGCTCCCACAAGAGCTCGTGACGTGACATTTTCTGGATGCTTCGAAATGCTTGATATTTTTTGTTCATGTGATGTGATGCCTGATTGCTTGATGATTGGATCCCGAATCTGGACCAGCAGTGGGTGGTCTTTCTACCGCCAAAAGCGAGGCTCTCCAGCTCCTCACTGCGCACAGGCTGCTCTGCTCCCCTTGCTGCCGTTGAGCCTCGCCCCAGATCCGCCCGCCCCGCCATGGATCCGGACGCCGAGGTCGACTTCGATTTCTCGCCGTTCCTCGTACGCTACAAGAGCGGCCGCGTGCGCCGTCTCATGGGCACGCCCAGGGTCGACGCCGGCGCGGACGCCGCCACGGGGGTCACCTCCAGGGACGTCGTTGCCATCGATGCCGGCAGCGGTGGCGGCCTCGCCGCGCGGATCCACGTGCCCAGCGACGTCCTGGGCAGGCCCGGGGAGAAGCTGCCCGTCCTCGTCTACTTCCACGGCGGCGCCTTCGTCGTGCACTCGGCCTTCTCCGCGGCGCACTCCCGGTTACTCGACGCGGTCGTGTCCGCGGCCCGCGTCGTGGCCGTGTCCGTCGAATACCGCCTCGCGCCCGAGCACCCGGTGCCCGCCGCCTACGACGACGCCTGGGCCGCGCTCGGCTGGGCCGTGGCGAGCTGCGCCGCCGGGTCGGGCTCCAGCTCCGGCTCCGGACCGGAGATCGGGGACCCGTGGCTGGCAGAGCACGGCGACGCCACGCGCCTCTTCGTCGCGGGCGACAGCGCCGGCGCCAACATCGCGCACAACGTGGCCATGAGGGCCGGCGGGAGCGGCCTCCCCGGCGGAGCGCGGATCGAGGGGATGGTGCTGCTGCACCCTTACTTCCGCGGCAAGGAGCTGTTGCCGTCGGAGGGCACGGACCCCAAGTTCCTGGCGAGGGCGAAGTGGGCGTGGAGCTTCCTGTGCGGCGGGCGGTACGAGATCGACCACCCGTATATGGATCCTCTGTCGATGCCGGCGGCGGAGTGGGCGAAGCTCGGCTGCCGGCGAGCTCTGGTGACCGTGGCTGAGCTCGACACGCTGAGGGACAGAGGCCGGCGGTACGTGGAGGCGCTAAGGGGCAGCGCGTGGGCAGGGGAGGACGCCGCGCTGTACGAGACCCAAGGCGAGGTCCACGCCTACTTCATCGACAAACCCGGCGGCGTCGGCGGGGAGAAGGCCAAGGAGGAGATTGCCGCCGTTGCGTCCTTCATCCAGCGAAGCAGCTGGTAGCTAGGAATCCATCGCTGTGCCCGTTCATCAAGCACAGGCTTTGTGGGATGCATGATTCATACAATGCTCAAATCATCCCTCCAAAGTGGTGTTTATGTTTTATGTTGCGAAATTTGAATGATTCCATTCCGAACTGTTGGGCTGACAAATCAATAAGAATGACTCGAAAAATATTGTCTAATATTTAAGGTCAGAGGGAGCCATGTGAAAAAACTGATACAAAGATTTGAGCTGCTGCTACTACACCAAAAGGTACTCAAATCTACAGTCCAACACTACCAATTTCACCAAAACATATAGGAAAACAAATGACATAATTTTGCGTCAAATTTTTCATTTCAAAAATTTGCAAATTGCAATAAATATCTCTCGTTTTAGCATTTGTTTTGCCCTTTCCTTTGTTCAGATTCATCTTTGCTTGCACACACACAGCTCTAAACTTTAACCATTGATCGGCTATCTCACTGCTCCCTCCAGCAAAAGGAGAAATTCTTACACGATTAGTGAAGCCAAACATCAATCTGATCCCCTGTTACCTGCTAGATAGGTTCCTATGGTCGATTGGTTACCAGCAATTGCCACGGCTGCGGCTTAATGTGGCGTGCCACTCTCTGCCCATTGCCTCACTTCCCAATTGTCCTTGTTTTCGTTGCGATGGTTATACGATGTTTTGGTAACCTGCTGAAGATGCTTTTAATCTAAACTATATAGAGTATATTTTGGTAATCTGTTGGAGATGCTAAACTTCTATATTTGGTACCAAGTAAGCAAACAGTTCATGTAGGGACGAAGTTGAGAAAACAACCAAAAAGGTTCCTCAAATGCAAATATAACAGGCCAGGTAATAAGTTGATATTCCTACAGAAATCAAAAGGCATCTAACCCAACCAGTAACCACTAGACAATTCAACGTAAGAGAAGGGGGAAAAAATCATGCAAGAGTAAGACAGCATCTCATAACTTGGATAAAGTCTAGGGCTCACATTGTCATATTCCAGTACATAACATAGCCAATAAAGTGATATGAATCAGCCTCAGAAGCACCATGTTTTGACCACAGCCGGAAATAACAGTAGCTTTTAAAGGACACCACAAGGCGCATTGCCAGAAAGAATTACAGTTGTAAGCAACTAAAGCACTGAGACTACTAGGATAGATCAAAAGCATAAGACGAGGTCAACCCTCAAACCCCTCATTTCTTCTTGGTAGCAGCCTTGGTAACCTTGGCACCAGTAGGGTCCTTCTTCTCCACGTCTTGATGACACCAACAGCAACTGTTTGCCTCATGTCACGGACAGCAAAACGACCAAGAGGAGGATACTCAGAGAAGGTCTCAACAACCATGGGCTTGGTGGGAATCATCTTCACCATACCAGCATCACCATTCTTCAGGAACTTGGGCTCCTTCTCAAGCTCCTTGCCAGATCGTCTGTCAATCTTGGTAACAAGTTCGGCGAACTTTACAGCAATGTGGGAGGTGTGGCAGTCCAACACCGGGGCGTAGCCGTTGCCGATCTGGCCAGGGTGGTTCATGATGATGACCTGGGAGGTGAAGCTGGCAGCCTCCTTGGTAGGGTCATCCTTGGAGTTGGAAGCCACGTACCCACGCTTGAGATCCTTCACAGCAACGTTCTTCACGTTGAAGCCAACATTGTCACCAGGAAGGGCCTCCTGTAGCGCCTCATGGTGCATCTCAACAGACTTCACCTCAGTGGTCAGGCCGCTGGGTCCAAAGGTGACAACCATACCAGGCTTGATGACACCAGTCTCAACACGACCAACAGGAACAGTTCCAATACCACCAATCTTGTACACATCCTGAAGGGGGAGACGCAGGGGCTTGTCTGAAGGCCTCTTCGGCTCATTGGTCAAGTCAAGAGCCTCAAGCAGCGTTGGGCCCTTGTACCAGTCGAGGTTGGTGGACCTCTCAATCATGTTGTCACCCTCAAAACCAGAGATGGGAACAAAGTGGATCTTCTCAGGGTTGTATCCAACCTTCTTGAGGTAGGAAGAGACTTCCTTCACAATCTCATCATAGCGGGCCTTCGAGTACTTAGGAGTGGTGGCATCCATCTGCAACAGAACAGAACATTGCCAGAATTAAAGCAGGACTCTTACAAGAAATAGGTGACAACAGCACCACGAAAGCTGGCAAAATTAACAGCAAATTTAGTGAATACAGCATAAAAGAACCAACTACTTGGTTTTGGAGGATGAACTTACTCAAAGCTACCATGTCAACAGAACCACACATACATGAACAGTCCAAATAAATTCATAGTAAACAAGTGGCTAGTTTATGCTCTAAACTCATATAGACAATACAGAACCGAAACTTGATTATTAGCTAATGCAATTAAGGAATGCCACAGACTTCCGGCAAGCATCTTAAATGACATGCTGCATCAAAGAGTTGCATTATTCAGAATATCGCCAGCATTGCATTATTAAATATATCACCAGTGCTACATTATTCACATGCACTGCACCTTCAGTATTCAATTACTTTTACTAAACAGACAGTTCATACAATCAACATAAATTTACCAACATACATAAACAGATGGGAAAGAAGCAACGTCTAATGCAAGTGTCTAGTAAGATTTATAACAACTCAGGAAACAAGCACCAGATTACAGGCAGTACGATTAGCTGTATGCATGTCAGCTCACAAGTAGAAAGTTCTGGAATCCTACCTTGTTGCAGCAGCAGATCATCTGCTTCACTCCAAGAGTGAAAGCAAGCAGAGCGTGCTCACAGGTCTGGCCATCCTTGGAGATACCAGCCTCAAAACCACCAGTGGTGGAGTCAATGTCTCAATGATGAGGACAGCACAGTCAGCCTGGGAGGTACCGGTAATCATGTTATTGATGAAGTCACGGTGACCAGGGGCATCAATGACCGTGCAGTAGTACTTGGTGGTCTCGAACTTCCACAGGGAAATATCGATGGTGATACCTCTCTCACGCTCAGCCTTGAGCTTGTCAAGCACCCACGCATACTTGAAGGACCTCTTGTTCATTTCAGCGGCCTCCTTCTCGAACCTCTCGATCACACGCTTGTCAATACCTCCAAGCTTGTAGATCAGGTGGCCAGTGGTGGTCGACTTGCCAGAGTCGACATGGCCAATGACCACAATGTTAATGTGACTCTTCTCCTTACCCATGGCTAAGGCTTAATCTGCAGCACAATATAGGGGAATGTAATTAGCAGGCAGAATTTGCATCTTGACAGTCACTGCACATCATTCAAATAACTAAAAGTAGCATACAGAACAGCCATAAAACACCAACTGTATATAGCTTGATAAATACATAACATAAACATATTAGAGCCAACCTGGACAACTAAACACTAAGCGATGTTTGAGAATCATGATTGCCATCAGTTCAATTATCAAATTAATATATGATTCAGAAGCCAAATCCCCAACAATTATGGTTTACCGCCCTATGAATCAGACAAGATTCCTGGATCATATTAGAGCCAACCTGGACAACTAAACACGTTTGGTTCTGTGCCACAACGCGCCACACCAACATGCGGCGCGCCACACGAGATTGCCATGCTGCTTGGTTGAACGCCGCAGCATTAAATGCCAGTTAGCCAGCGTTGTTTTCTCGCCTCAAGTTAGGTGTCAAATTTAGGCGCCACAACTCTGTGGCCGCCACATGCTTGGTGTGGCATTTTTTGGCTGGCAACCAAACAGCCTCTAAGCCATGCTTGAGAATCATGAATAAAATCAGTTCAATTATTATCAAATTAATATATATAATCCCTCGCACTTCATAGCTGGATAGAGAATCAGAAGCATAATCCCCAACAATTATGAAATCGTCGCCCCATGCATCGGATAAGGCTGCTGAAACAGATGAATCGAGCTAAAACCTAACTGTAGGCTCCCAAAAACAGACGAATCGAGTCAGAACCTCCTGAAAACAAACGAATCGAGCTAGAACCTAACTATAAGCTCTTGAAAACAAACGAATCGAGCTAGAACCTAACTGTTAAAAAAGTAGACGGGATGCATCTACAAAACCCTCGCAATTCATGGCTCGATGGAGACTCAAAAGCATAATCGCCAAAAACTCGAACAACGGCGATGAATCGATGATTCCTCACCTACTATGACTACATTGGATTGCTCTAAGAGGCGGACACGAAGAAACAAAATCCGCGAGAAAATCATTGATGCTCACCCAAACCACAGAGATGAAAGTTCTGCGCAGATCTGAAGCCAACTACAATAACATATCCAAAAGCCAAGCAGGAGGGCAGATCCGAAGCTACTCTAACAACATACCCAAAAGCAAAGCAGGACGGCCGATCTGGAGACTCACCTCGCGAAGGAAAGGTATCGGGAGACGGCGGCTGCAGCGGAGAAGGGAGCTAGAGTTGGGGGCAGCTCCGAATGCTTCATTTTATAGGCAGCGGCGATAGCTAGGGATTCTTCCTGGCCGCCCGATCCGCATCTGATGATCATCAATGCGTGGAATCCGGACCGTAGGCGTCACGTAAGCGCTCGGCTTTTATCAATTTCGAAGGGCTCAATTTCTTTTTTTTTCCAAACCGGTGCCTAGCAATTTCGAAGGGCGCAATTGTTTTTTTTTCCCGGAAGTTGGAGTCGGTCAAGCCTAAAGAAAATAGCTTAAGGCCTTGTTTAGTTGGTGGAGGAAAGTTTGCGAACTTTACTGTAGCAATTTTAAATCGAAGATTAGGAGGACTGAACATGATCTAATTATAAAACTAATTACACGGATGGACGAAATCGCGAGACGAATCTATTAAGCCTAATTAATCTGTCATTAGAGATTGTTTACTGTAGCACGACGTTGTCTAATCATGGCCTAATTAGGCTCATTAGATTCGTCTCGCGAAGTTACCCGGGGTTATGGAATGGGTTTTGTCATTAATCTATGTTTAATACCTTTAATTAGTGTCCTAACATTTGATGTGACGGGTGAATAGTGAAAAGTTTGAAAAGTTGATGCAACTAAACATGGCCTAGCTCCCATAGCTTTCCAATTTAATTTCTTTTCTTATTTTTTGTGAAGGAATTTAATTTCTTTTCAATTTGTTAAATGCCTTCTTGCGGAAGTGCATGAATAGTGCAGCTACAACACCTTTGGATTTGAAGCTGGAGCAGATCACCTTGATATAAATGTTAGACATACTTGTTGGTGCAATGTACAAAATAGTTTGTTAATATGCATATGAAATGTCTATTTCAAAAAAAACATGGTCAAATTCTGAAGGAAAGAGACAATTGTTCATTTTAAAGATAGAGTTTGCGACGCCTCTCACACAACAAAATGATTAGATTGTACTATTGTGTTCTCTATTCAAAATTTGTAAACGTCGGATTGTAGGTGTCGTGTTTATTCGTGGCTTTTCCCTCCAAGCATAGCATTCCGCCATTCCGATATTACAATCAACTCTACTCAGCGGCTGTGCAATGCTCTGCTAACCTCGCTGCTGGGTCCTTCTTGTCGTGCTGCCATACCCATGAATATTCATGCATGGTGTTAAGTCGTTTTATTTTAATTTTAGCCTTTTTAATCTAATATTCTATAAATAATTCCTCTGTATCTAAATTTTTAATAAGTGGCCCTTTTAGCTGCGCCATGCAACTTGGTGTGACTTCTTTTTAGTCGCCCCACTAAGAAGTCGCGCCACAATGTGTCGCGACGAGTGACGACGGCGCCGGCGCGACAACTTAATCACACCACTGCATGTGGCTCGACAATCACGCCAAATCACATGACGCAACTAAAAAGGCTCGTTTCTTAGAAATTAGATAATATATGATTTATTTATAAAATATTAGATCGAAAAAGGTTAAAATATAAAAATCAGCTAAGTCAGTTTGCCATATGCGGGCTACTTCCTCCGAGCTCACTTGTCGGATTATGGTGAATCACGACCCTAAACTCTAGCCTTCAACCCTGAGCATTAATCTTGTGAGAGATGTCAACAGAGGTGAGGAAGGAACTCCTCGATGTACATCACAGCTTTCGCCGGTTAGAGATTAGAATGAGGTATCCATATTCATATTTTGAAGTATAATTCTGATTGGTATTCGTTTAGACTTGCTATCCCGGTACCTCCCTCAAAGTAAAATGCTGTGCAAAACGTCATTGCTGCATAGAAGTTGCTGCCATCCACCATGGAAGGCGCAGTGGCACGGAGACATCTTGGTAACAAATTATCCTCTTCCCCCCAGAAGCCGTGACATTTGATATTTTGTTCAATTGTGATGTTTTCAAGAATTTGATATTTTGTTCATGCGATGCATTATTCGTTGATGATTGCATACCGAATTCGAAGCAGGTGAGGCATTCGTGGCGGCGTGGCGCACCCTGAACCAGCGGATCATTTTTTTCTGCCAAGAGCGAGGCTCCGTCTCCGTGAGCAGAGGCAGCTGCACCTGCGCTCGCACAGATCAGTGTGAGCAGGCAGCTGCGTAGCTGCCGTTGACTCCGCTGGTGCCTTGCCCCCGGCCATGGATCCAGACGCCGAGGTCGACTTCGACTTCTCGCCGTTCCTCATCCGCTACAAGAGCGGCCGCGTGCGCCGCCTCATGGGCACGTCCAGGGTCGACGCCGGCGCGGACGCCGCCACGGGCGTCACCACCAGAGACGTCGCCATCGACGCCGCCGCCGGCCTCGCCGCGCGGCTCTACATTCCCAGCGACGTCCTCGGTAAGCCCGTGAAGCTTCCCCTCCTAGTCTACTTCCATGGCGGCGCCTTCTCCGTGCACTCGGCCTTCTCCGCGGCGCACTTCCGGTTCCTCAACGCGCTCGTGTCGGCGGCCCGCGTGGTGGCCGTATCCGTCGACTACCGCCTCGCGCCCGAGCACCCGGTGCCCGCCGCCTACGACGACGCCTGGGCCGCGCTCCGCTGGGCCGTGGCGAGCTCGGGCGGCACGGCGTCCGGCTCCGGAGCGGATAGGGAGCCGTGGCTGTCCGCGCACGGCGACGTCACGCGCCTCTTCGTGGCAGGCGACAGCGCCGGCGCCAACATCGCGCACAACGTCACGCTGAGGGCCGGGGGCGCTGGCGGCCTCCCCGGCGGCGCGCGGATCGAGGGGATGGTGCTGCTTCACCCGTTCTTCCGCGGCAAGGAGCTCGTGCCGTCGGAGGGCACGGACCCCAAGTTCCTGCAGAGGGCAGAGCGGACATGGGGCTTCGTGAGCGGCGGACGGTACGGGCTCGACCACCCGTTCATCAATCCTCTGGCTTTGCCGAGGGAGGAGTGGGCGAAGCTCGGCTGCCGGCGAGCCCTGGTGACCGTGGCAGAGCTCGACACGATGAGGGACAGAGGGCGGCGGTACGTGGAGGCGCTGAGGGGCAGCGCGTGGGCAGGGGAGGAGGCGGTGCTGTACGAGACGGAAGGCGAGGGGCACGTCTACTTCATCGGCAAATCTGGCGCCGGCGGCGAGAAGGCGAAGAAGGAGATGGCGGCCGTCGTGTCGTTCATCAAGCGACAGAACTAGAGAGGTTCTGCGGCATTCATCAAGCAATGTTTTTGCTGTTAAGCTCTGAATCTTGTAGAGTTCAGGATTCAGACCTCTTCTTTGCTCTTACTATTCCCCATCTCGCCAAAGCGGCATTGTATTTTGGTTGCGGACTTTGAATGATTCCACGCCCATTTGGCGCGTTCACAAATCAATAAGATTGGCGCTGGTTGAGTCATCTATTGTGCTTTGTTTCTTTACCTGATGAGGAGGCAGGCGGTGAATTAGCAGAGCGGCGGGGTGTTGCCGTTACTGTCGGAGTGCGGCGATGGACCATCAGTCGTCTAGTACAGTTGCAGGCGTACATCAGCCTACCAATCTGGTCAAACTATGCGTCCAATCATTGGACGGAGTTACTGGTGGAAAAGATGCAGTCATGCAACGGCGATGCCTGAAAGCCACTACCTGACCGGGACCTAGAATTCTTCGATTCGGCCTCTGCATCAGAATTCAGAAAGCTTGGCCTCTCAACTCCAATCAAACCTTGCAGCAAAGCAGCGCCGACGGGGTGTAAATTGTAATCGCAGTCGCACAACCCATCGCAGGAGCTCAGGAGCAGGTATGTTTCAGCAGAGTTTGTGTGCTTTGCTGTCCTGGTTGAAAGTCTGTTATGTCCCAGCTTTCTGGCTTACGTCTACTACGTTCTATCTAGCCTAGCGTTCTCGGTTTTTGTTAAAGCCAGGAGCCACTGCAAATAACTTGTTCGGTAGGCCAGAAGTAAACTGGAGTGGAAGTTGCGGAGAAACTGCTAAACTGATGTCATTTCGTTACCTGCAATGAAATTTTAGGTTCGCCAGCCATGGGAAAAAATTTAAATGCAATAGTTCATCACACAATATCTGACCCTTCTTCCCCTCTGCACTCCATGGCATTTATCTCTATTACATAGGCCTTGTCATTAACCGAGTACGCCCACATAGTCTAGCGACCGAGCCAATAACTTCGACTGACTGTATGGCTCCACCTGACGATCTATCCAGACACAGATACCTGATATAGCATCATAAATGGTATCGTTTACACGATCCTCGCGTGTTGTTCCTAATCCCGCGCTTGTTAGGCCATTCCAAGTGGGGAGGAGGAGGGGGAGTTTACAGAGATTTCATGCACATTGAATAGGGTGACATATAAGCATACGTGATGACATGGCATGCTAATTATGAATAGAAAGATGGATAGAGTTTCATTAAGATGAAATTGTGCCCGCTATTTAAAACATTGGTTTGAACCCATCGAGCCAATAATTAGCATTTACATTTACTGCAACAATGGGTGTTTGACACCTAATATTTTTAAAACTTGGCATAATATTGCACTCAAAGCATGTTTACTCTTGACTGCATGTAGCTGCAATGGAAATTGTACCCTGTAAATTGATGATGGCAATATTTTAAAATTAGGAACAATTTGAGAATAGTACCATATTGTAGGTGGGAAGTGAAAGGGTGGGTACTGTAGGCAGACCGGACAACAAGGGCCTGATTAGTTTGGAAAAAAAGTTTGCAAAAGAAAGTTTCCAATTCTAAATCGAAGATTAGGAGCACTAAACATGATCTAATTATAAAACTAAATACATGGTTGGACGGGAAATCGCGAGACGAATCTATTAAGCCTAATTAATCCGTCATTAGAGATTGTTTACTGTAACACGACGTTGTCTAATCATGGCCAAATTAGGCTCATTAGATTCGTCTCGAAAAGTTACCGGAGGTTATGGAATGGGTTTTGTCATTAACACACGTTTAATACTCCATGCATGTAAGATTCCCTTTGATAAATAGTGAAGTTTCAAAGTTTCAAAAGTTTCACCCTAATCTAAACAGGCCCTAAATCACTATTGAAATTGACGTCCTCCCATCCGTACCTATACGTACTAGATTTTACCCTCCGATGCTTTCGCAAGCCAAATCCGCTTCTGCTAGTTTCTACTCACAATAGAAGTACTAGCTCTAGATGACACCATGTTTCTGATTTTGCATACATGATACATGACCCCCAGTTCAGTTTCTCAACTAGGGTCCTGAACTGAATAATTCGAGCTCTAGATTACACCATATTTCTAATTTTTCAAACATGATACATGACCCTCAGTTCAATTCTGCATTACTCGACGAGGATCTAGACTTCTAGAGCTTGGCAACAGCACCAGAAGAACCCAAGGGGCGCACAGATGGACCGAACCTATCTTCGCCGGCGCTTGACGACGCCATGAAGGACGCAACGGCCGCTATCATGTCCTTCTTCGGCCCGTCGCTCCCGTCGGATCTACGGAGGAAGAAGACGTGCCTCTCGCCTTGATCCTCGTACAGAACCGCCTCGTCCCCAGCCCACGCGCTGGCCCGCAGCGCCTCCACGTACATCCGGCCCCTGTCCCTCATCTTGTCCAGCTCCGCCACGGCCACCAGGGCCCGCCGGCAGCCGAGCGACGCCCACTCCGACGCCGGCATCGCCAGCGGGTTGATGAACGGGTGGTCGAAGCCGTACCTCCCCGCGCACACGAAGGCCCACCACCGCTCTGAGCTCCAGCGCCCGGGGCTCCGCGCGCTCCGACGGCACGAGCTCACCGCCGCGGAAGTAGGGGTGCAGCAGCGCCATCCCTTCGATCCGCGCCCCGCCTGGCAGCCCGCCGCTCCTGCCCGCCCTCATCGCCACGTTGTGCGCGATGTTGGCGCCGGCGCTGTCGCCTGCCACGAAGAGGCGCGTGACGTCGCCGTGCGCGGACAGCCACGGCTCCCTATCCGCTCCGGAGCCGGACGCCGTGCCGCCCGAGCTCGCCACGGCCCAGCGGAGCGCGGCCCAGGCGTCGTCGTAGGCGGCGGGCACCGGGTGCTCGGGCGCGAGGCGGTAGTCGACGGACACGGCCACCACGCGGGCCGCGGACACGAGCGCGTTGAGGAACCGGGAGTGCGCGCCCGAGAAGGCCGAGCTCACGGAGAAGGCGCCGCCGTGGAAGTAGACGAGGAGGGGCAGCCTCGTGGACGTACCGAGGACGCCGCTGGGAATGTAGAGCCGCGCGGCGAGGCCGGCGGCGGCGTCGATGGCGACGTCCTTGGAGGTGACGCCGGTGGCGGCGTCCGTGTGTTAGGGGATGAACTGGGGAAGGAATCGAGAAGGGAGATCGAGAGGAAGAAGGGGATCAGAACGGCGGAGGAATTGGATTGAGTTCAGAATTCGGTTACAACGTTCGTACCATCGCTCGCGCAGGAGCTCAGCGTATATGCTCGACGCACGCACGCAACGCACGCAACCTCCACTAGTGGATCCATTCTGGGCCGCCGTATTTGGTATTGGGCTTCATTCTCCTTTTGCCTCCGCCGTCCTCAGCTCCTGGGCCAGTGTAGCCCCGAGCTTCAGTTCCTGGGCCGTTACCAGCGGTGGTAACACTCCCCCTCCCTTTGAGCACCTGCTTGACCCCAAGCAGGAGCCCGTGGAAATTGCTGCTTCAGAGAAATTTCATCTTCCCAGGTCGCCAAGGATGGTGGCATTCCCGACCAGTGAATAAGCACTTGCACAATTACATCAGTTCCACGTGTAACAATGCGACGCTGAAGAACCTGGAGAGGAATCTGTAAAGAAGCATCAGGATCAGGCAATGTAGTAGATACCTGATGGCCGGCACCTGGTGCTTGCTTCAGTTGCGAGACGTGGAACACCGGATGAATCTGGCTAGAAGATGGCAATTTGAGTTTGTAAGCAACTGTACCCAATTTCTCTTCAATTTCATATGGTCCAAAGAATTTGAATGAGAGTTTGTTGTTAGACCGATGTGCCACAGAAGATTGAATATAGGGCTGAAGCTTCAGATAAACAAAATCCCCCACTGAAAAGACCCTTTTAGTTCTGTTCTCGTCTGCTTGAGACTTCATCCTCTGTTGTGCTCTGATTAGGTGCTGCTTGAGAAGGTCGGTCATGAGATTCCTCTGTGATAACCATTCTGTCAATCCAGTGACTGGTGCTGAAGAGGTTGGCACTATACCGAAATGATTCGGAGAATGGCCATAAAGAGCCTCAAATGGCGTTGTGTTGAGAGCTGTATGGAAGCAAGTGTTGTACCAAAATTCAGCCAATGAAAGCCAAGAGACCCACTGAGACGGACAAGCATGTACAAAGCACCTCAGATATGTTTCTAAACACTGGTTAACCCGCTCCGTTTGACCATCGGTTTGTAGATGATAAGAGGAACTCATGCGGAGTTTTGTACCAGCCAGTTTGAAAAGCTCCTGCCACAATTGAGAGGTAAAGATTCTATCGCGGTCAGTGACAATAGACTGTGGCATACCATGTAACTTGTAGATGTTGTCGAGGAAAATATGAGCTACTGTCAAAGCAGTGAATGGATGAGCCAAAGGCAGAAAATGTGCATATCTGGAGAATTTATCCACTACCACCAAAATGCAATTGTAGTGTTTGGATTTGGGAAGGCCTTCTATGAAATCCATAGTGATGACTTGCCAAGCATGATCAGGTATCAGTAAGGGTTGCAGCAGTCCTGTAGACTTAGTCCTGTCAGGTTTTGCCTTGTTGCAAATAGGACATGAGTGTACCCAATCCTTGATCATTTGTTTCATTTGTGGCCAATAAAACAATTGTTTAATCCTGGCATAGGTGACAGGGAACCCTGAGTGCCACCTACTGCACTGTCATGAAGGGAAGTGAAGATTTGGTGCTGAAGAGCAGCACTGGATCCCAGCCGTATTTTACCCTTGTACTTGATGATTCCTTGGTGCAAGGAATAGTGCCCTGGAGGATCAGGAATAACAGCCAACTGCTGGAGTAGCTGTTGAGCTTGAACATTATCCACATAAGAATCTGTGACCAATGTTAACCATTGTGGCACAACAGTTGTAACTGCCAAGAGTTGATGTGGTGGTGCTGGATGCCTGGAAAGAGCATCTGCAGCAGTGTTATCTAAGCCCTTTCTGTAGATGATCTTGTATTGAAAGCCAAGTAACTTAGTGAATACTTTCTGCTGCCAGGCTGTGTGTAAGCGTTGAGTATTGAGTTGGGCAAGGCTTCTCTGGTCAGTATAGATGATAAACTCTCCATGTTGAAGGTATGATCTCCATTGTTCCACAGCCAAGATAATTGCCATATATTCTTTTTCATATGTGGAAAGACCCATAGTTTTGGGACCCAATGCCTTGCTAACATATGCTAGGGGGTGGCCTTTTTGAGAAAGGACTGCACCAATTCCATTGCCACAAGCATCTGTCTCCACTTGAAATGGAACAGTAAAATCTGATAAGGCCAAAACCGGTGCATTCACAAGAGCATTTTTCAGTGCTTGAAAAGAAGCTTCAGTTTCTGATGTCCAAACAAATACCACATTCTTCTTCAATAGATTTGTCAATGGCTTGCTGATAATACCATAATTTCGTACGAATTTCCTGTAGTAGCCAGATAACCCCAAAAAACTTCTTAGGTCCTTAACAGAAGTGGGTGTAGGCCATTGTTGGACCGAAAGGATTTTAGATGGATCAGTAGCCACCCCATCTGAACTGATAATATGACCAAGATAAGAAATACTGCGCTGAGCAAATGTACATTTGCTTGGTTTAACTTTCGAACTGTCTTTCTCTAGTAACTGCAGTACAGTTTCCACGTGTGCTAAGTGATCTTCAAATGTAGTGCTGTAGATCAGGATATCATCCAAGAAGACTAACACACACTTTCTCAGTAATGGGCTCAGTGTTGCATTCATTGCAAATTGGAAGGTACATGGTCCTCCAGTAACTCCAAAGGGCATGACTAAGAATTCATATTGACCAGAATGTGTTGAGAATGCAGTTTTGTATTGCTCACCAGATTTGAGCAATATTTGGTGGAACCCTGATCTCAAGTCCAACTTGGTGAACCAACTAGCATTGGAGAGCTCATCCAAGAATTCATCTATGAGTGGGAGAGGAAATTTACCCTTGACAGTAAGGGCATTGAGAAATCTATAGTCGATGCAAAACCTCCATGAGCCATCTTTCTTCTTGGTCATAACGACTGATGAAGAGAAGGGGCTGGAACTGGGTCTGATGATGCCTTCTTTTAACATCTTGTCCACTTGCATTTCAATTTCAGTCTTCAAGGTTGGAGAGTATCTATAGGGTCTGATGACAAAAGGTTGTGCACCAGGAAGTAGCGGAATTGAGTGGTCACATACCCTTGATGGTGGTAGCCCAGTTGGATCAGCAAATACAGAGGCATACTTGTCCAGGAGAACTTGTATCTGTGGTGGTATAGTAGGCTGATCCAGATCCTCTTGTAGCAGAGTAACTTCCACCATGGTGAGTTCAAAGTCCTCTGGTAATTCTCCTTGTAATTGAACCATGGACTGCTTGTAGGGAATAATCATCTACTTGTTCCTCCAGTGAACTTGCATGGGAGAGAACTGTTCCAACCAATCCATACCTACAATCATATCATAGAATTGCAGGGGAAGCACCTTCAAGTTTGAACTGAACTCACATTGTTGTACTTGCCAAACAGTATCCAAGAACTCAGTAGTGCAGGACAGGTGTTGGCCATTAGCTACTTGCACAGTTATGGGAACTTGCCTTTGGGAACTGCCAACTAACTGTGATGCAAATCCTTCACTGATGAATGTATGTGAGCTTCCCGAGTCAACCAAGATGAGGGCATCCAAGTGCTATACTGTTCCTCTAAACTTCATTGTTTTAGGTGTCTGAACTCCAGTGATCGCCTCCTTAGAAATTGCCACATTCAGCTCACTAGAATGTTGTTGGTCTTGAGATGACTCATCCTCAGTTTCCAACTGAAATAGTTCCCACATCTCTTGAACTATATGGAGTTGAACTGTTTGTGCACACGAATGGCCTCGAGACCATTTTTCACCGCACTTGAAGCACTGACCCATTGCTCGTCGGTAAGCTTTCAGAGCAGCAACCTTATCAGCATCAGTAGAGGAAGACTTGGAGAATGCAGGGGAGTGCTGATCCATTGTTGTAGTACTCTTGGACTTATCATATTGAGGTGGTAAGGGTAATGGAAGAGGACTCTTCGGTGCACTTGCAGAGTAAGGTGTGAAACTGGGTTTCTTGTACTCCTTGTGCTTGACACCCTCGGCCACTTCTTCCTGCAAGGAGGCCAAAACGAAGGCAGTATCCAAATCTTTGGGTTGTTGAACGAGCACAATAGATTTGATATCAGGTTTGAGGCCGTCAATAAACTTCATGGTATAATAGCGGGGTTCCACAGCAGAATCATATGCAGTCAATTGATCAATCAAACCGGCAAACTGAGTGACATAATCAGTGACTATGCCTGACTGCCTAATGTGCAACAATTGACGAATTAACAGATCATGCTCATTCTTACCAAAGCGCTCTAACAGTAAGGAACAAAACTCAGACCAACCCCCTTTACTGATACGTTTTTCTACTGATTGTAACCAACGCCCGGCAGCTCCCGTACAAAACATAGTGGCAACTTTAACCCACAAATCTCTAGGTGTAGAATACATCTCGAAGTAGTTTTCGCATCGACTGATCCACAATTTAGGGTTATCACAATCAAATTTAGGGAACTGAAGCTTAGGCAATTGACCAAGTGGACCACGGTCAGAGCTAAACTGACGAAATCCATGGCCCTCAGGATGAGCAGTACTGGACTTAGGGGTGGTCGATGGGAATTGTTGTGGAAACGTACCCGTGACCGGGATATGAGAGTGGGTGAACACCAACCCAAACCCATGATCCCGGTTACTGTTCTCGGAGTGGTGCCCAGCGGGGCCGTCAGCGGTGGGAAATCCGGCAGGTGGGCGCGCGGACGCCGACTTGGGATGCTCGAGCAGGCCCGAATCGGTGGAGGGGCGCTCGACGAGAAGGCGATCGACGTGCTTGTTCAACTTCGACACCTCGAGCTTCAGATCTTCCACGGCGACGTCGATTTGGGGGCGCCACTTGTCGAAGTTCGCCGCCGCCGCCTCCATGGAGTCCTCGAGCGACTGGACGCGCTCACCCTTGATCTTCTGCTTGGCGTCGAGGTCGTCAAAGCGCTTGTCGAACTTGGAGTCGATCTCCGCGAACCGCTTCTGCATCTCGTCGATGATAAGCTTCGTGTTCGGATCCATGGCTCCGTGTCGCCGCTGAAGACGAGTGAAGTGGTGATGTGGGGTGGAAGAATCCAGAATCGGGTGAATCTGATACCAGGATTGTTAGGGGATGAACTGGGGAAGGAATCGAGAAGGGAGATCGAAAGGAAGAAGGGGATCAGAACGGCGGAGGAATTGGATTGAGTTCAGAATTCGGTTACAACGTTCATACCATCGCTCGCGCAGGAGCTCAGCGTATATGCTCGACGCACGCACGCAACCTCCACTAGTGGATCCATTCTGGGCCGCCGTATTTGGTATTGGGCTTCATTCTCCTTTTGCCTCCGCCGTCCTCAGCTCCTGGGCCAGTGTAGCCCCGAGCTTCAGTTCCTGGGCCGTTACCAGCGGTGGTAACACCGTGCCAGCGGCGACCCTGGACGTGCCCATGAGGCGGCGCACGCGGCCGCTCTTGTAGCGGATGAGGTACGGCGACAGGTCGACGTCCACCTCGGTGTCCCGATCCATGGCCCGATCGAGCGCACGCGGGGCAAGCGGGGCGATCGAGTGGGTGAACCAAGCGGAACTAGCAAAGATGGAAGACCTGAGTGGTCTTCGTATGACGAAGCAAAACAAATAGTATACGGGTACATAGCTTAGTCCTTTGTCGTTTTTTATTTGTGAGCTTGTGTGTGATAAACATGTTATTACATGCTGATGTCACTCCCCACCAAACCTACCTTTGTCATTGGCTAGCTGAAAGATTTTACGTGGGCTCGCGCCGGTGGCACCAAGAAGATAGTTACGTTGCATATCTTGGACTTCGATCCAACAGCAGCCCAGCCTGTACACTAGCAAGCCCAGAATGGCCCATAAATCACTATGATAGGCACATACTCTATGCATTCGAGCTTATTATCAAAAAAAAATCCAAAAATATTAAAATCATACTTCCTCCATCCTATAATATATGGGGTTATGAATTTTTCCTAAATCAAACTATTTTAAATTTGGTCAAATTTACAGAAAGGACAACATCAACATCTATCGCATAAAAAAGCTGGAATTATATTTTCTAATAGATCTAACTGTGTCTGTTTGATTCCATAAATCTTACCTATTTTTAGAGCGAGGAACGTTTCAGCGGTCCGTCATATACATGTCCAAATCGGATTAGGAGTAGTTCATCATATATATCACCCGACGGATTAGTTATGCTCCGTCTCGTCTCTCGACCGGATTAGGAAAAACAAGTTATCTATTTTAACTCATTTAGAAAGCAAGTGAACGCACGATGCAAAGTTGCTAGTATTCATAATATCAAGAGGGACGTAACACGCGCTATCGAAAATCATCATGTCTCGCACCACTGAAAACAATATAAAGTAGTTTCTGCTTTTGGAACTTATTTTTTTGAAAAAGTTGAACATATATATATATATGCTAGCTTACTTTGCACTTAGCAGTTAGCACATGGCTCCCAATTTCTCAGCAAGGACCCTGAACAATCCATCGAAGCATACACACACACACACGAAATAATTCAATCCTGCATTTCCCACGAGATTCTAAAGCTTGGCATCACAGCGCAACGAGCGCGCAGAAGGACCGAGCCTAGCTTGAGCGCTTGACGACGCAATGAAGGACGCCACTGCCTCTACCATCTCCTCCTTCGCCTTGTCTCTCCCGTCGGATTTCCGGAGGAAGAAGACGTGATTCTCGCCTTGGTCCTCGTGCAGCAAAGCCTCGTCCCCTGCCCAGGCGCTGGCCCTGAGCACCTCCACGTACCTCCGGCCTCGGTCCCTCATCCCGTCCAGCTCCGCCACGGTCACCAGGGCCCGCCGGCAGCCGAGCGACGCCCACTCCGACGCCGGCATCGCCAGCGGGTTGATGAACGGGTGGTCGAAGCCGTACCTCCCCGCGCACACGAAGGCCCACCACCGCTCTGAGCAATCCAACGACTGGAGCGCCCTTCTCTCCGACGGCAAGGGATCCTTGCCGCGGAAGTAGGGGTGCAGCAGCGCCATCCCCTCGATCCGCGCGCCGCCGGGCAGGCCGCTGGCCCCGGCCCTCAGCGTCACGTTGTGCGCGATGTTGGCGCCGGCGCTGTCTCCCGCGACGAAGAGGCGCGTGACGTCGCCGTGCGCGGACAGCCACGGTTCCCTCTCCTCCGTTCCGGAGCCGGAGCCGGACGCCGTGCCGCCCGAGCTCGCCACGGCCCAGCGGAGCGCGGCCCAGGCGTCGTCGTAGGCGGCGGGCACCGGGTGCTCGGGCGCGAGGCGGTAGTCGACGGACACGGCCACCACGCGGGCCGCGGACACGACCGCGTTGAGGAGCCGGGTGTGCGCCGGGGAGAAGGCCGAGTGCACGGCGAAGGCGCCACCGTGGAAGTAGACGAGGAGAGGCAGCTTCTCCTCGGGCTCGACGTCGCTGGGAACGAAGAGCCGCGCGGCGAGGCCGGCGCCGGCGTCGATGGCGACGTCCTTGGAGGTGACGCCGGTGGCGGCGTCCGCGCCGGCGCCGACCCTGGACGTGCCCATGAGGCGGAGCACGCGGCCGCTCTTGTAGCGGATGAGGTACGGCGGCAAGTCGGCGTCCACCTCGGTGTCCGGATCCATGATCGGAGGGCAGCGGGGGCAAGGCGGCGCGTGGAGTCAACGGCAGCAAGGGGGAGCGCCCTTCCGGCCTGCCCACTGGTGTATTCCTAGTTTCTGTGACGAAGGCAAGCAATAATTGAACGGCAACCCAATCCGCCAATCCGGGTTATTTTATCAGATTTACTCGGCATCAGTCGCCTGACTGTTTGCTTCCCCGTCAGTCGACGACGGCAACCGTCCGATGGGCTACGGATGATTTTGATCGTGTCATATACTGTTCCAGGAATTGGGCCCACCTTTGTCTGTTGCAACGCCTGTTTTTTTCGTTAGCGGGTCGGTTTTTAACTGTTTTGGCTGAACTCATTTTTCCCCGTTATCCTCCCTCCGACAGTCCGACCCCAACTCCGTCTCGTCCTCGTCGTCTTCGTCGCTCGGGTCGGCGGCGAGAGAGGGGAGCGATTCGTCCTCGCAGGGATATATGGAGAGGGATCCTTCTCGATCATCGTCGCCGACCTACGACGGTATGCGCCCCCCCCCATCCCCACCGGTCATCGTTCCTGTTTGCTTATGCGCTCCCACTCCCTTGCCGCTGTTCGATTTGCCCCTAAGATTTTTGTTAGGGTTTTGGTGATACATGCTAGTAATTGTTGAGGTTACATGTTCTAGATTTTCGATTTTCCTAGAAATTGTGTTGGTTAGTCTGCTGGAGCTCGATTCCAATTGGGGGACGCCGAGGGGAGTAGTAATCTGTGATTCATACAGTAACTGTTTACTGTTTGATTTTGTCTGATATGAATGCCTAGTAGGGTTGATTTGTGGCCTATTTGTGTCTGATTTAAGGATTCTAGTTCAGCTTCTGTCAATTTAGCGGTCAATTATGTCAGTTTGCCAAATGCTTCATTTGAGAGTTAGCTGTTGAGGGGGCTATTACAAGCGTAGCTAGGAATTGTAACTGTGTTATAGTCTGTTTTAGCCCATTAGAGTAATATTTGTGTCAGTTTGTTTTGTAACATGCTACTTTTTGTTTCAATGCTTTTCCCCTCTCAAATATTGTTTATTTTGAATATTATGCTTCACATAGTTGTGAATTTTTTTAAAATTGTTTACTTATTACTGTATACTTTTGAGATGCTTTACATAGTTGTGATACCTGAACATTTCTCTGTCTGAGAGAGGGAAAGACTTTTGTGGTGTGTTCTCTTTTTTTATTTCACTTGTGGTGAGCTTTAGCTAGTGTTACTTTTCCCATGATATTATTTACATTATTTTGATTTCATTGGGGCGAGTTTTAGCTAGTCTGTAGCTAATTGTCCCATGATGGTTTTTGTAGAGAAAATGTGAATGGATGGTGTAAATTTTAGTATAAGATGACAGCTTCTTGGCGCCTCCTGCTCGGCGTACTTCTGAACATATGAATTTTAGATATAATGTGAAGGGATGTTTTAAATTTTAGTATAAGATGACACCTTCTTTTCACCTCTTGCTTGGCGCACTTCTGCACATCTGATAATTTTAGAGATAATGTGAAGGGAGGGAGTAATTTTTAATTGTCTCATGAGTGACTGTGTTTAATTTTAATATTGATTTTTAGTATCTTCGCTTCCTGTTTGGTGCACTGCTGCACATCTGATATTTTAGTATCATCATAAGTTGAAAGCTGCAGATTACAGTATGGGACCAGTTGTGAAATTTGGCATGCTGAAATTATCCAATCATAGAGGGACAATTAATGTCACTTGTTTCTCTGTCACCATGTTCCTCTCTGTATCATGCATGTTTAGTGAAATTTCTGATTTTTGTTTGAAGTGCCCCTCCCTCTAAAATTTGTCGTCATAAGTTGAAAGCTGCAGATTACAGTATG
>CM014275.1:11443543-11463649 GCA_004135705.1 Alloteropsis semialata
ATGCGGAACGTAATTTCACCCACGGGGCGTGATGCTCAGGATGCCCGTAGGTGGGCCCAGTTGCTAACCAGCTGCATTTGTTTCATCAGCTCAACGGCCCATCATGTCATCAGGCCATGCATGCCGCCTCATAGCCGCGCTGGGCCAGATCCAAAAGTGGGCTTAAACATTATTGAGCCTATTGTCACGCGGGCGCGCGTCGGCATGGATATCTGTGTGGGCTTTCCGTGCGTGTCTCGCCGTCTTTCGCGCGTGTGGAATAGCCAGGGGCTTGGATTTTCTGGGGCCGTGGAGGAGGATCCGCCCGACTGAGCCTACGAAAACAACAAAGTACGAGTCGCGCTCCGATGGACGTCACCTGCAGCTGTAGCTCTCTGCCCACCGGCGTCGACGAGGACAAGGCGGCCGGCTAATTCTTGGACGTCGCGTCCACCAACCGGCCGGGCCCAATAACTTACACAGCCAGTACTGCAGAGAGTTCGCGGCTTCGCTGCTTCACTCACTCATGGCGGCGGGCCGCTTCTCGTCGGCGCTGCTGCTCCTGCTCAGCATGGCGGGCGCGTTGTTCGCCCCGCGCGGCGTTCTGCCTCTCTCCCCGGCCTCTATGGACGACGACGACGGGGACGTGGACTTCTTCTTCTTCCCGTTCCTGGTCCTCTACAAGAGCGGCCGCGTGCAGCGCTTCATGGGCACGGACACCGTGCCGGCGTCCACGGACCCGGCCACGGGCGTCGCCTCCCGGGACGTGGTCGTCGACGCCGCCGGCGGCCTCTCCGTGCGCCTCTACCTGCCGAGCCTCGCCGCCAACCGCACGGCGGGGACGACGGACGGTTCAGGGCAGCTGCTGCTCGTCGTGTTCTACCACGGCGGCGCGTTCGTCATTGAGTCCGCCTTCTCGCCGACGTACCATCGGTACCTGAACGCGCTGGTGTACAGGGCCCGGGTGCTCGCCGTGTCCGTGGAGTACCACCTCGCGCCCGAGCACCGCCTCCCGGCGGGGTACGACGACGCGTGGGCGTGGCCAGCGACAGCGCCGGCGGCAACATCGCGCACAACATGGCGATGCGCGCGAGGCAGGAGGGCCTGGACGGCGGCGCCACCATCCGGGGCCTCGCGCTGCTGACCCTTACTTCTGGGGGAAGCGGCCCGTGCCGTCGGAGACGACGGTGGCGTGAGCGGACGTGGAGCTTCGTGTGCGCGGGGTGCTACGGGATCGACGACCCGGTGATCAACCCGGTGGCGATGCCGCCGGAGGAGTGGCGGCGGCTCGCCTGCGCGCGCGTGCTGGTCACCGTGGCGGGGCTGAGGGTTTTTTTTTTACTGTTGGAAACCGGTCCGGTTCCCACGGTTACCGCTCAAACCGCCCCGGACCAGTTAGGGTACTGTTCATCAGGAACCGAAAAAAACCGATACTGTTTATCTACTGTTCATCGGTAACCGGTAAAAACCGGTCCGTGTTGCCGCCAGAAACCCACGCTGAGCGCGAGGGCCGCGCGTACGTCCGCGCGCTCCGGGCCAGCGGGTGGCGCGGCGAGGCGGAGCTGTACGAGACGCCCGGCGAGCACCATGTCTACTTCCTCGACAAGCCCGACAGTGAAAAGGCGGCGAAGGAGATGGAGGTCGTGGTGGACTTCATCAATGGCGCCCAAGCCAGCTCCACAGCTTCAAGAATGGGCGCCTGAAGCTGCTCATTTCGAGACGTCTGGTACCACTACGCTTGTTTTCCACTATAGAACTCACAGAAATGTAAAACTCTGATAATCTGACGCTCGTTACAACTGACCGGGTCACTCCGGAACAAGAATAACCGGTTGTCCTGACTCCCTGTTAGAATGGATAAACCGAACATGCATTTTAAGGTCAATAGCACAGGAGGCTACACATAAGCGAGCAGACAAGGTGCAGAAGTTTTGTATTAGCAACCTGAAGGGTATGGTGCCCTATTTACAGAATATATAATGGTTGCCCTTAAATCATAGAACTGTCTATGACCAAGGCAATGTGCGGAGAGCTGCTACAACTACATGTCAAGGCTAAAATGTGGCAACCAGCAGGCATGCTTAATACACGACAAAAGTAGTACCATGCTATACAAAATTTACAAAAACACTGTGCATTGTGAAATCGCCATAATTTACTGCACCGCCAAGCGCTGGAGATGATCCATGAAGACCCGGAAGCTCACATCATCGGTGAATATGACATCCCCTCCCGGCGGTGGAGGATTTTCCGAGTTATACGAGACAGATGGATTGAGCTTTGCCAGTAAAAATCGAGCCTGCAGTTTTCAAAAGAATGTAAATTCAACTGAAATGGCACCCCGTTCTCCTTTATGTGATGCTAATGCATTTGAACAGCTGCTGAGATGTTATGTTAGCAATTACTTCTGGTAGCTTTATCTTGCTAGAAATTAAAAAAAAAAAACTGACTATATGGAAGTAACTTTTACAGTAAATATAAAGATATAGTTTTCATCGGTCCAACGTTGATAGTTTGAACATGTTAATGATTAAATTTGATGGAGGTTGACGACATGGATTTCAAAGGGGTAAAACAGAGGAAACAATTCATTTTTTCAGTTAGCTCATGAGTACCCCCTGGTATGCTGATTGGCTATTGGGACTAAATTGCAGTTTTCAACTGAAGTTTGGGCCACTAGTTCCAAAATGAAAGGTGAATTTGTAAATATTATCCAGTAGGAGAACAAAGTTTGTAATTTCATAAACAGATATGCAAATAAATTTCCAGACTATAAATGCAGTGTGTTGAAAACTTGCAAAAAAGGAACAGGTTAAAAAAGAAATAACCTGAGAACCATATTGATCGCACACAACCAAACGAGGCACAGGAAAGCGTTCCTTGATTATTGCATCAGCTTCCTCCTGTGGAGCTTGCAACAGCTGTGCAAATGCCTGAAAATCACACAAGGTTAGTTGTTGGTTTGCTAATGTGGCATATACTGTATATAATGAAGCCCACTGTTCTTAGATCGGCCTTACAACCTCATATGTAAGTCTACGAACCACAGAATCTTAAGCTTGGATTATTCAATATAAGAACATTGCAAGAATTTCAGAACATTTTGATGTAAAGGCAAACTGTTCTAGAGTTTAGACCATGGCTGGATAAAGTCTTCAACTGTAGTCATATAAGTATATAAGACATGTAAGTAAGGCTACATGGAGCTCAACAGGCCAAATCTCGAAGGTTTCGGTTAACAAAAACATACCTCGTGGCCTTCTTGATCTTGGTAACCAGCCTTTCGCCACTGCGCAATTGTTATTCCATGGAATATGACAACAGTAAAATAAGAATCCAACAAAAGGATCCTATCAGCTGCAATTGCAGTTACATCCAACAGAACAGGCTCTGGACCTGATTGGAATGAATAAGATATAAGTGATGGTTGGATCATCACAACTGCATTCATTACATTCTCTCTGTTTAACATCATTGTGAAATATGCAGTTTCATCTGGACTATTGTTAAAAACCTGAATGGAAAGTAAAATAAGTTAGGGCACAAAGAAGTGTGATTCTACATGGTCTGTTGATAAAAAATGCTCAATAAACCAGGTAAAATGCTTCACCTGAACGAACTGAGATCGTCTCAAATTAAACATAAACTGGGGAAAAATTGACAGACGAGGGGATAAACTGAAAGATGAGGGTGTTTCTTTGTGATAATCTCCAAATTTCGAACATAAACCAATCAATGCGCGATCCAGCCATCTTATCGGATCAAAATCATCCTGAAAGAAACATGAAGATTATACAATGGTGTAAATAAAGGTTCCAAAAACAGAAATAATCAACAACAGCAAGCTGGCAACATTTTATTACTGGAAACATATCAATACTTTTGTGATATTATCATCTATCTCAAACAAACAAATTTGTCTATCATGTCATATATGCTCTAATGGTAAAATAGTCTAAGAAGTATCATGAAGTACCTCAGCTTCCCTCTTAAATGAGACCAAGCGTGCCATGACTGCAGCAGCTGCCTCTTGATCAAAGCCAGCTATTAGCTCCTGAAGCACATGAAATCCAAGTAAGTATAATACTATATTTTTTCCCCAAAAGAAACATAATGAGGAAGAAACAGGTGATACCATTCAATAGACAAAAAAAGAAAATTGATTGATTATCACAGCTAGAAGAAAACTTGCCTGCACACCACCAGAACCAGCAACCCATTTTCTCGAAAGTGTAGTGGCTCGTAATCTCATCTGACCCTCATGATGCTGGTAACTGCACAGAGCAACTCCAAGTCAGTTGCATAGCATTCTCTGACAGTGTTCGCTTTCTAACTAAAAATGATGAAGGCCAAACAAATTCTTTACTAGGTTAAGAATTGGAAGTAGAACTGATCATTTGCTGATTGACCAATCGAATCTGGCCCGTCCTTCTTTGCAATATCAAATATTAAACAGAGTGATGTTTTCCTGTCTAGACCACACATCTTCCAAGCATTAGTGTTTCCCTGACCTACGACTGTATCTGAGGATAGAGGACTTTTCTGCACAAACAACAGCATGCAGAAAGATTCAGATGAACAGTGCCATGATTAAAAAAATGACAATATGTGGCTGATACATGATATACCTTCTCCAGGGAAGTACAAGGTCCAATAATTCCTTGGATTTTGACGTCCTTTGAACAGTTAATCTCAAATATACCGCTGCAAATATAATTTATACACATAAATCAGAACACTAGAATAGCTGATATGCTAAGATATGTTATTAATACCATGAAGAGTATATTTACTTGAATGATAAATCAAGATCATTGTCACTTGACAGAAAGATTCGTCGAAGTGAGTCTTTAAAAACAGAATGCCCAAAACTTTCTGCAAGCACAACTATTCCACCAGTCCTCTCCACTGCAACCTTCATCTCAGCAACACCAACCTGAGAAAGAGAATATAAATAACAATTTCGAACTCAAAACAAAGCAGCCTGCACTTTTTTTTTTATGAAACAGGAGGGGCTTGCACCCCTACTGGATATATATTTTAAAAAACAAAGTTTACAAGAGAAATATTGAATCACCTCAGTGCTGAGATGTACTACCAGTAGTTCTTTCATTATCATATTTCAAATGACAATAATTTAACTACTTTTGTTGCACAATGCACACACCTATAATAGAGTTGACAAAAGATAACAAAAGCCTTTATCACCAAAATTAGCAACTAATTAATTGGTTGGTGAATGTTCAACTAACTATAACTCCAGAATATATACGTCAGTTACTTTACCAAATTGGGCAAAGCATTGTGTTATATTCCAGTATATGCACATTGAACAAGACTACTAAGTTTCAGATGAATGGTCATTATATCATATATTGCCTTGGTGAGACAAAATAAAACAAACAGTAGTGTGACATCAGACCATGAATTATTGCAAAGCAGCACTTGTTCAATTTCTATCTAACAACAACCAAAACCAAGAAAATGAAACAAACTTTTCATTAAAATAAAAAGGAACAGAAAAAGAGCCTCATCCAACATGCTAACGTTTGATCCAGAATTCCAGACCCAGACTTCAAAAGGAAAAGAAAAGGGAACAGACCTGGTCAAGCGCACAAGCAAATAGATCAAGTACATGCCCTTGATTCACAAGCTGCTTAGAGATATCCTCGTAGAACTTAACAGCTTTGTTATAAAGTGGAGCTGAACCTTTATCGAGGTCTTTGTGTGAGCGAATTGGTTCTGATAGGGACTTGGATACAATCTGAAATATTGAAAAAAAAATATCATTATAGTACTTTAGAAAGCATATGCAAGAAATGACTAATGGAAACATTTTAAGGAAAAATATGATGTTTGAGACAATCAAACTCTCTGCGATAATCAGTATTTAAGTAGGATTAATGTCATAGACATACTTGTGCCAACATTTCCCTAATGGTATATCACTAATACACAAGTAGAGAGTTATAAGTTATAACAAGTCAGGGAAAAAAAGGATAAAATGGCATTCAATGTCAGTTTATCTAGAAACAAATAATGCTATATGCTATATTAAGAAAAATTAAGTAGAATAGCTAAACAGGTCAATCTTATTTTCATATATTACATAAAAACAGGATATTTAATACACTTCCATTGCCGATAAAAAACACAAAATTATATCCAGAAGAGCAGAAGATAGAGCAAGGTGCAAAACCACAAACTTTCCATCACATGAACGTGAACTCTAAAGATACATAAACCACAAACTCTTAAGTCTCCTAAAATTTAATCCAGTCGATTTGGATGGTTGCATGAGGTTTGCATACAAGTAGAATAGTCATAAGGAGCTAAACACAATCTGTTAGCCAGTACTGCCCCAATTAGGATAGGGTGTAAAGAGTGGTCCCAAAGTGTATTGAACAAAGAAAATACTTTGTCACTTATAGAGTAAAGATAGGTTTTGCAACTGTAGGAGAATGATTACAAAAACACAACCTGCTAGGTAACAGGCGGTCATGGCTACGTACTATTACGAGCAACACACAACAGGGTACTGTAGCAACAGACCAGTGTGGCTAGGATTTGGAACATCTTTTACATGGTTATAAGAAAGTAGCTTTCCCAATAAAAAAAATTATAGCTTTGCATATTCCATAAGAACTAATTAATTTCCTAGGATATCTATTTCTTTGCATCTTATCTATTGGTTAGGATGCCAGCTGGGCCAGCTTCTACATAAGGAGGCCTATTGCCACCATTGTTATTAAGCAAGAAGAAAAACAAGGCATTCCGGTCTAAGCTTTCTCCCTTACCCCCAGGAGTGCCAACACCAACCGGACATCCTAACATCTACGTTTAAAGCATCAATGTAGATAAAAAATGTGAATGAAGTTTAAGTAAGAACATGGTATTCAGAAAAAGAACTTTTGACTTACAGAGCCAGGTCCCTCTGTAGATGGGCCACCGATAAAAGCCATAATTCTAGCACCTGATCCAGGGACACAAACCCCCAAGAGACTAGCAGCAACGCTTAATGCAACTCCAGTACATCTTGATGAACGTTTATCAGCAGGAACAGGCCAAGGGTCCTTTTGCAGTTCTTCTATAACCTACATAAATAAAAAGGAAAACAGTGTCAATATCGTCTGAAAATCTGTATACCACTTGTGAGTGGCCATTTCACAGTGCACAGCATTTTTTGTGGTAATGAACTTTGACATATTATGGTTTCATAATCAAGCAGAGATCTTAACTGAATTCAACGCAAACTCGCATTCAGAAGCAGGCAACAGGAACCTAGCAATGCTCTCTGTTGAAAGGCCATCCCTTGCGCCTGCGATCACACCTGTTGTGGGTTTAGTTTTCCCAGCAAAGAAGCTCATTTGGTCCAGAATTTGGTCCTTTGTAACTTCTTTTGTCCCTTTGAACACGTATGACTTTGGCAACAAGCCAAAACCCAATTCATGCACCTATGTGGATCAAATGTAATTGTATTAGTTATTGACTAGTGCATTCAGCAACAAAGTATCATTGTATCCATGAGATGATAATAACCTGTACATATGTCCCAAAAGTAATAAATCCAACAAGGGATCGATCTGGCAATAGTTCAACAGCTTGTGCTAAAGCAGACTTCAAATAGCCAATCTCTTCCTCAATCATACATGTATCAACAACAAAGAGGAAGACTGGAGGTGCCACAGGACCCGTTTCAGCTGTGGATACATACTCAACAGTGGTAAATTGTGGAAACAATTCGGCAGGGAGGTTGCTTTCTGAAATAGAGTAGTAGTGCTGGGGGAAGTGGTTGCGCTGAAAGCAGAATGGACAGACCCAAATCTTTGCGACAAAGTCAACTATGGAGAAGGGGTTGAGGATAGAGCGGCACATGCGGCAACGGAGGGGGGCATAAGGAAGAACAGGAATGGTAGGATTTGGCTTTAGAGGAGTAAAAATGGCGGAAACAGGTACCACACAGTTAGTAGCATCCTGCTTTGTGCCTGGTATAACATTCCATGTCATTCTTATTCCATCTTGGGCCTCAAGATCCAGAAACTCAGACATTTTCTGTAATCAACTTGCTGTGCCGATAGTTTCTTCAACAGAGCCTCTGTTTCAGAACAGTGTCAGGCCTCTGCCAGCAGCAAGCTCTCCAGCCTGTAACAGCCAATTCAACATTGGGTTAAATTGGCTAAAGCCAAAACCAACAGAGAAACAAAAAGAATAGTAAGTCAGTAACCAACAATTGATATAAACAAATCAAATTTAACTAGCATATGAACTGCTGAAGCAGGCAGTATCAGTTATTGTGAGATTCTCTAAATTTTCAAACAACTGCATCATAAACTCCAAGTTAAGACTAATGACTGAAGTGATTTTTCTATAATGAATCTCCAACTATTCCTGAACACAGGGTAAACCTCACAATTGTCTTAGTCTCTGAGAAATTCCTTTTAAAATTTTATTACTAATAACAGTATCCACAGCTGAGGTCTCCATATCTCTAAATGGGTAGTCATTACCACCTGCAGCGCAGATTGCTGGTGCGATATCATGAGGCATATGGGTTCAGTTAAACCCCAATTGTTAAAAATTAAAGACATTAGCTGCGAAATTAGCACACTGCATCACAACAAACTAGTTCGAAAAGCCTGGAAGATTTGGAGCATCAATCCCAGCAAATAATTGGACTTGATTGCTCACAAGTCAAAACAATTTTCCCGCAGAGCAAAACCCCACTCCCAGAACAACCGAGCCAAGCAAGCTAGGGCTTCCTTACCAACAGAAGACGAGGCCGATCCAAGTTCGGATGAGGGCGACGAGGACGAGTAAAAAGATGGAATTCCGCTGAAGCGCCGGGGTGTGCTTCGTTTTAGTAGAAGGACGTACTGGAGGGCTCGGTAGCGGTGGCGGTGGCGGGCCGGGGAGCAGGGGAAGGAAATTGACGGAAGGCGTCAGCTGTTGGCGGTGGACTCGAGCCGCCCGCGCGAGGGGAAGGGTGGAGGGCGGAGCCGGCAGGAAGCTGGAAGCAGGCAAGCGACGGCGATTGGTCGCCTCGCCGCAGAGGGGGGAGAGGAAGGACTAGAACACGACAGTTCCGCTGAGTTGCGATTGCTAGTACTCGCGACTTGTGAGCTGGGAGCTCCGGGTAGACCTCAGTAATAAAAAAAAATTCAGAAATAAATTTGATTTGTTCGTGTACTAGTTACTACTTTTTTATTTAAAGGGTGGGGGCTTACTGTTACTAGTACTACTCGGAGTACTACAAAATACAAATTAGGGGTGGGTAAGTAGTGGCTACTAAGAATATTTGCAAAGTATTGAGTTAAAACTCTTTTTGGCGCAATTACTTTGTAAAAAAAGTCGAGACAACCAGGAATAATTGAATCAACAAATTTCATATAAAAGAAGTTGAAATCTCTAAAAATGTTGAGCTACCTAATTTCAACAAATTGGTTCAACGTTCCCTGACAAAAATGTTGGATACATATGTTCAATGTTCGGTAATTTTTTTAAAAAAAAAGCAAATAAAATAAAAGTGGGCATGGGAAGAAATACCCTTAAAAAGAGAAGATATGGAAAGGTGGCCCAAAAACAAGAGATGTGGGAGAAAATTAGCTACCAAATAGCAACAACAAAAAACTTACTGCGAGTGATATGGCACTATGGTTTAATATCATTTGCCAAGTAGTAAACTAGTAGTTACTTTAAAAAGTTGAAAAAATTGACACAACAAATCTATTGAAAAAAACAAAAGCAGTCACAACTAGAAATTTTGATGCGACATTGCTTGTAAATGATGATATATTCAACTAATTAGCTTAAAATTTTGACGACATGTTTTTTTTTAGAAAATAGAATTACATTCCGGCCTCTGCAGTAACGCACACAGCCTTCCGGCCTCTGCATGACTGCACACAGCCTTGTTTATTACAAGCATCTAATAAAATATCTTAAAAAAATTTAGTACATGAATATCAGTACTAAAGACCGCCTAGTCCAAAATCTACTGAGGTCACTTGTAGCCATCATGAACGCCGATCTCCTATCACCGGTCATCGCTGAGTAGGGAATGAGACATACAACATCTTGTCGTCACTCCCCGGCGGTCTTCTCCAACGGATCGGCAACCAAGAATCTGGTCACATCCGCTTTGATTTGCCGAGCAAGAGCAAATCCGGCCAACACCGGCTGCCACCTCATGGACCATGCATCGGCTGTTATCTAAGCATCGAAGTGACCTCGAAAGAAATCTGTTGGACGTAGTGACAGCCCAAAATGGGTTTAGTTTTCACCGCCATCATCCGACAGGGAAGACCGACGCCCATGTCGCCGGCCTCAGACAGGAGCCATGGTCTGCGCCAGAGATGCTCGACGTCGCCTTCAAGAAGAAAATGACACCAATGGTGCCATCGACGCCGCCCCAAGGAGGGATGGGCTTTCACCCGCATCGTCAACGCGGTGAAAAGAGACGGCCGGCGTCACCAGCCCCACCACATGGGGTTGCCGGTGAGCCTCCGCACAGCCGCAGCCAACAATGCCACCACGACCGGCGAGCACCCCGCCGGACCAGGGGCGCCGCGATCTACTGCACGCCGCGCCGCCGGCCCGCCTCCCCGCGTCGCTGGGCACCAACGCCGGCCGAGGCCCCACCGCGGCGCACGGGGCGCCACGACCGCCGCCGCACGCGGCCGCCAGCCCGCCGCCCTAGGCACAACGCCGGCCGACGCCCCACCACGGCGCACGGTCAGCAAAGCCACCGGATCCGCCCAGCGCCATGCCGGATTCGTGCTCCCCCGACTCCACCGCCGCGGAAAACACCGCCCATGCCAGCGAGCTTCCTCAAGCGCACCCGGTGGTTGCGCCCGCCTAGATCCATCGGAGGAAGGGGAAAGGAGCCCCGCCGCCGCCCTCCCCGCGAGCCGCACGAACTTCCGGCGGCCCGCTCAGGTGGACCAATAAATTCAGTGTTTGTTAAATTAAAACATTGAGTAGATAAAAAGTAGACATGGGAAGGACAGTCCTAAAAGAAAAGATGTGAAAAGGCTGCCAGAAAGAAGAGAAGTGGGAGAAAATTAGCTAAAGAAAAGTGGGACGAAACTGGTCACTACTCCCCAGTATAGGTGGTGCAGCACCCAACAGCAAAATCCCTTATTGCTCAAACTCAATGAAAGTACACGCACACTAAAGATCTGTATCTGCACACTCTACTATTCTGAGCACCTTAGGGCTTGTTTAGTTCGTGAAACTTTGAAAACTAGTTTATAAAAGTGCCAAAGTTTACAAACTAGTTGAAGGAGGGTGTTTAGTTCCAAAGTTGCAAAAGTTGCATTGAAAAGCGTGTCGCGAGAGAGAGGGCATGTTTTCCAATGCGTTACTTTTGCAACTTTGCAAACTAGTTGAATGGGGGGTGTTTAGTTCTCAGGTTGCAAATTTGCAAACTAGTTTTGAAAGTTTATAGAACTAAACAGGCCCTTAGAGATTGGGCTGGCATACCTGGATTAACATAGTCACCACAGGATGTCTCATTATTGACATGCATGTAGCTTATCAGTGAAAGACAATTAGTTGTAAACTAGTCCATCAAAACCCATGCTCCCGAACGGGCTAACATTTTTAAAAGCTATTATATTTAAAATTATTCAAAAATTAAATTTCTATCTAATAAGCAAAATTGTTTACATACTATACTTTTTTATTTTTGTCAATACTTCAACATATTAAAAGCTATTATATTTAAAATTATTCAAAAATTAAATTTCTATCTAATAAGCAAAATTGTTTACATACTATACTTTTTTTATTTTTGTCAATACTTCAACATAATACTCATAAAGATGTATACTTGTCATTTTCTATTTGAAATTGATTTTTAGTTAGTAATTACTCTATACACTTTTTCATCCACATTAAAAAACTCTTACACTTTGTATCACACCTGCATACATTATATTTAACATAAAAATCAATATTTTTTTATTATTTCCTCACATATCTTTACCTATTTCTAAAGAGGGGATTGCTTCTTACTTTTTTTTGTCCGTCCTGATAGGTGGGTCCCACCTATTGCGACGAACTGTAACCACGGTTCTAACTTTCGACATCGGTTTTCTAATTGGATTAGAGTCCTAACTGAACCCATCAATCTTTATCTCCTACCTCTCTATCTCTATCTATATATATCTTTACCTATTTCTAAAGGAATGAACGTTTCAGCGGTCTGTCATATACGTCTCACGATCGGATTAGACATACTTCATCTTGTCCTCTGATCGGATTAGGAGTAGTCTATTGTATACAACAATCAGATTAGGAAAAGCAAGTTAATTACTTTAACTTGCTTAGAAAAACGATATAACGGTCCTCATCCATAGCAACACACGGGCAAGGTTGCTAGTACATGTATAAATGGTCTACATGGTGACACTCATGATGCGTATATACCTTAACTTATTATTTCTATGTTGACAATGATAAATTATCGTAATTTAGAATCATATATAAGTTTACTTTTGGACTTTTCGGTAGAATACATATGAAGATAATTAGATTAAGATTTAGGTATTTACTTTAGGTTATCTTTAATAACAACATATGTGGGTAACTTAGATACAAATTTTGAATGTCATTTTAAGTTATCCTTTATAATGATATGTATGAGTAAATTAGATAAAAATTATGAAGTTAATTTAAATTTTTTTATAATAGCATAACTCTATAATTTAGATACATTTTCAGGATTTATTTTAGAAATACTTTTATAATCATAGTGGTGGGTAACTTTTTGAAAAATATAATAGACTAATGACTATGGTTATTAGAGTTTACATGATTGACGTTTCTGATTTTTGTGAGAATTTCTAGGACTTATCTTTTTTCTAGCGTATCTCGTGATAACTAATGCGGAGTCTCCAAATAAAGAAAATAAGGCTACATTTCTACCAACCTATTATGAGCTATCTCTCATTTGTTTAAATATTCGACCACAATACCTATATAGATATATACTTACAATTTTCATTTGATTGTGATAGATCTTTGTTAGTAATTACTCTATAATATTTTCATATACAATTATAATCTTTAAGTTTTCACTTTGCATCACATCTATGCCTTGATTTTATTTAATGAACCGTAAGTTTGAACTATAATTTTAACGTAGAATTCTATGTTGTCGTCACTTCCCCTATATATTTATAAATGACAACACACATTATACGTATATACCTTAATCACTATATAATATATCAATAGTGTATGAAATACATGATTTAGAATCTTATATTGGTGTATATTTTTAATTTAGGTGATTTGGATTCCAATGTAGGATTACCTCATGTTATTTTTTAATAGTGACACATGTGGGTAATATAGATGTACAACAGTTAATTTAAGTTATTTTTTAGGTATTCGTAGTGGGTAATTTAGTTGCAAATTTATGAGGTTATTTTAAATATTATTTATAATGGCATAGTGGGTAATTTTGATGAAGATTGGGGTTGCTTTTGTTTATTTTATATAATGGCAGAGGTGGGTAATTTTGATATAGATTTAGGGGGTTACTTTAAGCTATTTTCATAACGGCATAGGTAGGTAATTTTTTAGAAAATATAATAGATCTAATGGCTATGGTGATTTGAGTGCATCGATTGATGGCCAGATGTTTTGCTTTTTTGTGGAAATTTCTAGAATTTCTCTCTTTTTCTAGAGTATCCACCTAGGATTCTAGGTGGATTCAGCTGGAGACTTTAAAAGGAGCCTCCAATTAGTAATAGTAAGATGCAAGCACCCAAAAAGTTTTAGAGACTCAAACATTGGTGACATCGATCAAAGTTCCATGACAAAATAACCTAGCTAACTACACTAAGTTCGCAATTGTTTAAGCTAACCTTGCAAGTATATTAGCAAATAACTCATAGTACATGTATATCCCTCTGTCCGAGAATATAACAATGTTTAGCTTTGTGCTAAGCAGGGCAGATCCAGGGGGCAGAGGAGGCTGGAGCCCCCCCTACCCCATAAACTCCATGGAGCCCTCCCCCCTCCCCCCTTCCAAAAAAAAGCCCCCCAACAATTTTTATCCATGAAGAAAATAAAGAAAATATGGAGAAAGACGAAGGGAAAGATGGAAGAGAGGAAAAAAAAGGACAAGTTGAGCACCCCTCCTCTCAATTTCTAGATTCACCACTATTGCTAAGTCAAACATTTTTATATTTGACCAACCGTATCTCTAAAAATAATTTACTTCAGATTCAAAAGTTTACATGTTATGATAGTTGGTTTCACAACTAATTTTAGTTAACATCATTTGTATATTGTCAATCTTTATTATCCTTGTGCTATTTATGGTCAAAATTAAAAAAAAAGTTGATTTAGGACAAACCTAAATGTTGCTATACTATGAGATGGAGGGAGTAGTTTATATGATGCATAGGAACAAAATATTTTAAAAATAAAGTAATTATTAATATTAAATTCAAGCAGGCACATTATTTTTGGACAAAGTGAATAGTCGAGGTGAAAATCAGCTCTCTACTTTTTTACTCAAACTAGCGCAATTAGTGGCCAGTTAGCTAGAGAAACCGCATGTGGCTTAAATGAGTTAATGGAAGTTGCACGGGGAGTTTTATCAGCATTGATTTCTATGCCACGTCAACAATTTGACTGGCTTGGCAAGGTCTTTATGAGGAGAGAGAGAATGAGTTTCATCAGAGGACATGGGAGTTTCATCCCCATGAAACCCAGTAAATAGGGATACCAGATTTGTAGTGTTGGTAACAGTGCAATAAAATTATGCACTGAGACTGGACTAAGGTCTAAAAGCTGCAATTGCATTCATCGTAAGATTTTTTAGAAAATGGAAGCGTCTTCCGCCTCTGCATTTTCGCACATAGCATTGCATTTATCGTAAGATGGACGAAGTATGTACCTAGCTAGAATTTACAAGTACATTTTTAAATTACAAAGAATTTTCTCACTTGATAAACGTGAACGTCCTTGCCATACAACACATTAGGGTATACCATCCACCTTGCCATGTTGATACTAGTACCATTATTGGTGTGTGTGATTGGCAGCTCCCCATCCAAGTTGAAATAGAATCATCTGAAAATTCTCGATGACGGCTTATCTTGTGCGGTTTTCAGCATTTTTGGAGTCCACATAAGTCACTGTTTGGATCTCATACAAGATTATGAAAATCTAGATATAGTGGCTATAGATTATAAGATTGAGTCCCTGAATTATAAGGTGGTTGACACGTTGCTTGTGTCTATAACCTCATAATAGTAGTAGGAGGGAGACAGTTCTATTACAATAATCCACGTGGTTGGATTTTTATAACCCATCCTATTATCTGGTATGCTTTGATCTCATAGCATTTTTAGCAGAATTATATAATCAAAATGAGATCCAAACATGGCCTCAGTAATCACTACTTTTACTCACTACTCTTTACCTCTATATTTCTAAAGCGAGAAACATTTCAGCGGTGTGTCATATACGTCTTCCAATTGGATTAGCGCTCCCAATAGGATTAGCCATGTTCTATATTGTCCTCTGATCGGATTAGGTAATCCATCACACATCTCCTTCGATCGGATTAGCTATGCTAGCTTCATCTCGTCTCCCGATCGGATTAGGGAAAACAAGTTACCTACTTAATTTGACTCGTTTAGAAAAGCAAGTGGTCTTCGCCCGTTAGCAACACAAGGGTTATTGCTAGTGGAGCGCTAAAATGTAAACGGCTATTTGGGGGAGAAATCGCTAAGGGCCCCTTGCTACAACATCATTGTGCAGCATTTTGCTTTCTGTTTGAAATCCGCATACATGGTGTTTCTATTACAAACTCCGCCTAGCAAAATGCTCAACCGCAAATAGTAATATAGCATGTTCTAAAACAATAACCATCAGGACGTCTAACTAAGCTACAGCCCTTAGTTATGGATAATGGATATCGTGTTCGGTTGCAATTGCAAAACGAGGCCTTTTGTGTGCCTCGCAAACCACAGAGGCCCGCATCACATGTTGTCGCCATGTCAGGTTATCCCTGCAACTTGTGCAGACGAGATGGTGAGACACTGTAGCACACGACGTCGACGTCGTGGCCATCAACACTCGTGTCACACTGTCCACGTCGACATCGTCCCTAGCTCGGTTGCTGTCGTGCTACCATCCCGGCCGGCAAACATGCAAAATTAAAAACTACAAATTAAACGACGTAACTAATGGCGGTAACAAATCAAATTCTCGTCTTCTTTACATGATCAATTGCTGGATTATTACCAACTGAACAACACGCCATTGCAATCAAATTAAGCTTTAGCCTAGCTTCTCTCGTTCAGGTTCAGCAAGCCATCGATCGACTGTGGCTCACCAGTCACCATGCACACCGGCATGCAACCACGTGCAGTCACACGAGCCATACATCTCTCAAGCTATGGTCACCACCGCCGTCGGCATCCAAGCCAATAATTTATAGAGCTTCAATTCGTGCCTCGATCGCTCTCCCACACCACCTCTCTGCCTCCCCCCAACGCTTCCACTCGCCATCGTCTTCTCCGTCCCTGCCTTTCCCTGCCCCTGCTCCCCACCACCGACGGCGGCGATCCGCTCCACGGCGGACCACGCGCGCCCGCGCCGACGACGACGACATGTCCCACCGCCTAGGCCGCGTCGTCAGCGACCTCAGCCGCAGCAACTCCCGCGGAGCAACGGGCCACCGCCAGAGCACGACGACGAGCAGCAGCGACAGCGGCGGCGGCAACGTCGGCAGGGCCAAGCACAAGCTCGCGCTCCTCTTCTCCGGCGTCGTGGCCTGGACCAGAAGCGAGAGCAGCGTCGAGACGGGCACTAGCAGCAGCAGGGCGAAGAACAGGAGGCGGCAGGAAAGCACCAAGCAGGGCGGAACCGGCGCCAACAGGCGTCGAGGCCTCGACATCGTCCTGGCTGTGCGGAAGTACGTGTCGATGGTGGAGCAGCTCTTCGCGTCCTACTCCGGCGGCGGAAGCAGCAGCAGCAGCCGGGACGGGGACGGGCGGCGGCGGAGAGCGCACACGTTCACCTACGGCCGCGGCGGCGGCGGCGGTTGCAGTGCCGCCGCGTCCAAGCGGCACAAGGGGAGGCTGTCGTCGGCGCCCGCGTCGCTGCGGGGGTCGCCCGCCAACAGCGGGCACCTCTCCGTGGGGGAGTCGTTGACAAAGACGTCCACGCCGTCGGAGGTGAGCACGATGGAGGAGCTGCAGAGCGCCATCCAGGCCGCCATCGCGCACTGCAAGAACTCCGCCGTCGCCTCCTCGCAGGGCTCCGGCGGCGGCGGCGGCGAGCAGCGTAAATGTTGAGGCGGTGGTGGCGTGTATAGTGTCTTTGCGTGCGTGACACTTCACGGTGGTACGTCACGAGCACGAGCAAACGTACGTAATACGTGCAGCCATGTACAGTGCGTATTCGGGCCATGGCGGGCCGTGACAGGTTTAATGGTTTCGGTGTGTGTTTATAGCTGCATGCAACGAAAAAGAAGAGAGCCAAATTCATCTGCAGGGAATTGTGTACATTTCTGTAAATTGTGTTGACACGCTATTACCGTCCTTGAGACTGATTTATTTGAATTTTATACTCTTTAGAAATTGAATTTCTCTACATACCTGATCCTGATTTATAGGTTTATTAAGCTTCTGAACTTCTTGGTACAAATAGATACATCCATTTTGATGAGACATGGGACTTGGCAAGAAAAGAAGTTTACATGCATTGTCGGACGACTAAACCTCTTTTTTGATGAGACAGAAGCACTGTTGGCAGGTTAATGCAACTAAGGCCCTGTTTAGTTGGGTAAGTTTGATGAAAAGTGGTGAAGAATGTTGCCATTGGAAAGCGTGTTTGTGAGAGGGGACACGGAAAACATGGTGAAAAAAGTTGCTAGTTGCCAGCGAAACTTGCCGAACTAAACAGGGCCTAACCGTACAAAACCTTTTTTGACAAAACATGGAGGCAGCATAAGCAAGAGTGGTTGGCGATAATCATCACCGTAATGAATTCGAAAGCTTCTTCCACCTGCAGGTCGTACTGGTTCTGGGAGCACCCCATTTCAGCGGCGACGGCGACAGGTGGTTGGCTGCCTGGATGGTCTCACCATTGAACATTGAACTAATCTTGATTGGATCAATCGTCGTCGAACCTGCGAGTGGTGCAGGATCATGATTTCCCTGCAGGCCCAGGAATAAATGCCAGGTCCTGGCACTGGAATCAGCTGAACGTGCAGTGCAGGAATAATCTTCCGTGCTGAGTGATTTTCCCCCTTTGCTTCTAAATTAGTGAAATCCTCTCTAGGTCCTTAAACTATTTCTAAATTCTCGTCTAGGTTCATGAACTCTCAAAGTTATTATCTTTGGGTCTATCTTCTTTCCAAGTGATTTATTCTAAATTCACTCGAGGTCCAGTCATGAACCTCAAATCCTCAATTCACACTTATAGTGAACCACTTGAAAAGTTTAAGAACCTAGATGATCACTTTGAAAGTTTATGGACCTAAATGAGAATACGAGAATACTTTAAAGACCTATGGTGCATTTCACTCCTCCTAAATTGTAGGTACCAGAAAATGGAGGAGATCTTAGGTAACATTTTATTTCACCTGAGTTTGTGTGTGTGGTAACAGCATGGGCGGAGCGGAAGCGACAGAGCTGGTGCTAGAAAATTGACATCAAAATGCATATCTTAGCAGAGTGGAATCCTTCTAAAACTCTATATGTGTAATCTCAACAAATTCTGGAATCTCTATAAAATCTTTGTAAGTTTAGGAATCTCTGCAAGCTCAGGTATCTCAAATCTTCGTAGATTCAGAACAATATTAAAAACAAGACTTAGACCCGGAACCAATTCACAACCTTTGAGGCTAAAAACTTGAAAGTCTCTTCTACATGAGTTACTTGCAACATCTAACTTGCCAAAACATTAATACCCATCACCAAATCGGACACATAATCAAAGAACCCAAGCATTCACTTCATGTCACTCCAATTTCAAGCATCACTTGAGATGTGAGACAATAGCAAGCAAACTGGTGACCAAACAACCAAAGATGGCAAGGAGAATACCGAACCAAAAAGTGGAGACCAAGTGTTTTTGTGGAAAACCCCTTGCGAAAAAAATAGGCGATGACAAGCAATCCACTATGAGATAAATCAATAAAAGAGGTTGGAGCTAACAAATGAGGAGAGACTCCAAATCCCCACGCAAATTTCTTTTTTGTTGGTGGACTTGGTGGATCAGGCATGCAGCTGTCTCTCTCTAACCCTAGGTCTCTCTATCTATTAGGAACATGAATGAGCTCTAACCAAAAGAGGCAACTCGTTTCCACTTTTGAAAGATGGCCCTCGGAGTTACATATTGTTACAAATGAGCCCCTAGACAAATAGCAAACATATAAACCTCCATTTACATGATCTAATGACTCAAATTGGCTTCAAATGGTGTCAATAGGAGTTGCAAATATCATGTTTTCCAGTGTTTGGAGCCATGCAAGATAGGTTAGCAGGATCAGTTGCAAAATCATTGATGTCACATCTACTAAAACTGTGTCTTACCTTCAGATATGAACAATAATTTGTAATAGAAAAGAACATCGTTGCCTTTTGATAGAATAAACTAGGGTAACTCTGCTGTGAGGATAGGTGCAGGTAGTGACGAGTGGGCGGCACTATAAGGTGGCATCGACACCATAGATCAATGTAACGTCCCCGAAAAATCGAAAACCTAAATCACGCGTTTAACGGAGTTTTCAAATCTTTTCCGATGAATTCTCGAAACTCTAAATCCGTTTCCGTCATTCCTATAACCCAAATCCAGTGTCCGAAATCCAGTTTCCAACGTTCCGAAATCATCTCCCGTCGACCGTCCGTTCTTCCGACCGATCCTCGATCCGCGCGTCGCGAACCCGCCTCCGCGCGCGTGACCGACACCGTCCGCGAATCCCGCCGACTCCTCCTTTCTCCTTTTCTTTCTTTCCTTTTTCCTAAATCCATTTCCATTTTCCTTTTCCTTTTCTTTTCTCCCTTCCTCCTTCCCCTGCCCGACTGCCGCTCCACCACGCCGCGCCCACCTCCTCTGCTCTGCCGACCGCGCGCCACGCTCCCTGCCGCGCCC
>CM014275.1:11464649-11510352 GCA_004135705.1 Alloteropsis semialata
CCGATTCTCGTATCCTAGCTACGTTCTTGAGAAGTTGCTCGCAGATCCAACGAGGCAGGCTTCGCGTTGGTGCTGGGCAGCTGCGTAGGGGGTAAAGCAAGCACTCGCACGGACAGCGGCGCAGCAGCAGTGGCTCGAGTCAGTGAAGCCTTCCCGGACCGGGAGAGGAGAGCAGCGAGGTGTGAGCTGGCCGATAAGAATCACCGGATCCCTGTTATTCTCGTCGCTTGCCGCGCACGGACGCCACGCGATCCAGGTAAAAACTTTTTGCCTGCGTCTTTCTCCATTTGTCCGTTCCTATCGTCTGCAACCACCAAATAGGGTGATTTTAATGGTCTCGATCTTTATTCCAGTGGTCAAGACACGGTGAATCTAAGTGAGAATGGATTGATCTTGGGTTTTGGATCGAAGAAAGACAAGATCCCGCTTCACGCATCCAACGGAGGCAGATCAACTGAGCGAAGAGATCGAGAGGAAGAGATCATGGCTGGAGCTATGGTGTCCGCTTCCACTGGTGCCATGAACTCCCTTCTCGGCAAGCTCGCCACGCTGATGGGGGAGGAGTATGGCAAGCTGAAAGGCGTCAGGAAGGAGGTGGCGTCTCTCGAGAACGAGTTCAGCAGCATGAAGGCCCTCCTTGAGAAGTTGGCGGATATGGATGAGCTGGATGCTCTCGCCAAAGAGTGGAGGAACCAAGTGAAGGATATGTCGTATGACATCGAAGATTGCATCGATGACTTCATGCACCACATTGGCAAGAATGATGATGGGGACATTGGGTTTGTCAAGAAGACTGCTAGGCAGCTAAAGAAGATAAGGGCCCGCCATCATATTGCTAGTAAGATCCAAGAGATTAAGACTCGTCTGAATGAGATTAGTGAGAGGCGCACGAGGTACAAGCTTGACGAATACATACCCAAACGCAGCTATGTGCCCGTTGACCCACGAGTAGTGGCAATCCATACGGAGGCTGCTAATCTTGTTGGCATGGATGTCCCAAGAGAAGAACTTGTTGAATTGGTGACGGGTCAGGAGCGAGTTGAAGGTGGTTTCTATTGTTGGATTCGGAGGCCTTGGCAAAACCACACTTGCCAATCAAGTGTACCACAAGCTTAAAGGGCAGTTTGAGTGCAAAGCATTCGTGTCAGTGTCTCAAAAACCTGACATACCGAAGCTTCTTAGTACAATTTTACTGAAATTTGGTGGGCATGTTTCTCACACGGGTGAGTTGGATGACGACCTTGATAACATCAAAAACCATCTGCTAGATAAGAGGTATTATCTTGTTTTATGCATTCTATGCTAGCACTATTTCTTTTTATAATTATGCATTCACAATGATGGGGATCTTATGACACTGTGACTTCTACTGTCATAAAAACATATTGGCAAAAATACTGTTCATATGCACTGCACATGTGTACTTGCTGGCCCTCAGCCCATATTTGGACTCCTTTTTCTCCACGAAGATTTATCTATTATATAAATAGTGACCTATTTTCTATTTTATAAAGAACAATGAATAAAAGAAGTCAACATGATCTATAGTTACCTATTTATTCTCGTTAAGGCCGGCTTACCCAATAAGCATGCATCATCTTAAAGTCTTTCTAAACCCCTGATAGTCGTCATGTAGCCTCTTTCTTTTTGTACGATAGGTAACCACAAAATTTACAAGTCTGTTTATAGAGCAATTTAAACCTTAAACCATAAACAAAAAAATATATTTACCAATAAAAATTTACTAGCTGGCCTTTTTTGATAAGGGAGACTTAACCGATCCCAGGCCATTACATCTACTATCTGGTAAGTTAGGCCGTTTCACAAAAAAAAAACTATCTGGTAAATTATGTCCATGATTCTGAGTTGATATCTACCACAACAAAAATGTTAGCACTACGGCACCCTTTGTAGTTTGCAATAATATAATAGTGGTTGTTACAGTCTATATTTTAAACACATATATTCACACGAGTCCTCAGCTTATCTAATCTTTTTACTTGAGATTAACTTTATGACAATGTTACACTTGGAATCACTGTTGTCTATAATAAGCTGTGCTATTGCACTAACTATGTCGGCTTTACTATTTGTTTCGCAAATTGTATAATTCGTGTACATTTTCTCTACAGGTACTTCATCGTAATTGATGACTTATGGGATTCCTCTGCTTGGAGAGTTATCGAATGTGCTCTCCCAGGAAATAACCTTGGTAGCAGAGTACTAATAACTACAAGGATTTATGATGTTGGTCTTGCATGTTGCTCGTACAACAAACAATATGTTTATAACATGAGGCCACTTGACAAGGAAAACACCAGAAGGTTATTTCTTAGTAGAATATTTGGCTCTTCCCAAGTTTGCCCAGATGCATTTGAACAACTCTCCGTTGACATTCTAAAGAAATGTGGTGGTTTGCCACTTGCAATTATCAGTATAGCGAGCCTTCTAGCTGGCCAGTCAAACAATAAGTGGGAGTATGTGCGGAACTCTCTAGGCTCCATGTTTGAAGGAAATCCTAATCTAGAAGACATGATGCGGATATTAGACCTTAGCTATAAAAATCTTCCTCTGCACCTTAGGACATGCTTATTATATATTGGTATGTATCCAGAGGACCATATCATAAATAAGGATGACTTGCTGAGGCAGTGGATGGCTGAAGGTTTTGTGAGTAAAGTCCGTGGGCTGGATGCAGAGGATGTTGCTGGGAGTTACTTCAATGAGCTAATCAACATGAGCATGCTTCAACCTGTGGACACAGACTACGACGATGAGGTTTTGACATGCAGAGTACATGATATAATGCTTGATCTTATCAGAGTCAAGTCTGCAGAAGAGAACTTCATTTCTATGACTATGATAGATGGCACGGAAGCCATAAAACACAACAAGGCACGTCGAGTCTCCCTCCATCATGCTATTGCAAGAGGTTGGATTCCAAAAACAGGTAGTGGATCAGTGTCCCAAGTCCGATCATTTGTGGATTTCACAGGGGTTTGCATTGCTTCACTTGAGGGGTTCAAGTATGTCCGTGTTCTAAACCTCGAATTTTTGGAGTATCGGGAAGGGGGAAAAAAACTGGACCTCACCTTTATCTGTGGATTATTTCTGTTGAGATATTTAAGGATTAAAAGCTTCAGATATCATTTGGAGCTGCCTAATCAACTATTTGGTCTACGGTATCTGGAGACAATGGATATACGTGATGGTACGTGTGAGACAAGAACCATTCCGTTAGACATAGTCCATCTGCACCGACTATCACATCTGATTTTACCCGATGGAGCAGAATTTCGTTGTGGGATTGGCACCTTAAAATCCTTGTGTACTCTGAGGAAATTTGACATCTCGAAGAGCTCGTTGGACAGCTTTAAGTCCCTCGGCGAGCTAACCAATTTGAGAGATCTTGAAATGTGTTGTCGTGGTGACCACGTGGACGACATGGCTTTGAACGCCTTGCAAACTTCACTTGAAAGACTTGCACATTCTAGCAACAGTCTCAAGAGCCTTCATTTATGGATATCTTCGAGAGATCCATTGATTGTGCGCCCTGATTGGCTGAGCACGTTGTCCCTATTCCCACGCAAGCTTCAGAGGCTCCATCTTGGCGTTCGACTTTCGAGGATCCCCAAGTGGATAGCTCAGCTCCGAGACCTCTACAAATTGGCACTGGTGGTAGATAAGGTGGTGGACAAGGACGATGACATTGGTATTCTTGCAGGGTTGCCCTCCCTCGTCTACCTCCGCTTGGACATTTCACGAAATCAAGAAGAAAGGATCGTCATGGGCCAACACTGGTGTGGCATTCCCTGCTCTCAAGCGCCTGGTTTGGTGGTTTCCAGCAGAGCCGTTCCTGGCCTTCGGAGCAGGGGCTTTGCCCAGGCTAAAGACGTTCGAACTAGTGGTTGTTAAGGCGGGATGGGAACACGTGGGCAAGTGGTTGGGACCTGTCGGCATCAAGCACTTGCCAGCTGGCCTAAAAAAGATTGCTATGTACACCTACACAGAAGGCAGACCTGATGAAGCCACAGAGTCTGCGCTGAGGAGCGTGTTTAACATGCACCATCCTGGCGTTGACGTGTCCTTTGACTCCTTTTTTTGAATCCTGACTGACCACTCTCTTTTGTCCATGATCCTGCTGACATGTCTGGTTACATCCAGAGTTTTACCGCAACCAGGAGAAAGCAAAGGAGATCCTAAGAATGGAAGGAAGAACTAGGACGAGAGACATCCTTTACATGCGAGCAAAATGGAACCGAACTCATTGTTGTATAAGATTAGTACATTACATGCATTATTTTCCCTACTTCACTGCTTACATTGGTCACTAGTTTCCTTCGGTGCATATCTTGTCACTTTTTGAGTTTTCTGGTCATCTTTGGTCTGCGTTTACTCTATTGCTCTGGCAAGTTCACGGCTCTGTGTGTATGCAGCAGCAACGCTAAATCTGAATTGTTCTGCCTAGATACTCATACTCTGCATCCTTTTAACTTAATAAAATAAAAATGCTGTTGTTTTGTATAAAGATTCGGTCTCAAAATATTATCTTGTAGCTGTAAGTTTATTCTAACTACATTGTACTATCATTATTATGCACTTTATTTGGTTGCTTACGAAATCCTTGTGCTAGCCGTTGGTTTCTCTCACGTAGTTTCCTACTGTTAGTGTGCATTCCGATCCCTTTCTGGGAGTATATCATCCTTACAGTTCATCATGAGTCTGCTCTGCAGTCCAAGGAAACTATGACGATTAGCTCGAGGCAGTCCGCTGAGAATGTAGTTGGCATTGCCAGAGTTGTACACACACTGAAGGGGGTGTTTGGCCGTGTTCACATGGAGGTTGAAAATTTTTTGCAAAAAGGAATCTTGTATGTATGGAGTCCTTAATGAAGTCTATTTACAAAACCCAGCCATAGATGAGTGCAACTTTGCGCGACGAATCTAACGAGCCTAATTAATCCATGATTTGCTACAGTAATGCTACAGTAATCATCCTCTAATCGTGCGGTCAAAGGCCTCATTAGATTCGTCTCGCGAATTTACCAGGGGTTGTGAAGGTAGTTTTGTAAACTGACTTTACTAGGTTCGTGTCCGTGCGTTGCTACGGGGCAAAATACAAAAAGTATACAATCCACATCCATCAAGCACAAGTGTATATAGAGTTGCATAAGACAATGTTTCACAGAAGAAATTCTTCATCAATGTATCAATGCAAAGCAACAAAGCGAATTTACAAATCATAATTTCAAACCCCGCAAATAACTTAGCTTTTATATTTGGTTGCTTGTGAGAAGTTTTGTTGTGTTGTCACAACACTATCATCCTTGCTTTTATCACTGGTAGCTTGTGAAAAGTTTCAATGTGTTGTCAACACTATCTTTATTTCCTCCATGGCGTGGCCTCTTGTTCGTAGGATTCTCAATTTCCATGCAACCATTAGGGCTTCCATCAATTTTGCTTGGGAACAATGGACATCTTTTTCTTTGGTTCAACTCTGATGTTCGCAAAATTACAACAAGTTATTCAATGAATATATAGTAGTAACATAATTAGTTAGACAAAAAAATTCGATTAAATGTTCATGCACCACACTTCGAGGCAACCGAGGCATCAGAGAGAACATCTCCGGTCCAATATTCCATATAGTGGATATTTTCATCATAATCCCAATAGTAAAAGCACTAACAAGTGGTGCTTCAGAAAAAAAAAAACTCTTCATCAATATTCAGGTGTGTCTCCTTAAACACCAAATATTTGATGTCTTCTCATTACCGGTCAACCGATTGAATATGCTCGGTGGTCTAAAATTGGCTCAAATTGTCATCTTCCCTTCATGATCATATTTGTACGATTAAGTGCAGCACGCACGCACGGGCTCTCTTGCTGGCATTCTTAATTGAGTCAAGATCCTCAACATGGGCAATTCCGACTATTCTCCTGCATATGGAAGCACAAAGTTTAGTAAATAATATTCAAGCAGGAATACTAAAGAAAAGTTATAGGCATAGTGTTTGAAACCGATGTTAAATTTTAGTTGCAAAGGAACAAACAAACATTCTAGACTATATATTTCTTTCACTGCAAAGCTTGCTTAAACTAATTCAAACAGAACCATTTTTTTACTTCTCAGTTTCTTTGATCAAAGCTGCCTTCAGAATCTTTTGTTTGGCAATACCAAAAATAGATGGTACATCAAAACTGTACACCATAAATTTCACACAAAAAACATAATTTGTGCATCGTGATAATTGCCTCATGTATAAATGAGGTCCGTCGCCCATTGGATTCCACATGTAAATCCATGAATATAACATGGATGACTTAGTGATATATGATTTGTTACATACTTACATTGTGATCTAGAAAAATAATAATTAACAACATTATCTCAATAAACAAAGTCTATAAAATTAACCACTAAGAATGCAAATCGTTGAAAACCATGCTCTTTCGGGCTAACTGGGCACTCCAAAGTTCTGCACATTGTTCCTTTTCATGGCAGAAGATTTCCATATAGCTATTGTTGCCATATTGATTATAATAATGGACTACTGGTGCCTCATCTAGAAAAATCTCCAAGATGCCATCAGTTGCAGTATTTTCAGTAAAAAAAACGCATTATCACTCCTGCCCAAATACCTGCATCAAAATAGCAGTATTTTCAGTCAAAAATATATAAAATTCCCATCGCCAAATAATATCAGAAATATTTCATCAATTCTTCTCAGGTTCCCAAGGCCATGAACATTAGACATGCTTAAGATCTAGATTTGTTCAATAGAAAGTTTACTTTCCAGGCATCAAGTGACATAACATTAAATATTCTAGTCAAATAACACATTGTCAGTCGATGGCTACGGGAAGGCAACAAAATTATACAAGCGATAAAATTGGCGCGACAAAAAAAACATGCTTATTTAGATTACCAAATATGAGTGACATGACGCACATAGACACGTATATTTTATAATTCAAGCGAATACAAAATAATATGAATGGATTAGGTATATGATTCAAACAAATCATTAATAATAATTCAATCAAAACTCTAGCTTTCTCCAAAACGAAATTGTATCAACATGATTGAAACAAACAACTAACAACACTATTTTATATCATAGTTAATTATAAGTCTGTGCATGTGCGTAGCTATGTTTTTTCACAGTACAAGAAAACATAAATATATATTGAAATCTGAAAAAGGGATTATCCAATATAAAGGTCTGTTTTCTTTTTAACGAGCTGAGCACTCTTGACACATAAATTGCTCAAGACAAGAAATTCCGTATCAGATCTCTGTATTTCATCAACTTATATCAATTAATTAATTTAGAAAGAGAAGAATAAAACAAGCAAGAGCATGGAAGCACAACAGAACAAAAGTGTTGCTGTCTCGCTGGAGCAGGAGCTGGTCTCTAATCCAAGAACCCATAGTAGCTCTGAACAATCCAAGAGGCAAGAAGTATTCAGAGACTGACACAAGCAAAGGTCCATAATTCTTCTCAACATCCACTGCTGAAAATACTACAAATGAACCAAGCATCAATCTTCATCATATGAACAAATGAATGAAAGAACAGTCACATGCTGGTCTGGGTGACATAATATGTATTATGCATCAATGTCTATTGGTTGGAAAGTATCTATCACCTTGATCAGATTCCACTGGCTCCTTATTTTTTCGACATGCTATCCAGCATGCATAAGGCAATTCAATGTCCACAAGTTTTCTTTAATTGTGAGATTCAGAGATCCAATCCTAAGAGAAGGCAAGAGGAGCAGACACAAATATTTTATGCTAAATTAGCACACCTCTTCATATTCTAACAATTCACATCAACAACCGAATAGAAATGTACATGGTATTTTTTTTTCTAACAAAATAGTCCCATTGCCAAATTTCATAGTAACGCTTCATGTTTGTGGAACTCGACTGGCACAGGGATATATCAGATGCACTGCTCCATAGAGAGAAACTAAATGGAACAATCATCTAGAGAAAAAAGATTTCACAATATTTTGTACTGAACCTCCAAAATCTGTAGAGTGATGAGGCTCCAGGATGACGACCGAATGAGCAGCAGAAAGTAAAATTAAAAGAAATCGGAAGAGTTCAGGAAGGTGGTGTTCAGAAACGTTCCGTTGGGTATGTCACAACCAACCAACAAACTCGACCCAACCACATATAGAAAACCCAAATGCAAAACCAAGATCGTCGTATGGGCTGGAGATGGGACTCACCGCCTGATCATCATCACCAAAACAAGGCCACAAACTGACGGTCCAACCACCCGTGCGGCGGCCAAGAACATGATGCATCCAAGACGCTAGGCCAGCGAGATGCTGCTGTCACCGCCGGGAGGCTGCCGGGTCCGACGGCCTGCGTGCTCTCCGGTTGCTGCTGCTGCAGCTGGGGCCTTCCCGTCTGCAAAAGCGCTGCTGACAATAGTTTTGTAAACTGACTTTATTTAATACCCCTAATTAGTGGTCGAAGGAGGGTGAAAAAAATTTCACCCTTGCATAGTGTTGTTATGCATTGGGTTGCGTGCCACAGAGAGGAAAAAGTGCATTGAGAAACGCGTATTATGCAAAATGGAGGAGAGAGGGTATGAACTAAACAGGGCCGAGGTGTATTTGAGGAGCAATACATGCAGCTTTGTTAATATATCGTCGGTTCATCTTGGTATTTTAGGGAAAGTAGAAGATCAGGCGTACTTTAGAGTTTTTCTCAAATCAACGTGTGGACTTGTCAAAGCATCGAGTAAAAGCCCTGCAGATATGTGCGAGGAAGCGGACCGTTGACTTCTGGTCGTCTACCGGGCCCACTGTCGGTGGCCTGAGCGCGGGTGCTTAGGGGTGTTTGGATCCTTGTGCTAAAGTTTAGTCCATGTCATATCGAATAGTATGATGGTAATTAGAAGGACTAAATATGACCTAATTATAAAACTAATCACAGAATCCTGGGCTACTTCACGAGACGCATCTATTAAGCCTAATTAATCTGTCATTAGAGATTGTTTACTGTAGCACGATATTGTCTAATCATGGCCTAATTAGGCTCATTAGATTCGTCTCGCCATTTAGCCTCCATCTGTACAATTAATTTTATAATTAATCTATATTTAATACTCTTAATTAATAACAGGACATCTGATGTGACAGGACTAAACTTTAGTCCTCCAGATCCAAACAGGGCCTTAGATTGGGTGCTTGCGGCAGGAATCAGACGGGGCCAAAGAAAGACTGCATCTCTACCGATCCACCTCCTCCAATTCCCCAATCAAGATAGACACTCTAGTGTACTCGCCGCCGTTCGTCTCGCGGTGGCGATCGACCAGCGAGAAACGCTCGAGTCAGAAGCAAAAATTGTGGCCTTACTGCAGTGTGCTCGCGCTTCCTCTCGCTCCGCCGCCACGCAGCCTGGCCGCCATGGAAACACTCTTGATGTGGCCGGTCGCGTGTTCCAGGTAATACATCATTTTTTGCATCGCCCTCAATTGCATCTTATTTGTCCACTAGGTTCTTGCCCGTGCGTTGCTACGGGACAAATGCAAAAAATTAAAAGCGCTAAAATTTTATTAAGGAAAAATCATATTTATTGAGAGCACCAAATATACGTGACAACATAGTAAGGATACATGACTATTTTATAATGCCAACGAAAACAAAAATTTATAGCAAGGCACTACCTTTTAGGAGGTTCAAACCTGATACATCATAAAAACATGTTTGCACAACATTTAAATGAAAATACAGATACAGACTAACTTGGACACAAACTAACCATGGCCCCGGCACTGTCAACGGACACTCAAAGGTACAACGAGTCGTTTAGTCATCATCGGAGATAATCCACGAATCATCTTCATTGTCGCCAGTACCCCTTCCCTGGTCAATCGGCGGCGTCAGCGAGGAATTTGCCGGTGTACCAGGTGGAGGGTCGGCGTCTGGAAGCGTTGCCGATGGCTGCGGAGCATTGCTCGACGAAGACTCCGCTTGGTGCTTCATCCACTTGGATGTCCCCTCACCGAAGGCAGACGCTGTGTGCTTCTTCGCCATATGCCTGCTGCTTCCCTCTGCATCGGCACCGTAGCCGTCGTCGTCCTCCTCCTCTTCGTCATCTTCGTCCTCATGGTTGTCCTCTTCGTCACCATGGGCCAGATCAATATAGGAAGAAGGAAATTTCTTACTTAGAATCTATAGAATATCTAAATGTAATACTCAGAATTCCAGAAAACACAATAAGAAACATAGGAAGCCAAACAGTTTAGAGAAACCTCACCTGAAGTTATTTAGTTGAATGCACAATTATACACGTTAGCTTCCTTCAAGATCCGATTCAACACAAAAAAAAAGACAAGTTTGCTGTGGGACACTTACTTCATCACACTCCTCTTCACACTCATGGAGGTAGAAATAGGACCTGCTCTGAACATGTTCGCCTGTGGGTTCGGTGTGCGCGCCTCAGTCTTCATTGAATACCTGGCACCAGTTGAAATTGCAGGGGCAACTTTGATAGGAGGATTGGTAGGAGGCAGCGGCCTCTGCATCTTAGGCATGTTAGAGTAATGCATTTGCCGACATGATGAATCGCAGATGAATTTCAGAAAGGGATGTCTCCGACGCTTACCCAATAGCATCTGCTCCTGCTACCCCTCCAAGGACTTCTCCTACACAACTACAAATGCATGAATCGCGGATGAGAAGAATGGGACAAAATAGCCAAAATCAGGGCGGAACCAGATCAATCCCCTCCCATTTTATTTACCTTCAGAGCCCGCCCTCGACATTGTTGATCACAATGGACTGAGAGATAAAAATGCATGCATGCATATCATATCTTTCCCTCTAGTTCAAATCTGTTTCCATCGCCTTAGATATTGATGGATTCTTTCAAAAATAGCTATCTGCATCTGATTGCCAAATATCTATGAGACAACAAGCACCAAGTTCATATAGCTCACATTCAGGCAGGATTTGGGATATCGATGATACCTGCATACCAACCAGAAAACCATTCTGTTCAAAAATAGCAGAAAACCATTTCTTTCTCTAGCCCTGAAATATCTCCTTATATCATGATTTACCTGGATCTATAAGTATTATTGGAATAGCAGGAAGAATAGACACATCATCAACTTAATGGGGACCACAGATGCTTGTATTATTTAGCTCAACTCACCGAACTTTCAGGATTCCTCATGGCTGATGCTCTTAGCAGCTTCTGGTCATGGTGACCATGGCCAGACCAGGAATCCAGCTAATTTAATCACATTACGGAGCAAACCAGAATGCAAAGACAACTGAAAGGCAAAGCACGCCTAAGTACTACCTTCCCTCACCTAAATCAGATATGACATCATCAATAAATAAGCAAATATAATACCAGGATTTAGTCCTTGATGAGGAAAACTGATCCAAGGCAAATAGAGCACCAAAGAATTGGATCCATTCTTCACGATCTCCATTTCATCGATAAATAACCAAATACAATACCAGGATTTAGTCCTTGATGAGGAAAACTGATCCAAGGCAAAACAGAGCATCACAGAATTGGATCCATTCTTCACGATGTCCATTTCGGTTCCTGCAATGGATTAGTGCACGGTGACACCTCAAATAGATGACTCCAATGCCCCTGTCAATTAGAACTGGACAAGCAGCTGCTGGGGAAGAGGCCCGGCCATGATACAACAAAGGATATAGTCAATATCTGCGCATCAGAATATATAGTTAGTTAAAGTGTCATATATAATATAGGTAAACAGAACAGGCAATCATATTGTCTTACCGCCACTGCTCGGACTAATGTGATGTGATCTACCGATTTTGCAAGGAATGGATAAATAAACCAGCATTTGATACTGAAACAGGAAGAGACCTGACAAAAAAACTATAGTCAGTATATGTTTGCAACACAATAGAACATCAATGCCTGAAATATAAATAACCGAGATCCAACACCAATTTTAGCGTTTTTTTTAACGCTGCAAGGACATTTCCCACATCTGTGGAAGTAAAGCTTAATCCACCATATGATAGCACAGCATAACCACGTACACACACAGACCAAATAAGAGATGGACAAACATAATGGGGATGCATAAGTTTAGCTCTTATACAGTCATACCTGAACACATCGTAGGCCTCAAGCCCACCTTATAACCATATATAGGTAAATATTTAGGAGCCAAATGTGCAGCCGTCTGGCCACACCCCATTCGTGGCCACCATGGTGCGGAACCACCGCAGGGCCTCCTCGAACCAGTCGTTCCGCACGAACGCCGATGTCAGCGACGTGTAGCATATCCCGTCCGGGGCGCGCATTTCCTCGAACGCCCTCCGCGCGTCGGCCGGCGCGCCCGCGTGGCCGTACATGTCCACGAGCGCGCTCAGCACGACCCCGTCGTCGCCGTAGCCTCGCACGACGATAGTCCCGTGCACGCAGGCGCCCGCGCGGAGGTCGCGCAGGACGGCGCACGCCTTGGCGGCGGCGGAGAGCGCGTGCGCGCTGGGGGCGACGCCTTCGTCGTCGGCCAGGCCGCCGGAGGCCATGGTCCTGAGGTGGAGGAGCGCGCGGCGCGGGTGGCCCGCGCGGAGGAGCGCGGCGAGGACGGAGGAGTGCGCGACGACGTCGCGTCGGGGCAGGTCGTCGAACGCCCTGAGCGCGTGCGGCAGGTGGCCCGGGAGGCGGACGTAGAAGGCGAGCAGCGCGTTGGCGAGGTAGCGGTCCGCGAGGAGGCCCGAGCGCGCGGCGCGGGCGTGGAGGCAGTAGCCGAGCCGCGGGGGCAGCGGGCGGTGGAGGAGCACCGTGGCGAGCGGGAGCGGGGAGGCGGCGGCTGAGGCCGCGGCGAGGCGCGCGGCGGCCGGGAGGTCGCGGGACTCGAGGAGGAGCACGGCGGCGACGCCAGGCGGCGCGGCCGGGGAGGGGGTGGGGAGCAGGGGCATCACGTCATGTGATGGCGGGCGCAGGCAGAGAGCACGGCGCGCCGGCGGCGGGGTGTCGCCGTGTCGTGCTCGAGAGGGGCGGCGTTGCATCCGTGCGCGGGGGCTGCGGGATCGGAGGAGAGGGCGAGGGTTGGAAAGAAGAAAACGCGTGGGGACTGCAGGGCCCACCTGCGTGCGAAGGGCGTCGAGGAGGGGCACGCGGGGGGCGGACGGAAACCGTGGGGTCGAAAGGACCTACGACGGACAGGAAACGAAGACAAAAAGTTCTTTATATTATTATTAGAGATTGTTTACTGTAGCATTACGTTGTCTAATTATGGTCAAATTAGACTCATTAGATTCGTCTCGAAAAGTTACCAGGACGTTATAGAATGGGTTTTGTCATTAACACACGTTTAATACTCTATGCATGTAAGATTTCCTTTGATGAATAGTGAAATTTGGTAAATTGGCAATTTGCCAAATGAAAACAGGCCCTTTGACTTGCATTCCATCCTCGCCTGCCACGGCCTGCGCTGCGACTACGAGCAGCGAGCCGAGCCAGTGCGATCCACATCCACCAGCCCGTCCCATTGTCCCAAGCACCACCGACTGGCAGCTGCACCTGCACAAGAGCGCTGTGGCCTGTGGCTGTGCGCGTTCAATTCCCGAGGACCATTTCACTGGAGGGGGAGCCAGCGCGAGGTACCCTCGTCCAAACACAGAATGCAAGTTTTGAGTTTGATCAATTATAGATAAAAAAGTTTCAATATCGTCATAAATAAATATCATTAACTTAATTACAAAATATATTTTTAATAATTTATTTAAAACTGTAAATATGAATACAATCACTACAAATTTGGTCAAAAATTAACCGTTTTAACTGACACGTAATCTCTAGTTATTTTCTTTTTAGGACAGAAGGGAGTACTTACTGACAGGCAGGTTCAACGAAGGCAAAGAGCACAGCATAACAACGCATCCATGATCCATTTTTCATCAACTTTCTTGTTTTCACTGAATCCAAAAGCTACGGACAGCGCATTTTGTACAGGTTGAGAGTGAAGCGCACAAAACCAAACGACCACTAATCCTACCGACTACACCCGGCGGAAAAAATTACAATCCGTTGACCGACCCTCCAGGCCAAACAAAAAAGAGTGAAAATAGGACACAGCTACTACTTGCCAAAAAAAAAAAACAATCCGTCCACTAGTAGCCCCTTGCTCGATCCTACCACCCCAAAAAACAGTCATACCAAGAGTCCAAGATATTCTTTTCCACTGCAGAAAGGAAACCAATTGGTGGATGAAATGGCCTCAGGCTTCTTGCTGCCCAGACCAGTGAATGATGTGAGAAGTTAGAAGATGGTGAACTCTGAAAGATCAGTGCTAGCTACAACGACTCTGCAACACCATTTGCCCTTTGCCCTGCTCCAGTGAACGGTCTCTGGATTCTTCATTCTCTGGCCTCTCCATGGTCTCCAAGATCCTGCAATTGAAGGAAAGGATGCACATGCCGTCAGTAAAATAAAAAGTTAAAAGGACGTGCTAGTCAGTGCTTGACAAGGTATGGCGCAGCGCAGTGTATCTGTCTGCGTGCAAGGAGCAGGAAATCGTCTCGAAGAGATCTATCTATCCCAAGTGCAGGTCAAATACTGAACGCCATGCAGGTCTCCAGATTATCTTGAAAGCTCCATTATTACCACGTGAGCGTCGGCGGCGGGCGCGGCGCTGCCCATCTTGCTGGGTGGTGCTCTCTTGAGCCCCAGCAGCTCCTTCCACCGCGGCCCGCGGCGGGGGGCGCTGCCGCCGGCGGGGTCGTGCGCGCGCAACTCGTCGCGCAGGGTCGTCGGGCCCGCCGCCGCCGCCCGCGCTGCCTGATCCCGTAGCGGCAGGATGCGGCCCTTGGAGAAGAGCTGGTCCGCGGCCATCATGGGCCGGCTGCCCACCGGCGAGAACTCGAAGTCCGCGTCCGCGCGCCCCGCCGGCCGAGTGGCCGCTGGCGGCGGCGGCTCCAGGGCGAAGTCGCTCGAGAAGGACATCCGCGGCGGCGCCATGTGTGGCTGCTTCTGCTGCTGCTCCGGGTTGTACATGTCAGTCACCACGCACCTGCCATCCAACACACGAGCTGCGGCAAACACGCGCGCGCACGATCGAAACCTTCTTCCTGCTCCACACGCGCGGCGGCCTCGTGCGCGAGAGGGAGAAGCGCCCGTGTGGCCGTGTGTTCCTCCTCCTCTTCTTCCTTCTCCTCCTGCCGAGTGGTGTTGAAATGGGTGTTGGGTTTGGGTCAGGCTGCCAAGTTCTGAGGGATTTGGGACGTGTGGGAGGGGGTTATATAGCAGAAGAAGCTCGCCTATATGGGGAGAGAGAGATTTGAAGGGAGCTATGAGGCATGGCGACCGCGGGGTTTATGCTGCGAGCATAATGGCATGCGTGCGGTGAGCCGGTGAATTGATGCAGTGAAACGGACGGTACGGTGGTAAATCCAAGGAGTCACTCACTCACTCCCAGGCCCCGTACGTGCATCGCCATTGGCCAGCTTGCCCTCACGGTCAGACGATTGACTGCGGCCTCGGCCTGCGTACGTGTTCCAGTGACAGCTAGCCAGCAATGCATCTCAGTCAGGTCCTTGAGAGATGAGATCCAAACATTTGCAACCTACGATAATTTTATGCCGCCTGAATGTTGACTCGACCAATAGAGGAGCAAAAGAAAACTCGATTTGCTACGCCAAAATACAGGAGTACAGTACAGTGCTAGCTCGATTCTCAGTCCCCGTTGACCTTGAGCACCTGCAATACGCGTCGGCTTTAATTGGTTCTCGCAGTACAATATGCAGGTCAAAATCTCGGGCATATGAATATATATATGGGGGGCGGCTTTAATTTAGAGGTTTGACTTGGTAGTCCTGGTCTCCAGCTTCGGTGGTGCTGTTCTTCGTGTAGGTTCAGATGTTCCTGGTCGTCTGGTTGGGCTTGGTGGGTTTTGTAGGGTTTCTCTTTCGCCTGTGGTCGTTGCTTTGCTAGTTTGCTGGCCGTTGGTTTTGTTGGCCATTTTCAGTTTTTTCTCTGCTTTTTGTCCTTTGTGCGCTTGGATAGGTCAACTTCTGTTTGGCCTGTATCAAGCAATGTTTGTAAACTGCTTTCTTCTTAATGAAATACGTGTTAAGGCACGGTCGCAAAAAAAAATTTAGAGGTTTGACTTTGCTCCATTTGAAGAGAGAAAAAAAAAGGGTTTGGAAATAAGGGATAGTCAACAGCCAGTGCGGTTATACTATTTAGGAGTATCTCAGTATTTGTTCTGATGTCCAATTCGTGCGCATGCATGTGCAACTCTGCTGTTACAAAATGTCTCGTTCTGTGATTTCAGCTCTATATACAAATATAAGCATTTCGAATTTGTGGTAAATCAAACTTTTCATAACTTGTCTGTCAATGGAAAATAGTTCATAAAGATGGCCAACTAAAAAATGACGATATTAGATCATCATAAAACCAAGTAATACATAACTTTTTCTATTTAAAAAATTATTTTTACTGAAATTATCTATCAAAGTATCTTATTGATGACCTTGTTGATGTTTTAAAATAGTTATATTTGTGGACGTAACCACAAAGAATGCTGCCAGCGCCCGCGAGCAGCAATGGAAGGGCCAGCTAGGGTTTCAAGGCTTTGGGTGCAGGGCAACGGAGGAGGCTCAACCTGTAGAGCAAAGCGATGCAGGGAGATGCCACCCTCCCTTTCTAAGAATCTTTAGCCATGGGTGAAGAGGAGGAAAAAGAGAGTTGCAAAAAGAATAAGAGAAAGGGGTAAGAGAGAGGAAGAAGGGGGAATTGAGCCCCTACCCCTTCTAGGGGTTGGCTTCGCCATTGGTTCATGGGAATTGAGCCCCTACCCCTTCTAGCTCTGGCTTCGCCATTGGTTCATGTGATGAGGAGCGAGCATGTAATTGTTGGAAGGGATGTTCACCTCCATTGCTCCTCTAGCCTTTTCTTTTTTGCGAAAACCATTACAGACGCAGACGCTCGCACACGCAGGCACACTCACCCCTATGAGTACACGCATGCAAACCCTACCCCTATGAGCACTTTCGAGAGACTGGGCCGGCTATTCTGATCTTGAGAATGACGAAGACACCATAGACGCCTTGCTATTAACGGGCATGTCGCCTACCATTGAAAGAGTAGCGCCGGTTAAATCCTGTAATAAATCCAGAAAAATACGATACCTGTGCCGAGTCAGAGATTCAAACCCGGGTGGACAGATTCCACCACAAGGAACCTAACCAACTAAGTTCCACTCCTCCACCGTACCTCAACAAAGTGGGAGGCTGGCATTGATCCCCGCAACCCCACCTTTGTATATGGTCGATTGTTTTTGTTTGACCTAGATTATCTTTTGAACTCTCGTTGAACATATCTAAGCTCAGTTTCAATGGAGGTTCATTTTTATTAACTAAGTTTCATGTGACCAAATCGCAATGTCGTGGTCGATAGTTTTTTTAATAAAAACTTGGAAACGGTTCCATACTAGAGCCGGGGCAAATGTTTGGTTCCATCCGACGAACCTCAGCACCAAATGCCGCGCATTGAATGCTACTTCGTCCTATGAAACAATAAAATAAAATTTTATGCGATTAGGGAGGTAATCAAATGCGTTGGCCCACAACGCGCCCGGCCACTGCCAAGAATCGAAGTACTAAGGCCAGTCTCAGTGGAGGTGTCATAGGGGTTTTATGGCGATAAATTATTGAACATGTCAGCATATTTGCTGACATGACAGCGTTTTAATGAGGGGAGAGAAGAAGAGAGTTTCATGGCCATGACACTCCTCATGCACAGTTACTGTATGAAACTTCCATTGAGAGTATTTTGTTTCATCACATAACACATTTGATCACAACACCATATCGAAATTAAATGTTACAGCCTGTCTATAAAACTGTGCCATGAAACTCTGCACTGAGAGTGCCAGTTTCATTCTTCTGAAAAGCTGACGTGGCAGTCTAGGTAACTGCGATAAAATCCTCCACTGAGACTGGCTTAAGAACATCGATTCCTCCCTTTATTAGTACGTTCTTGATCCAAACATTATTAGGACAATGTTTTTGGCTTAATATAATTGATGCCCGAACGCACTTGCCCACCTCACCTGGGACTGATTGAAATCGCTTTGTTTATGAATGAGGGGGAGGATCGAGCGCAGACGACGACGCGGCCGGATGGGTGGTTCATAGGAGCCGCCGGGACGAAGCTACAGCCGATCGAGATCAGCGCCACGGAAGAAGAGGAATTTTTTTATTTTAGTATTATTTTAATGGAAAAAAGCAAGCGTTGGTGTCAAAATGGGGAAATTTGAAGTTCGGTATCCAGTCGGCTCTTGAATAGCCGACTGAGAACCTATCGGCCTCTGAATCGCCGACAGGCGACGTGGCTCCGCGCTGGCAACCTTCCCTTGCGCGGATTCGGGCCTGTCGGCCAGCCAGCAGCCGACTGAGGCCTGTCGGCCAGCCAACAGCCGACTGGCTGCCGACAGCCCAGTCGGGCGGAGCTGCCGACATGTCAGTCGGGCTATCAACGGCCCATGGGCCTGTCGGCCCTCCAGCAGCCGATAGGAACATTTTGGCTGCTGGCTAGCCGACAGGTCCCCTAATAATATGTTTTTTTCCTTCTTTCATTCCAATAATATATTTATTTCCATATTTTAATTCTAGCTCTTGTTACATTATAAAAATATGTTTATTTCAATTGCATACACAAATGATTTTGTATATTTTTATTCCAGACACATGTTTTGGTTATTTCCATTCCACACAAATGTTTCGGTCATTTTCATTGCATACACATGTTTTGAAATTATTGATGAACTGGCTTTGATTTGCATCGATAATATGGTTCTTACACAATATATGGTTCGACAACAACAACAATATATGGCTCTTACAGATGAACATCATAACAGGATGAAGAGGTTATGGTGTCAAATGCATTTTTTGCGAAAGATACGACTACGATACAATGGCATGTGCGGCACACTTTGCTAACCTAAACATGCGCCGTTGCTAATCTTAACATGCCTTAGGGAAAGTTGATAGGCGGTTACTAAACCCAACATGCCTTAGGGGAAAGCAGATTGCCGGGTGTGGAAGTAACGCTCTACTGAGTAAAACGGGGATATTTCCCCTTCCTGCTGGATTCGGGAGCAGCTTCATTTGCACGTCGTGCTTGGGCCTCCTGACGCTCCACCTCCTTCATCCTGTTATTTCGTTGCCACAACTCTCTTGCCGAAGCCAAATGTTGCGCTTCTTGATGACGCAGACGAGACTCCCGAGCTTGGAATTCTCCCTCCCTGAGCTTAAGTGCCTCCTCACGCTTGACAAGGTCTTTCTCAAGGCGAGATAGACGTTCGGTCTCACGTGCGTGTTCTAGTCTAGCAGAGTACTGCTCTTTGGTCTCAATTTGTGATGGCACTCCTTGACTGGGTAGAGCTTTCTTGTCGATCCACTGGATGAAACTACAAGCCTGCATATGGACAGCTTGGTCGTTTACATACACTAACAAAAAAACTTGAATTAGCATTGAAACGAACCTTGAAATCTTCATCAATGTCAGGACATCTGAAGAACCTAGCACCCCTCTTCGACTTATTTGAAGAATCAGTACAGACTTGCAACCAGCAGCGGAACCCGCAGTGGCATTTTGGCCGGTCTTCCCATCTCGGCATACATTTTGGGTCATCTCTCCACGATGACATTGGTATGATCGATAGTGATGCTGTGTGGTGGGATGGATGAGTTGTGTCTCCAACTTGTGGAATATAAAGAGCGAACCGGGCTATAGTCATATACTGCACCGGCCTACCTTCAGAGCCTGCACCGGCCTACCTTCAGAGCCTGTAGGGTGTGTTTCCTTTGAGTCACTGCAAGAAACACAAACCCACGGATTCACTGCCCCACATCTGCTTCTCTGAGTCACTGCAAAAACACATCTCGCGGATCGACTGGCCCACCACAACGCCCTACATTCATGTCTATTTATATCCCGCACATTGCATAATCGAACCCACCAAAAATTTCCACAATGGCCGCCGACGACGACCTAGGCCCAGCTTTCTACACTGAACTTTCCCCAGAGTTTGCTGACCATTTTCCAATCCGACCGAAGAGCCATTTCGGGGCACATAACTTGCTCCGACCTTATGATCGAAGGAAGACGGTGCATTGGCCTAGATGCAGGCATGGTGAGTGGTGCGTTGTGCAGGTTGAAGATTCGCCTGAAGACGGCGGACGACGCTTCTGGCGATGCCCTAGGGGATATGTAAAGTCCTTACCCTACATTCTTCCTCAGCATGCAATCTGATTGTTTATCCTAATCGTTGTCCTCAACGCGCAGAGCTCGGATGCTACCGAAGGCTGTGGATTCACGCAATGGGTGGATCCCCCACCCATTCAACCGTACGAACACTACATCGAATACCTGCACCTCGTCATCGACGACTTACGTCGTGAACTCGAGGAAGCAAAACTCCCTGCAGAAGAAACAGATGAAGACTCTGAAGACGGCAATGCAGCACGCACTGCGCAGAATGTTTGTTACGACCCTAACTGTCGGTGCACATGCCACATAAACACTAGCCAACCACCACCTCCTCCCCCTCCTTCCGAGCCGAGGCCTAGGTACTACTTTTCATCGCAGCACTCAGGTGGATCTCCTTCTCGTTCGAGCAGTAGAACTAAGCACTTAACGCAAGCGAGAATTTCTATTCCCTAAGGCATGTTAGGATTAGCCACGGCGCATGTTTATATGAAGTACATGTGCCTCACATGCCATTGCAAGTTTGAACTATGTATCCTATTAGTACTGTGCCAATATTTTGTAATGTCGTATTATTGAGTAGTACGAGTGATAACGGTGGTAACAAACACAGTCGAAACGTAGTACGAGTGAAAACGGTGGTAACATACAAAGTTGAAACATAGTACGAGAGATACGGTGGTAACAAACAAAGTCGAAACACGGTACAAACTCAACGACGGCCACGCTTGCCACGCAGCAGCTGGTCAGAAGGAAACGTGAACAGATCACGATGCCCATGCCTGTCGCGAGGCCCAAGATCTGCAGGTGTGGCCGGCGTAGGGTCCTCCTGTGTGGCCGGCGTAGGGTCCTCCTGTGTGGGCTGTGTCGGAAAAGGGGCACCAGCCATCTGCGATGGTCCTACTTCGTCCGGCCCTGCAGACCACCACCAGTCATCCTGGTAAAAGCTGCCGGTACTCCCAGAGGCTGCTGCAACAAAGTCAGGCACTGGTGGCAAAACACCTGCAAAATATTTGAAAGTTAAAATTGTAGTTGTTACGTAGAGAAGAAAATGGTAGTAGTAGCAGGGATAGTGGAATGTACCGTGTGTCATGGGTGCCGACTCGGGCCAGGAAGACTGGGTCCGTACTCCAGAGGGCCCAGCTGTCGTGTCTGCCGCCCTACTGGTCGAAGGAGGCGTGACCCGGAGTGGAGGAATGGGTGCGTCTCTGGTCGCCCTACACGAAGCACGTCGTACGCCATCCATGCATTTCTTCGCTAGGCGACGGAGAGCACCCACCAAGTCACTCCTAGCAACACGAGGTGGATCCGCCTGAATACGGTCCGCGAAGTCGTACAACTCCTCGCCAACGTCGTGGCAAATATCCGTCTGAAAAATTAGTTCACGTTACTTACAGTAATGACGAGTAAGAAGAATGCAATGGGACATGTACCTGAACTTACCAGGGCATGGAACGCGGCGACTGGCTCGGGGGTGAAGGTGTCCTCGATCGTCGGCTGACGTGCCGCAGGGGTGTCCGGCACCGGAAACACCCTCCAACGTGTGGCCCCATGGAACCAACGCAGGTAGGCCGCGTAGGTCTCCTGGTCGTAAGGGGGCAAAGGGTCGTGAAGGTCATGACCCGCATCATCCCACTCCGCGGCCCAGGTCTCCATCTTTGTAGCCCAAATGCCCTCGTACGCTACTCCTTGGCCCTTTCTCGTCATCCTGCCAAAGTGCAAACATATAAACATCAACATTGCATAAAAGATGTAAAACAACATAAAAAATTAATTAGCGACTAACATGTGATCCGTGTGTAACTGCTGACGAGGTACCGGGAAGTCCTGCCTCATCCCAAACTGACGCCACACTCGCTGAGGCCAGTACGGCTCAACACAGATATCGTAGACTAGGTACTTCTTCGTGTACCAAAAAGCTTGGTCGCGGTAGCAAAGCGTGGACAAACCTCGAGACGCCCGTGTGTGTACAGTAGCAGGGGTGTACGGGAGCCAACGAACCCGGTCTGGCGTGAGCTGGTCGAACCCGGCAACAAACTGCGGGTACGTCAAGCGGGCTGTATCTACCGCCCAGTGAGGCTGCAAAAAAAGGACAGGGCCATGTATTAGTACATGCACATAGTAAAAAAGGACAGGGCCTCCATTTCATCAACAATTTCCTCATCCACCTCGCCCTGATCAGCATCCACCGGCACCCCTATTTCGTCGTCCTCATCATTTAGATGTGTCTGCTCAAAAACAGGCTGCATGACAACATTCTCCACCACCGCCTGACCCACATCACTCTCATCAACCGCCTCCGCCCTACTGCTCTCACCATGCTCGTTATCACCATGCTCGTTATTTACCATCTCCGCTTCAACAAGAACCACCAGGGGAAATTTGAACGGACCATTCAACGCCATGTCCACAAATGCCCTCCAACATTTTGAGTTCCTAAGCACATATAGTTCCCACTTCCAACCATGCTCACGCTGCCTAGGAACCACCCCACTCACTTTCAGCCTAAAATACGACGGGTTCACCTGCAACATACTATGCAACCACCCTACCACTTCTTCCCGTCGCATCTGTATTGGGTTTGTCAAGGTTGTGTCAACAAATACATAGTTGCTCAAATCAACCCCAGAATCACACCATGTGGCATAACCATTCCCATGATGAACTCTGATATTCACTACTTCTGAATTCATACCTGATGCAAATATCATGCTCCTTAACGTTAGCTACTCGCCAAATAATACATTTACTAACTTACCAGAAAATACCCTATTTCAATTACTAATACATAAATCAATTTCTAGACCAACATCAATTTATAAAATCTAAATCATTTTCTAAATGCTAATTCAATTCCTACACTTTTCTAAATCATAAATCAATTCCTACAATTTCCTAAAACCTAAATCAATTCCTAGAAATTCCTAAAACCTAACTCAATTTCTAAACCCTAAACAATTACTACAATTTTCTAAAACCTAAATCAATTAATATGAATTCCTAAAACAATTTCTACTTAAAACAATTCTAATTCCTAATACATTAATCCGAAAAGGGAAAAAACATTAATCTATGAAATGGCGAAAAGGGAAAAAATATTAATATGAAATGGAGAGAAAGGGACTTACCGGCGGCAGTCGGCGTCTCGGCGGCCGAAATCCCGGGGCAGTCGGCCGCCCGGCGGCCGAAATCGGGCGCCTCTCCACCGGGCNTGTACGGGAGCCAACGAACCCGGTCTGGCGTGAGCTGGTCGAACCCGGCAACAAACTGCGGGTACGTCAAGCGGGCTGTATCTACCGCCCAGTGAGGCTGCAAAAAAAGGACAGGGCCATGTATTAGTACATGCACATAGTAAAAAAGGACAGGGCCTCCATTTCATCAACAATTTCCTCATCCACCTCGCCCTGATCAGCATCCACCGGCACCCCTATTTCGTCGTCCTCATCATTTAGATGTGTCTGCTCAAAAACAGGCTGCATGACAACATTCTCCACCACCGCCTGACCCACATCACTCTCATCAACCGCCTCCGCCCTACTGCTCTCACCATGCTCGTTATCACCATGCTCGTTATTTACCATCTCCGCTTCAACAAGAACCACCAGGGGAAATTTGAACGGACCATTCAACGCCATGTCCACAAATGCCCTCCAACATTTTGAGTTCCTAAGCACATATAGTTCCCACTTCCAACCATGCTCACGCTGCCTAGGAACCACCCCACTCACTTTCAGCCTAAAATACGACGGGTTCACCTGCAACATACTATGCAACCACCCTACCACTTCCTCCCGTCGCATCTGTATTGGGTTTGTCAAGGTTGTGTCAACAAATACATAGTTGCTCAAATCAACCCCAGAATCACACCATGTGGCATAACCATTCCCATGATGAACTCTGATATTCACTACTTCTGAATTCATACCTGATGCAAATATCATGCTCCTTAACGTTAGCTACTCGCCAAATAATACATTTACTAACTTACCAGAAAATACCCTATTTCAATTACTAATACATAAATCAATTTCTAGACCAACATCAATTTATAAAATCTAAATCATTTTCTAAATGCTAATTCAATTCCTACACTTTTCTAAATCATAAATCAATTCCTACAATTTCCTAAAACCTAAATCAATTCCTAGAAATTCCTAAAACCTAACTCAATTTCTAAACCCTAAACAATTACTACAATTTTCTAAAACCTAAATCAATTAATATGAATTCCTAAAACAATTTCTACTTAAAACAATTCTAATTCCTAATACATTAATCCGAAAAGGGAAAAAACATTAATCTATGAAATGGCGAAAAGGGAAAAAATATTAATATGAAATGGAGAGAAAGGGACTTACCGGCGGCAGTTGGCAGTCTGACAAACCAGCCCAGTTGCACTCGGATTGGGCCGTCCCTTGCTGGTTGGGCCAATCCGCCTGCTGGGTACCCCTGGGGGTCTACCCCCGACAAGCCCCCGAGTAGTACGTGGTTGAGGGACAAGTCGGCGAGGTCGTGCTGTCCGATGAGCGTCGAGCCTGCTGCAGTTGGAAGCGAAACCGCGTGATACTGGAGAAAAAAGCCGTTTACCCAACGGATGCGCCGCGAGGTGCGTCCGTTGGACGTAGCCCCCGAGCCTTGAAGCGATTCCGAAGGAATCGGTCCAAGGGTTAGTAGCCTTGTTCTGAAGTCGTCAGACAATCAACCAACGGATGCGCCGCGAGGTGCGTCCGTTGGCCGTAGCCCCCGAGCCTTGAAGCGATTCCGAAGGAATCGGTCCAAGGGTTAGTAGCCTTCTTCTGAGGTCACCGACCGCTCCCCGCCGCCGGCCTGAGCTCGCCTCGCCCCGCCGCCCGCCCGACCACGCCCCGCCGCCGGCCCGACCTCTCCTGCTCTCCTTTCCCTTCGAAACAACCGGATGCGAGCACAGTAACTCGCGGAGGGCAAGACCGCGGGGTATATTCAGCCTATCGGCTTGTGAGTAGCCGATAGGGCCTGTCGGCCCCTGAGAAGCCGATTAGATCCCACGTGCCAACAGCGTTCGTCCGACAGCCTACGTGGAGGCTACCCGATCCACGTGGTGGGTCCTGTCGGCTCTTCAATTGCCGATAGGTGGCTATCGGCCACTGGATAGCCGATAGCTTCTCAGTCGGCTGTTCAATAGCCGACTGGTCCCCTTACAATTCCTTCATTTTGACCCCTACGGATGCTATTTTCTATTAAATTAATATCAAAATAAAAAAATTCGAAGAAGAGCGCATCCCCGGCACAGGAAGAAGAGCGCAGCCTCACAGGACCACACGCCCCCCGTCCTGATCTGACATGAAAGGAGAGCGGCGCCACGGGTGAAACAGCCAGGCGCGGCGGCGGCATCGGCATGTGGCCATGTGCGATTTCACGCCATGTGAAGAGGATGATCCAGGGGCGGGGCTTGGACATCCCACACCTACTGCCCTCGCGAGCAGGGTGTCGGCAGCGAGCTCATCGGCGACGAGCCGACGAGCGCGCGCCATGGGCAAGGGGGCGTGCTCCTCGCAACCGGGGGTCCGTGCATGTTTTGTCACGCGCGCATTCATGCATGCCGGCCGGCACCTGCCGTACCCGTACGTACGGCCGGCTGGCCGGCCGGATGCACGGGATCTCGCTCATTTTCACGGGCCGCATTCACGCACGCCTGCGTCTGCGTGGATCGGAGCCGGAGGAGAGTCGTCGATCGTCGTGCTGCTGCTCTACACTCTACTGTACTCCCCGTGGCAGGGCCAGCCAGGCAGTGCAGCGCCAAATTATTTCTGCGCGTCGCAGGGCAGAGCAGACGCTGCTGCTGCAGGCCGTGCTGCGCGTGCCAGGCCTTTTTGAATACTGCGAGTCAGTGGCACTGTGCCTTGCGTAACTGGAAACGTATGGTCGGCGCCTGTGGTGCAGCTCGACGGACTGCCGGGTGCTGAAATCTATGCTACTGTTGAGCTGGCTGCTGCCCGCTCATGAGTCATGATTTTTGGGGTCGCAGCGCAGCTGGAGATGCTGGGGTTGATTGGTCACGGCGATTCGGAGGAGATGGCAAGACCTGCGCAGCCGTATTCGGAGGAGACCTTTGGTAAGTACAGTACTATAAGCCAAAGGACGGGTGCACGCTATTTGTTTTGCATACACGCCAGCAGCCATTGAACCTTTAAGATGAGATTTCTCGTAACTTTCCACAAATTCCCATTTATTTTGTTGCTTTATTATAGGTTGAGGAATGTTCACTTCATCTAGTACTACACAATGTTTTCTTAATGTCAAAGAAAGGCATTGTGGGCTTTTGGCCACCAGAATGTATTTTAGTTCTGTTCATGTGTGCCAAAGTTTACAGGCTGGCCCCAAAAAGTGAACAATTCGTTCATGGATGGAAGCCTTTGTGTAATATTTCTTATTTTCTTTTTCTCTGTCTTTGTTTCTTGATCTGGTTTGAATATTTGCTTGTATGTTTTTCTATATTTATATGTAACCAGTAAACTGACATTCGCGCTAGAGTAGTCGAACCGAGCTTGCGTGACTTATGGGTTCAGAAGTACAAATCGTTATTTGCTATCTAAGCAACAGACAATTTATACTTGAAAGGGCAAGGACCACGTGTCAGTCTGTGACTTTGTCACCACCAATGAAAATGATGGTGAGCAATTTGTCCTGAAAGGTACCTGTATTTTCTGGGTGATGTTTCGGTACCGGTAGCAGAAAAGGTCATTCGACAGTCAGAGAGTTGACCAAAGGACGGATATGCATCAGATTGTAGTAGTGCATACTAGGTCAAAGACTTAATCGACGGACGGATCGACGGAGAAGTCAAAAACTCAAAAAATCAAAGTCAGACCTCGCAGCCCTTAATATAAAGAAGGTCATATTCATACAGATGCTCCACGCAAGCCTGTATATACAGACAGAAGAGCCCATGCGCAGCCGGCCAGGATATGTTCGATTCTCCAGCGTCCTGGCTCCAGCAAGGAAAAAGAACAAGCCACGCGCACGCTTTGGCGGGCCGCGCGGCCCGCGGGCCAGCAATCCTCCAGCTGGAACCGCGGCTGACGCTGACGTCCGCCGTGACCGCAGCTCCCAGCCTCCCACTCACTAGCGCGCCGCCCGGAGGCCGGAGCCCGGAGCCCAGCCCGCCCGTGCGCGCAGCGGTGCCGAGCTCACTCGGCAGTCCTCACTTTGACCGTCCGTCGTTTGCCCAGCCTGACTGACGAGTGGAGCTGCACCGTCACGGGTGTCGCCTCGTCCTCGCCCCGGCTGACGAGCAGGGACAACGCTCCTCTCGGCTCTCGGAGCAGTAGCGGTCAGTGGAGCTGCCGCGACCACCAGCGGACGCGACGCGACGCTCCCAGGTAGACGACGTCTCTGTCGGCACATCGCTGCCGGTGGAGGCGCCTGCAGGATTGGAGCCATTCAGATTTCAGAGACGAGGTGCACGAGCCACGGCGAGGTTGGCGCCAAGGCACACACAGGCGCAGCAGCAGCAGAGGCCATGCCCATCTCTCCCACGTGTGCGCCGGGCAATTAGCCATGCGGGCGTGCGCGTCCGCGGCACTCGGCGCGCAGCAGGGGCAAGCGAAATGGAGAGATCAGGATTCAGGACGGAGCGAGCCAGGCCACTACCTGGATCCTGGGCAACTTGATCCGGCAGATCCAGTGGGTTGTGGAGTCATCCCACATGTGCTCGAGATGGATTTGAAGTGGGAAATTCCTTTTCCAGTTGGATATGATCGCAGGATACGCCCCTTTCATCTTATGTTTGGCGCAGGGGATAACTCTGCCTTTTTCTTCTGATCCGACCTCGATCGTCCTGGAAATTTCTCGCAGCAAATTGCAAAGCTGGGCACCAAAAGCAACTTAATGGCAAAGTCTGCAATGTTGCAGGATAGGCTTTCTTCCACCACCAGAATCTGTACTTCACATTCCAATCCATGTAAAACCATGCTTACAGTGGAAACAAAATAATTCTATTCTTGTCTGTGTGATTTTCTTGATCTTACGATTTGTCGTTCTACTATTTCTAAGCGTTCATGGATATGAGTACGCAAGTATATGAATACTTGTGTATCTTTTTATACCGTTTTAGCAATGGAAATTGGTTGTTTCAGTGAACTGAACGGTAGAAAGATCCTAGTTTTAGTTGTATTCTGTTTGTGGACTAAAATATTCTATCCTTTGTGTAGCAAATCTGCCACCGAACAACATGGGACACAACAATACTTAATTTGCCAACCACTGACTGAGATTAGCACGTGGATCATATCGATAATTTATATTGATCACAAGTTAAGCAGGGGTGGTATCAGTACTACCACGCACCATTAAGTATGCAATAGCACGATCGGAAAATGTTTCATCGAAATCGATCCCGTGTATACAAAATTGGTTGACAAGTCAGTAGTCAGCTCGTGTTCCTTGCTCTCAATTAGAAAAGTACACTCCCAAAATTGCCCTGATAAATACATCTATCTATTATCTTAATACAACAGTGTTAAAAAAAGCCACCACGTTCGCCGAGAGGGTCTAGAAATTCTCACGTTAATCTAAAAAAGAGAAGAATATGCACCGTCGGATTTTATGTAAATCTAAGGGTCTACAAATTCCCACATTAATCCAAAAAAGAGAAGAATATGCACCGTCAGATTTTATGTAAATCTAAGGGTCTACAAATTCTCATATTAGTTTGAAAAAGAGAAAATTTTTTACTTCTATTTGATTGGTCGCAGAAGATTGACTCTTATCTGATTCAGGCAGAAAAGAGTTGTTTAATATCTCCTATCATATTTGGACTCCAACTTCATTTATTTACTATATGTAGGTCTACAAATTTCTATATTATTTTGAAAAAGAGAAAAAACACTTTTATTTGTTTGGACGCAAAAATTGACTCCCATCTGACTCGGACAGAAAATAATTGATTAATATCTATACGTGAACTCCAACTCTATTTGTTCAGACTATGATCTACAATCAGAGAAATAACTTTACAATGATGATATACGGACACATCCATGCGACCGCTGCGGGGTTCTCCCACGTCGTGTGGGAGGTTTCACGAAGATCTGATCCCCTTGGCGGCTCCAGAGATGGGTTGTTCTTTCTCTTTAGGAGGAAAAAAACGACGCCTCCTAAACAAGTCGAGAGCCCATGTGACCAACGGATAAAATTGACTCCTATGATCGATGGAAAATATTTGATTCATATGTCCTATTATGCTCGGACTCCACTTCCATTTTTTAATTGCGTACTGTAATATTTTATCTGTTGTCGCAATAGGATTCCAGCTCTTTTCTTAATGCGTAATGTAATAATACATATCTGTCCATCTATCTATCTATTATCTTAATAAAATAGTACTGTTAAAAGAAGCCACCACATTATCTAGAGGGCCTAAAAATTTCCACGTTAATCAAGAACGAAAAATATGCACCGTTGAATTTAATGTATATCTAACGGTGTACCTTACCCCTAAAAGAGACCTAGAAATTCTCATTAATCCAAAAAGGAAAAAATATGCACCATTGGATTTAATGTATATCTAACAGTCTACCTTACCCCTAAAAATTAGAAGCCACCACGTTCGCCGAGAGGACCTAGAAATTCCCACGTTAATAAAAAAAGAATATGCACTGTTGGATTTAATGTATATCTAACGGTCTACCTTACCCCTAGAAACTCCCACGTTAATTCAAAAAAGAAAAGAATATGCACCGTTGGATTTAATGTATATCTAACGGTCTACCTTACCCCAAGAAATTCCCACGTTAATCAAAAAAAAGAATATGTACTGTTGGATTTAATGTATATTTAACGGTCTACCTTACTCCTAAAAGTGAGAAACCACCACGTTTGCCAAGAGGGTCTAGAAATTCTCACGTTAATCGAAAAAGAAAAGAATATAAACCGTTGAATTTAATGTATATCTAACAGTCTATCTTACCCATAAAAGTTCTAATAAAAAATGATTAGCAATAGCCAATTTTGGTGAAAAAGAAAAGAATATACACCATTGCATTTAATGTATACATAACAGTCTACCTTACCCCTAAAAGTTTTAATAAAAATGATTAATAATAGCAAATTTTGGAATAAAAAAAGCAAATTAGCTACAAGTACGTCGAATGAGGTTATAACTCTAAATGAAGATGCAAATAAAATATCGATCTGGCTTTTATTTTTTTAACTTTCTGTGGATCCAATTAACAGTCCTACAAGATAAACACAAAACTATCATAGGTGGTGCGGACGATGTGACCACCAAAGGTTTCCTATGTGCCATGTAATGGCCGTGCCGCCCTTGCGACGGAGCAGCATATATAGTTGTCGATGGAGCCAAAACGTTGGTAAAAGTTGGCGACTTTCCACGACTCATACACAAATTTTTTGCGGGAACATCTCAGAGAAACAGAGGATACACCGATTTTCATGCCTGAATTTGCAGCTATTCAAGCCGTGATGTGTGTTATACTCTGGCTAGCGGCGGGCAGGCAGCACACCAGTTGTGAAAATTGAGCAATGATGTGGCTGAAGGCTGAAGCCGTGTCTGCATGCAGAATTGCATGCGTGCGGCTGATGACCAGCTGAAGTGTTGTATATATACTAGCCACGCCATGCGCATATGACTAGCTGAAATACAGAAACGATCGATGACGATGACAGCGTGTAGATCAATTGTGAACAGATTAAGGAGGACACAGAATCTATATGCACGTATGAGTTGCATTGTTTTGGAACTGTGTGATTCAGTAGGTTAGGTGCTCTGCCATATGGACAAATAGATGGAATCAAAAGATGCTACCCTTAACGAGATGATGCTGCAAAGGAACAAATTCATGAAATTGACGTGTTTTTACACACACACACATGCATGCTGATGTATCTGATCTCTAGACCTTTTATTGGATAATCCCATATTGTAACTAAATAGATGGGATAATCTCCAGGAGACGCATACAAAGAAAAAAGACAGGATGACCAATTCATTAGAGTCGGGTTATAATGATTTTTTTTGAAACACCACTAAAGCACAGATGCTCATACACATATGCACACTCACCCCTATGAATACATGTACGTAAATCCTACCCTTATGAGCACCTCCGAAAGATTTAGTCTGCTGTTTCGATCTTGAGATTGACGAAGTCACCACAGACGTTTAGCTGTGCGACACATGTGCCGAGTTAGGAACTCGAACCCGGTGAACAGATTTCATCACAAGGAACCTAAGTAACTAAGCTACGCCTAATTCACGGTATAAAGATTTTTTTAGTACAAATAGACTCGGACAGAAAATAATTGATTAATATCTATACGTGAACGACTGCCGCGGGGCTCTCCCACGTCGTGTGGGAGGTTTCAGAAGATCCGATCCCCTTGGCGGCTCCAGAGATGGGTTGTTCTTTCTCTCTAGGAGGAACAAAAACGACGCCTCCTAAACAAGTCGAGAGCCCATGTGACCAACAGATAAAATTGACTCCTATGATCGATGGAAAATATTTGATTCATATGTCCTATTATGCTCAGACTCCACCTCCATTTTTTAAATGCGTACTGTAATATTATATCTGTTGTCGCAATAGGATTCCAGCTCTTTTCTTAATGCGTAATGTAATAATACATATCTATCTATCTATCTATTATCTTAATACAATAGTATTAAAAGAAGCCACCACGTTATCTAGAGGGCCTAGAAATTTCCATGTTAATAAAAAATGCACCGTTGGATTTAATGTATATCTAACGGTCTACCTTACCCCTAAAAGAGGCCTAGAAATTCTCACGTTAATCCAAAAAAGAAAAAATATGCACCGTTAGATCTAATGTATATCTAACAGTCTACCTTACCCCTAAAAATTAGAAGCCACCACGTTCGCCGAGAGGGCCTAAAAATTCCCACGTTAATAAAAAAAGAATATGCACCGTTGGATTTAATGTATATCTAATGGTCTACCTTACCCCTAGAAATTCTCATGTTAATCCAAAAAAGAAAAGAATATGCACCATTGGATTTAATGTATATCTAACGGTCTACCTTACCCCTAGAAATTCCCACGTTAATCCAAAAAAGAAAAGAATATGCACCATTGGATTTAATGTATATCTAACGGTCTACCTTGCTCCTAAAAGTGAGAAACAACCACGTTCGCCGAGAGGGCCTAGAAATTCTCATGTTAATCAAAAAAAAAGATAAACCGTTGGATTTAATGTATATCTAACAGTCTACCTTACCCCTAAAAGTTGTAATAAAAATGATTAGTAATAGCCAATTTTGGCAAAAAAAAAAGAATATGCACTATTGCACTTAATGTATATATAACAGTCTATCTTACCCTAAAAGTTTTAATAAAAATGATTAATAATAGCAAATTTTAGAATAAAAAAAGCAAATTAGCTACGAGGGCTCACGTCGAATACGGTTATAACTCTAAATGAAGATGCAAATAAAACATCGATCTGACTTTTATTTTTTTAACTTTCGGTGGATCCAATTAGCAGTCCTATAAGATAAACGCAAAACTATCATAGGTGGTGCGGACGATGTGACCACCAAAGGTTTCCTATGTGCCATGTAATGGACATGCCGCCCTTGCGACAGAGCAGCATATATAGTTGTCGATGGAGCCAAAACGTTGGTAAAAATTGGCGACTTTCCACAACTCATACACAACTTTTTTGCGGGAACATCTCAGAGAAACAGAGGATACACCGGTTTTCATATCTAAATTTGCAGCTATTCAAGCCATGATGTGTGTTATACTCTGGCTAGCAGTGGGCAGGAAGCACACCAGTTGTGAAAATTGAGCAATGATGTGGCTGAAGCTGTGTCTACATACTGAATTGCATGCGAGCGGCTGATGACTAGCTGAAGTGTTGTATATATATTAGCCACGCCATGCGCATATGGCTGGCCGAAATACAGAAACGATCGATGACGATGACAACATCTAGATCAATTGTGAGCCAGATCAATGATGACACAGAAACTATATGCACGTATAAGTTGCATTGTTTTGGAACTGTGTGATTCAGCAGGTTAGGTGCTCTGCCATATGGATAAATAGATGGAATCAAAAGATGCTACCCTTAGCGAGATGATGCTGCAAAGGAAGAAATTCATGAAATTGACGTGTTTTTACACACGCGCACATGCATGCTAATGTATCTGATCTCTAGACTCTTTATTGGATAGTCCCATAATGTAACTAAATATCCAGGAGATGCATACAAAGAAAAAAGACAGAATGACCAATTCATTAGAGTCAGATTATAAAGATTTTTTTTGAAGCACCACTATAGCACAGACACTCATACACATATGCACACTCACCCCTATGAATACACGTACGTAAACCCTACCCTTATGAGCACCTCCGAAAAATTTGGTCTGCTGTTCCGATCTTGAGATTGATGAAGTCACCACAGACGTCTCGCTGTGCGACATCTGTGCCGAGTTCGGAACTCGAACCCGATGGACAAATTTCATCACAAGAAACCTAAGCAACTAAGCTACGCCTAATTCACAGTATAAAGATTTTTTAGTGCAAATAGTATCCCACCAAATTTATTGACAAACAAATTTGGCCAGCCACGATTTGTAGCAAACGTAGGTAACCTTAGATTTATGAATCCAAAAACAAAAAATATACACGATTTATCGGTCTATGTTATTCTAAAAAAAGTCCTTATTGAAACGATTAATACTAGCTAATTTTAGAATAACAAGTCAGTAAATTAGCACCAAAGTATCCACGTCAAATACGAACTAAATAGTTATATTTGAAATAAAAAATAAAATTATCACTTGACCAAAGAGTACATATTAAATACGATTAGTAAATTGATAAATTAAAAATTTAAAAATTAGCAATTAACTCAAGAGTCTATATCAAACACAATAAATACATAGCTAAATTCAGATTAAAAATAAGAAAATTAATAGTTGTTTTGTGTATGAATTTAGAAGCAATATATAGCTAAATAAAAAGTATGTGCCAAATACAATTGACAAAGAACTAAATTGATATAAACTAATTAAACATAACATTATATATCTTTTTATTAGTATAGTAATTAAAAAATATTATGTATAGTTTTATTAGCATAAATTAAATACGATTACTAAAGAATTAGATGGATACAAATAAAGCTTAATTTTGACATAGGACCTGAAATTACCATGCTAATAAAAAATAATATAAAATATTGATTTTATAAGATAATATTAATCATTTAAATTATTTCAATGAGTTTGTTAAATTTGATTAACAAGGGATGATTAGTAGTATTATATATGAATCTGGAAGAAGATAGAAAATTAAAATTACATGCAAAACACAAACAAATATAATACAAGAACAAAATGAAAAATGGTATTTCATTTTATTTATTTTTGAAAAATCAAAAGGGGCTATAGATTCATGTCATAGCCACTACATGATTCCATTAGAATTAGGTAGTCATGGCCGAGTATCATCCTAACGTGGCAGCCAAGGCATGGTGATAAACTACTAGCAAAAATGAGAAGTAGAAATATGGTGATGTCTTGCTATGTAGTATTGTGATTAGTAGACCAATGAGATCTGAAAAATTTAGGATAAAATGAATGATAGATGATGCAATTACGTGTAGAGTTCTAACAAGATCTAGAACAAAGCAACATGAAATTCGAGACATGACATGCACATCCATCCATAGCAAGCCGAAGGTTGTATTCAAAAAGAGGAAAAAACATGCATGGTAAAGTGTTAAGCGTCAGAAATACATCTTTAATGATCGTGGCATAGCGGGTAAAATCCCTTGGGGGCAGAAGCAAGTGATAGAGGATGAGTTCAAAGAAGAAGGCTATACCATGCCAACTGCAATAATGAATGTATAAAAATTTACTATGGAAGCATGCATAGAATAAAAATCGTGAGAAAAACATAGATGGTATCTTAGTTTGATCCATGTAGAAAAATAAATAAATGACACCATTAGAAACAAACTATATGAATTTGTTTTTAAAATTTGAACAAATGTTTAACTTCTGATAGAAGACAAACGTGAAAGACGAGGACTTACATCCTTCAAATATAAGTGATTTGAGTAACTAATAGAGTAGAAGGAAGATAAAAAAGAAGATGTGATGGAGACAGGGACACAACCAAATGAAGAGACCACACATAGTGAGGGCCGATGACTAAACAAGCATCATGGGGCTATAGCAATTGGATATTGAGGAAGAAAAATAAAAATAAATGGTAATGGTAAGCTTTGAGCCAATAACCTAGATCTCACACTCAAACTTAAAATTAAACTAAACTAAAAATTAAATGGTAATGGTATGCATCTATTGCCCATTAAGGTTTCAAATGCAAACTCAAAGTTAAATTCTAACTATTACCGAAAATGATATGCATTGAGCCAATAATCTATATGCCATGTAAACATAAAAATATAATATATCAACATTAGTACAACTCTCAACCAAAAATGTGCATCGCCAGTTACAGATTTTAAAAATATAGTCATATTAAAAATACATAATATTTACATTAAAAACAAAAAAATCTATATAAGTTATTTCCTTCTCACATGAACTCATGTCCCAAACAAACTATGATATATTACTCTGGGTTTATAGGACAAAATAATTACAATGAACGACTAAATAAAATTATTTTTATCTATTAATTTGAACTCAAAATCCGTTTGTTAATAAAACAAACACTAGCTTCCCGCGCTATTTGCGCGGGCCCCCTTGCTAGTTTGGTAGGACTCTACTGCTAATTTACAAAACTCTGCTTTGTTCAAATAAGTACAACAGAGCTGGAAAAAGAAAAAAGAAGAGCCAAAAAAGTTGCATTTGTAAGGCTATGATGGTCGTTTTCAAGTTGCTTCAACGGCTGGGATCTAATCGCGGAACGGTTCAATTCCAAGCACTCGAAGTTGGCGGGAACCAGAGCTCGCCTTCGTCCAGCTTCATCAGGTCCTGCAGCCCCTCCCAGAGCTGCTCCCCTGTTTCCTGCCCGCCCCGGGGCCACTCCGCCGGCTGCCCCCGCTCCTCGGCGTCCCCGCTGCAGAGCGACGGCGACAGCGTGTTGTCCGAGGACCTGGCAGCCGCGCTCGTGTCGCCGTTGCTGGCCGCCTCGTCGTGGCCCGTCGAGAGCTGCTCGGGGAACGGGAAGTTGAGCTTCGCGCGCGGGCCGCGGAACTCGATGGCGGCGCGGTCGTAGGCCTTGGCGGCCTCCTCGGCGGTGTCGAACGTGCCGAGCCACTTGCGCACCGCGCGCCGCGGGTCGCGGATCTCCGCCGCCCACTTCCCCCACGGCCGCTGCCGCACGCCGCGGTACTTGTTCTTCTTCTTCCTCCGCCTCCTCTGCCCCGGCGCCGCCGCCGCCGCCGACACCGCGGCCGCATTCTCCGCGCCGTCCAATGCGATCACCGCTGCTCCCTCTCCCCCGAAGAACTCGCAGCCGAGGCACCGCTCCATCCCGCACACCCTGCACGCCGCCGCGGCCGCGGCCGGGAAGATCTCCGGCGGCGCCGTGGTGTACCCGGACACGACGTGCAGCAGGGCGGCGACAATGACCCGGTGCTCCTGCTCGGGGGAGATCACCCTCCCCGCAAACGGCGGCGGCGGCGGCGGCAACACCTCCGGCGGCTCCGGACCGGCGGAGCTCGGCGAGGGGTCGTCGAAGTGGCCGTCGAATCGGATCATGTACGATTGGTTCGCTGCCATGGCGGAGAAGATGCGGTTGGTCATGCGGTGGTGGTGTGTTCTTCCCTGAGCTCGTGTGTGTTGTCTCTCTGATGGCGAGGCCGCTGGTTTGAACTGAGCGGGAACTGGTGAGGGGGGAGAGGCTTTTATACGAGGTTGACGTCGCAGGCGACGCGGCGAATGCGGACAGAGCAGGGCTCGGATTGTTATTAAGCTCCGGCTAATGGCGCCCTCGGCCGCGCGAAGAAAACGTGCGCAACGTGCGCGAATTCCGGCCTCTGTTTTTCTGTTGTTTTTTTAATCCCGGTTTTGCCCTCCTGGCCTGGCTGTAAAGGGACAGGGTGTGGACGCGCGGCGTGGTGGGGGTGGGGGGCACGTGAGGTGATGGCCGAGGTGACGTCAGCGGAATTACGGGATTCGGAAGGGGACATGTGGCAGCGGGCGGGAGGGTGTGGTCCCGCCGTTGAAAAGGTCAAAGGGGTCAAGGGACCAATAGCGATGAGCTATCTGCGGTGACGAGGCGGTTCGTCTCGTCCGACGTGGCGCGAGGTCGGTCGTGGGGGAACGTTCGGGGGCGGGGCCCACCTGTCGGGAAGGTTTCGAGAAGGATTTTCTGTTTTGGATAAGGATGGGGTTTGTTCTGCGTCTGCGGTCCAAGGTGATCTTCAATTCGAAGAAACAGCCGGTCGAGAGTCCCGTGTTCGTCAAGCAAAATTAAAGCTAAAGTCAACCGTCACAAGCATCCACTGTTTAAGTTCATGACATACCATGTCACATAATAGACTTCTATAAAAATATTTTCTAAAACGAGCCAAGAGAGCTGCCGCTTTATTAAAACGAAGAGGGGTAGACATGACAAAGAAAGTCTGCAACAACAACAACATAACATCTACACGCTAAAAAGATTAGCAAAATGCTTTGCTGTCGCAGCCATCCAACGATGGGCCTGGTCTTTGATCTTGGAGACGATATGGGCACATGTTTGCCCTTTTGCGCTTAAAGATCCGTGCATCCTCTTTTCCAAATCTCCCAAAGGACTAGTAAGTTCTCCCTCCGTCTTTTATGTATTTGTCTTACATGTATGTTAAGATTTAAATTTTAAAAATTTTGAACAATAATTTAGCTAATATTTTTTTATTTTTATAATACAAACTCCATATGGTTGGGTTCGTGATCAAATAGACTCTACAATGATCATGAGTTTATAATCATAAACAATATAATATAAGATAAGGTAAATAGTCAAAATGTAATTTGAAAGACCGTGCTAGATCATATCATGCTTTAAAATAAAAACAGAGGCAGTAATATACTAATAGGGGCAACCGTACTATCTCTACCTAATATTAAATCGAGGAACGTTTCGTCCGTCGTTGTTTCGTCCGTCCATCACGTTGTCGCCTCATCTGCGCGATTTGTTCTCCTCCACGTCACCACTTGTTGTATCCGAGTCCAAGGCGAGTCCACCGGCACGATTCCTTCTGCTTGCCACGCCGCCTATAACGCATCACCTCGTCCGCGTGATTTTTTACCTCGTCCTCAATGTGGTGCCTCGAGGGAAAACGAGCAAGAGAGCAGCTTGTGAGGCTCCAGGTCTCGACGCGTCGCTGGCTCCATCTCCAGTCGATGGCTCGACGCATGCACGCGCTCGACATCGCCGGCCTCTCGAGGGCGCCAAGCTCGGATCTAGCCCGGCCGAGCGCTGAAGATGTTGATGGGGAGGCCTGGCCGCCTGGCGCTGCTCTGTGGCAAAAGCTTTGGTTTGAGTCAAAATCCCGGCCAGCGGTATAACCCAATAGGTTGCGCTCCTGGTTTTCCAAGGCCCTTGGATGAACGTGCTGCACTAGCAGCCGACACGAAGACCTGGCAATTAGTAATCTTACGTGAGAGGAAATCAGAGCAAGATGCATGCGGTAGGTGGAAGCTGGTGCCTGGCGATTGATGTGGGGTACGGTGCTCTGCAGCTGATGTTAATTTGCTAATTTGCGACTGACGAGAGGAGCACTGAGAAAAGGATCGAGCAGACTTCGCATGAAGCCCTTGAACAAAGACGGCATGGGTTGGATTGGATGGTTGTCTGGTGCTTGGCGTTAGAAACAGGAAGGGATATGCCTATGCTACTTGTTTGCATATGCTGGTGGCGCCTGTTGGGGACAGAAGTGGTAACTGGAGAGACAAAAGGTAATATATGGTGAATAAATACTAGAGTTCAGAGTTAAGGATAATTTTAAGAATAGCCTCTTCAAAAGGCTCCATGGTTTGGCCTAGAACAATTTAACCTGCGAATAAACTTGACTATAAAATTTTGATACAAATAATTAGAGTACTTTCTATAATCAATACAATTAATTCAAAGAATACAAAATTATGGCATAATTCAAGTAAGTATATTTAGCCCAGGAATTGATGGGTTTTCAGAAGAACTTGATGAAATGAGAATTAGAGTTTAGAGCAGCAACTATGCTTTGGAATTTTGGAAATTCAGAAAAGATACAATGGGATAAGTATGTGATCAGATATTTGGGTTTCAAATATACCCAGTTACGATAAACTTAAATTGAGCCAAAAAAAAACTGACAATAAGCTCAAAGAGTGATATCTAGGTTCCGACACTAAGATCAAACTCAACTCGAGATGAGTTGAGACACGACAAGATTTGAAATTAGAGATGACACTAGAAAATTGATAGATTTGACTCTAGATTACTTTACCTGGTCTTTCCCTCGCATTGTGGTTTATGTTTTTATCATATTATCAATGTTGAAGAAGCAACTTTACTCATTCAATATGGCAGTGTTCCGCACCCAACATGAGACAACGGAGAGGCACCAAAGCTAGATGGAAGCGTGATCAGCAATTGTAGAGCTCTGTATACTTTTTTGTCCCGTAGCAACGCACGGGCATATTTGCTAGTTGCTACTAAAAAGATAACTTTGGATATCTATACGTACCTTAAGCTTCCGAAACACATGGCAAAATATATAGTTCGTGAATCATGAGTACTACATGCATAAAGCAAACATATTGAAAACATGACTTTGTTATAGAAAAAAATTAAACCGTTGTTGTTCACACAGACTGGTAACAGTAAAAAAAGTTTGACCTTAGGCACATAGCGCTTTGCACGATACGAACCCCGTGTATTCTTTATTCGACGACCCAGGCACCAAAAATGAGAACCATGTTGCCCAAATACCTAAAAAATATCACCCCCGAGGATCTCGACGGAATCGTGCCACCGCGGGGCCCACGCCCCAAAAGAGATACTACCAAACACCGAACTATCAGCTCCTGTGTTGCCAACTTGCCATCGCCACTTGCCGATATTGCCCCCGTTTGCTGTTTGGTATAGGAGAAAAAAAGGTTTCATGTGACGTTGGAGCGAGGAGAACTGGAGCCTTGAGGCGATTCACTCGCTCTCGCCAATCGCCACGTTGACGGCGACGCGTACAGATTGGCGACAGCTCCCCCACCACCACCGGCGCGCGTAGGGTGTCCACGGCGGAGCAGAATCGGAAGAGAATGGCGCTCCTGTCACCGTCAAACGTCAACATCTTTTACGCCCAGTGGCTTGCTTTGCTTGCTCTCGTATCGATAGCAATACAAAATACTACCAAATGTTTGAGCGTGGAGTGTTGAGTCAAACGGCTGATTATTGGAAATGGTATTTTTATTTTGATCTCGTCGTCAGAAGGTAGTTTGTACTCTACTACGTATTTGTCACGCATGCAATTGCGCCACCTGGAACGGCAACTGAACGTATCTTTGCCATCCGATCTCGTGCTGTCATGCACTCCCTCACGCCACGTGCACGTATGGTCGGATCGAGCCGTGATATTGTCCGTTCTAATCACTCGGGCTTTGACCTTCGATCCGTTCGATTCTACTACAGTGATCTAGTGTGACCAGTCGACGCTCACAGTATGCAGCCGTGATATACGATGATATCTCTCGATCGGACGTCGGGACGTGGCGGCGGGTGTAGAAGGAAGAACCGAGCACGTGCGCGCCGTTCGCTCTGGTCGGCGAGGATCGCCCGCCGGCCAATCGCCTCCCGCCGCCGGGCACCGAGACCCCGCAGGATGGCGCCGTGTGTGGGGCAGCGACAGGGCTGCGACTGTGCGAGGATGCTGCGACGATCCTGACCGCGAATTCACTTCCCGTCCCGGGAGGAGGAATCGCCGAATTGGAGTCGGAAGCGGCTTGACCGACCACACCGCGGCTGCCGACCTGACCACAAGCCGTCCGGCCGTCCGGGTCCCTCTCGTTCGTTTGTTGTGCGGAGGCGATCGGGGATCGGTGATGTGACCGCGCCGCAGCAGCCGAACATTCGTGAGTACGGAGTGTATTAGATAATTATCATAAAACGAGGCCATATATATACTGGAGTAATTCGGGAGTATTTATTTCAATTTTACGGACATTTTTTTTTGCGAAGAATTTTACAGACATTGTTATTTTTTGCGACGTATTTTACGGACATTCTATCCTTCTCTTTTAAAGTCTTGCCATGCGACAAACATTGTTCACGTGCATACGACCGATCCCTCGTGTCTCTGCCTCTGCCGTCGCTTGGCCGTATCACCACGATACCTCCCACCACGGGATTAGCGAAATTAGCGAAATTCTGTTTCCACTTATTTTTTTGGTTTCATTAAAATTAGCGAAAGTTGCAAAAATTGGCTGAAACCAGAATAAAAAAGATGACTTTTTGGTTAACAGTGGCCGGAATTAGAATGAACAATAATTTCAGTCTCAACCGAAAAAACTGAAATTCAGACGAGAATTTTGAATTCGGCCTCCCACAGCTACCTCCCCAAGCTTCCTTTCTAGTTTCTAGGCCCAGCGAATGTGAATTCATCCTGAACCTCCCCTCCTCTAATTTTGCAGCACAGGTTCTTCTCCAAGCCCACTACCAAATATCGCCGGAACAATTCTGAAATGCAAGTGTATTTAGTTTTATTGTGACAAAAAGTTTGACCAACTATTACTCTATATGTACATAACTTTTCATAAAAGTTGGTGTTATCAGTTATCACATTCATATTAAACGGCTTGTGATTAATATTTTGTATCACAAAACAGCATATCCATAGAGTAGCTGTCTGTCAAAGTCTCGTCTTAATGCAATAAAATGCGTATTACTTTTCTAGATGGAAGGACTTTAGTTTTGTCCTAAACCAAACTTCTTAATGCGCTGTCAAGAAAATACTTCATGTTTGGATTCCATAAAACCAATTTAAACGATTAAGCTTTTTATGAACTTGGTCAAACTTAGTTAAGTTTGACTTAGAACAAAGTTAAACTAAGGGCCTGTTAAGTTCGCAAAAAAAAGTTGCCAAAACGTCACATCCAACTATTCATCAAAAGGAATCTTTCATGCATGGAGTACTAAACGTGTGTTAATGACAAAACCCATTCCATAACCCCTAGGTAACTTTTCGAGACGAATCTAATGAGCCTAATTTGGCCATGATTAGACAACGTCGTGCTACAGTAAACAATCTCTAATGATGGATTAATTAGGCTTAATAGATTCGTCTCGCGATTTCCCGTCCAACCGTGTATTTAGTTTTATAATTAGATCATGTTTAGTCCTCCTAATCTTTGATTTACAATTGCTACAGTAAACGGTAACTTTCAATCTACCCAACTAAACACCCCCTAAAATGTAAATCTGAATTAAAGTAAGTGCTGTTTTCGTAGACTAAAACCTAATTCTTTTGTGCTAGGAGTGCCTTAGCGGCTAATTATATGGTTGGATTACCTGCCAGCGTTTGTCCTTCTCTGGATTCATTATTTGTAGTATCATTCGAGGCTCAGGCACCAAACACGAGGATACTAAAATAACCAAGGAGCACGTACGCCTACGGTGCCACTTGCTGCGCAAAGCTCTGGCGTACGCCATGCTGACGACGGCGGCCGATGGCCGTACAGATTGGAGCCAGCTCGCTACCCACGGCGAATGTCTGGACGAGGAGCATCGCGTCGCGTCGCGCTTGGGTCAACGTCAGGTGTCGAAACCCCTTTGCTTTCATCAAGGTTGCTTGCTCGGATCAGAGTAGCAACTGGCAAGTAGTGACGCATTCACGGCTGTTTTAAAATTCTGACGTGCGTTAGTTTTCTCTTTCATTTAAGTACCATTCTCCTTTGCAGTCCAATTGTATCGTCAGTGATGTCAGATCAGATTAGGCTCTTTGAGTAAAGAAACAAACGTGCTGTTCTTTGTGGTCGGCGAGGGGTTAGCAGCAAGTAGTACAATTATTTGAGTAGGGCAATGAGAGATTCGGCACATGAGGTTGTTGCACGTTGCAGATGCAGTGCAGCTGAAAAGAACAAAAGTGTTCGTGGGCTCGTGGCCCACGGCCTCGTGCCGACCTCTTCCTGTCGCTCTCATCAGGGACATGCAGGGCAGGGGCCCGGGGCCCATCCAACTGGAAAAGCATGTGGCTAATATAATCTCGTGTGCGTAGGACCGGGCGTGGGTGATCCGCGATGCGACCGTGCAAACGATGAGCACTGGACGGTGTTAGTACTCATCAAGTCATTAGTGTATAGTGTATTTAGCCCTACATTGCAGAAGCTATCTGCATCAAGGATTTCAAGCAATTCAGCGGTATTGTAGTGTGCTACAATTTGCTCGAAGAAATCAAAACCTTTAGAACAGAGGCGGTAATTCCAAAATGCTGTATGTAACAGTGAGAAAGACTATCACTGAGCTTTTAGCATTTGACAACGAATCCAAAAATAGTACTACCTCCGTATCGAAATATTTGCCGCTGTTGATTTTTTTCAAAAACGTTTGACTGTTCGTCTTATTCAAAAAAATTATACAAATTTACAAAAATATAAGCACACTTGATGTACATATAATGATAAATAAATTCACAAACAAAGTAAGTGAAATACACATAATATTTTAAACGAAACGAATGGTCAAAGTCGTGATAAAAAGTCAACGGTGACACGAAGGGAGTAGTACGACACATGGGCCCGGACATTATTTTCTTTTTGATATTCTGCATCGCAGATCGATTTATTGACATGTGTTTGCCACATTATAGTTAAAGCAGGTCATAAGAAAACATTATAGTTATAGCTCGAGTTGTTGTTCACTTGTTCAGACACGGTTCCAAGAGTTGAGGGGGGTCAAAGGAATCAAAATTTTCTTCGCCGTTAGCATCGAGACATCAACATATTTTTGCAGTTCTGAAGTTCAGCTGTCCCTTTTATTTCCTCAGATTTGATGGTTTGGAACCATTTTTAGTGTTTTGCACCTAATTTTTTTTCTTTCACTCTTAATTAAGGGATAAGTTCAGGAGACGCAGCCTGTTCGCTTGGCTTATCAGCCACCAGCCAGCAGTACTTCAGTCTCACAACAAATCAGCACCAGCCACCAGCCACCAGCAGTACTTCAGTCTCACAACAAACACTACGGGAATCCCTCTGTACGCCGAGTGTCTCAGGCACTCGGCGAAGGCAGGAATACACTCGGCGAAAGCTTTGCCGAGTGTAACACTCGGCAAAGAGCACACGGCAATAAGAGACTCGGCAAATGTGCTCTTTGCCGAGTGCACACTCGGCGAACATTTTGCCGAGTGCTAGATGTGACACTCGGCGAACATTTTCGAAAAATATAAAAAAAAACACCAGAGGCTGCCGGCCGCACCACCCAGCTCGCCGCCGGCCAACGCCGCACCACCCAACTCACATCCGGCCACCGCCCGCACCACCCTGCCTCCAGCCGGCCAAGCCTCACCGCCGCACACCCAGCAGGCCGCCGCCACCACCACGTCCGCCGACGTCACCACCACAGACTGCCGGCCACCACGTCCACCGACGTCACCACCACAGACCGCTGGCCGCCGCTGCCGGCCACCAATCCGCAGTCGGCCACCGCGGCGCTCTGACGCCGGAGCCTGCAGAGAGAGAGAGAGCGAGGGAGAGGGAGGAAGGCATACCTGGCGCCAGTCACCGCCGATGCTCCTCGCACCGCCGCCAGATCTTGCACCGCCGCCGGGTCTCCACGCGTCGCCGCCGTATCTCCTCGCACTGCCGCCGGATCTGGTCGCGCCAGCCGCCGCCGAAGTTCCTCGCGCCGGCAACCGCCGCTCCTCACCCCGCTGCCGCTCCTCGCCCCGGGCATGAGGTGAGGGGCGAGCAGAGGGGAGAGGGGAGGGACGGCCGGGATGGGGAGGAGGGGAGGGGGCGGCGAGGCCGGGGAAGGAGGGGAGGGGCGGCCGGGGTGGGGAGGAGGGGAGGGGCGGCGAGGCCGGGGAAGGAGGGGAGGGGCGGCTGGGGTGGGGAGGAGGCGGGGAGGGAGAGAGACGCGGGGGTGGGGAAGAAGAAAGACACGGTGGCGGGGGCAGGCGCTGGCGACTGGGCCGGGGAAGGAGGGGAGCCAGCAGCTGCTTATAGGAATTAGGGGCCTTCGCCGAGTGCCTGGATCTGGCACTCGGTAAAGAAGATGTTTGCCGAGTGTCAGATGTAGAGCACTCGGCAAAGGCTCAATTTTTTTTATTTTTTTATTTGTTTGAGGCCCTAAATGATTTCAAATTAAAAACTTGTCAACTATAAAGTTTTATAACTTTTTGAAATCTACAAGTTTTATTTTAGTAGTTTCTCCATCCGAGGTCATTTACAAAATTTGAATTTCAAATTTAACAACATTCACACTTAGTTTTCGTTGACTATATGATTTCAAATGAAAACGTTGTCAACTACAAAGTTTTATAACTTATTGTGATC
>CM014275.1:11511352-11529949 GCA_004135705.1 Alloteropsis semialata
CCCCCTGCAGCGAATGGCGAACTTCGCCGTCGATCCGCGGCCGCACGCTCCGCGTGGGTTCGCCGTCATCCCCCACAACCTTACTGACCCTCCCCGTAGGCTTTATGCCTACATTGGTGGCGTCATGGAAGCTCACAATGAGGACCTCGCCATCGCCTTCTTCACTCCGACCGTCGCCAAGCAGGACTTTGAGCCCATGGCCGCCGCTCTCAAGGACTTCTTCATCCATAACATGGGTGTTCATCTGGCTAAGGTACAACCATCCCCAATCGGAGACGCTTTTGTTCGCTTTCATAGCCCGGTGGAAAGAGAGTGCTTCTTGGATAGAATCATCCAGTTCAATCCCGAGTATCAGTTGCGCCTCATCAAGCATGATGCTGGTCCCAATGTGCGTGAGCGAGATCTCGATCGGGAAGCATGGCTAATGGTGATGATGTTCCCTAAGGATGGAAGAAACAACAATGCTATCTCCAAAGCTCTTGCTGGGTTTGGTTTGTTGAGGTACTGGTATGATACGGAAAACCATGCTCGTATTGTGGTCGGAGTCCACCTCCATGATGATGCAGAAATCCCCCACGACATTGTAGTCTCAGCTGGTTTGCCTCCTCGTATTAGATCCTGGACTTGTCCAGTTTTTGCTCTGAAGCACTCCGGGATTGCACCTCAAGGTGACGAGGATTTCTTTCCCCCCAATGGTCCCCTGCATCCTTTGCCTCATGGTCCTCCACGATGGATGGGGCCTGGGGGCTCTGTGGTGGCCAATGGTCCGGTGCAGGAGCCCCTGGATGATGAGATGTCAGTTGGAAACGCGGGTGCTGGTGCTGCTGTCTCTGAGAATCAACATGCTGATGCCTCTGGAGGTGGAGGTGTTGGGTTGCAAGAGAACCAGAATGAGCCAGGTCAGAACATGGATATGGAGCTTGTGGAATAGCCTGAACACTCTGTGCAGTCATCTGCATCTGCTTCTGCTGAAATGCACATTCCCCTGGTTGAGATCCCCCTGACTCGGCTCCCTCTGTGTATCAGGTGATGCCATCTTTCAAAATTACTTTTGCCATCCCCAGTGCTATTTCTTTATCACCTGTTAGCTATCTCTCAATTCTTGATATTGATCTTGACATCAATGTTCCTCACTATATTGTGGATGAGCAAACTCTCATGCATCTTGCATCTCTTCTTGTTGATCAGCCTGCTGCCTCACATGTGCTAATTGGGCCGGTGCTGCCTCCTGCTGGCCTTCCCTTGGTGGACTACTCTGACAGTGATGATGATGAAGTGGTGGAGATTGAAGGACCATTGCTGTCCACCCCACGCAAGCGTCGCGCACAGAAGATCAAGGAACAGCTGCCAAAAGATTTTGTGCGTCGTAGCAAGAGGCTGAACAAAGACCTTGGAGGCTTTCGAGATGCAGCCAGTGCTGAAGCAGCTTCGTTCAACCCTGCTATCTATGTGCCTGTTGTTGAAACTGATGCTGCTCCACCACCATATCTTTCCGTAAGTCGCATGCAAGGTTTAGCTGAAGGACTCCTCAAGATGCAGCCTGGTACTGTATCTGCTGCCACTCTTCTGGAGCTGGATGATGAAGAATAAGTTTCTGTTATGTAATAGGTCTTATGGAGCTTTGCTCCTCTTAGAAGCTCAAACCTTTCTATCTTTTGCTACTATCAAGTGTGTGATGTCCAGACTGAGACATCTTCCTTTTAAATCTAGATGGTTGAATCCCTTAAGATTCCTTGATCTTATCTGGTTGATGACTGTTGGTCTTTGCCCAATAACTCTTTTTGGTACTCTCTTCTGTTGGTTTAATTAATAATCGCAAAGTGATGAATTTTTTGGTCTGGAATGTGAGAGGTATTAATTCTCAGCAGAAATGGGATGCTATAAGGGACAAAATCTCTGAATGCCCCCCTTCAGTTATTTGCCTGCAAGAAACAAAGAGAGAAGCTTTTGATCAAGGTTACCTTAGAAAGTTTTGCCCTCGTCACTTTGATGCTTTTGAATTTGTGCCCTCTGTGGGAGCTTCTGGTGGTTTGCTCGTGGTTTGGAACTCTTGTTGGTACACTGGCACCCTTATCTCGTCAAATGCATATTCTATCACGGTGAAACTTGTTTGTTCTTTCTCGGGGAAGACATTTCACTTGACAAATATTTATGGGCCAAGTGCAGCACCAGAGAAAGCAGCCTTTATCAGTTAGTTATACAATTTCAGCACTGATGACTTTGATGATTGGATTCTAGCTGGTGACTTTAACCTCATCCGTTCTCTTGATGACAGAAGCAGGGCTGGAGGGAATGTGAATGATATGATGTTATCCAGCACCTGGACCTGGTAAACATTGACTTTCAGGGAAGAAGGTTTTCTTGGAGTAATATGCAGTTGGAACCCCTTCTTGAAAAACTGGATTGGGTGTTCACCTCCTCTACTTGGGCTCTTTCTTATCCAGCAACTGAAGTAAAGGTCCTTGCTAGGCCTCTCTCAGATCATTCACCATATGTGATTAAAGTGGGGACTCAAATCCCCAAAGCTAAGCTCTTCAAATTTGAAAACTACTGGTTTGAATTTGCCAGTTTCATGCCTGTTGTGGAATTACACTGGAATACAATGCCTTATTTCGCAGATGCTGCAAGAACAATTTCTGCTAAGTTTAAGCAAGTTAGAGCTAGCCTCAAGTCTTGGAGCAAAGAACTGTCACAGCTTGGGAAGCTGATTAATAACTGTAACCTTGTACTGGCCATGTTAGATAGACTAGAGGAACAGAGAATTCTTAGCAGGGCTGAAAGCATGTTCAGAGTTTTTGTGAAACAACATTTGGCTAAACTTTTAGAGGCCAAAAGGATGTACTAGAAACAAAGGAACACTACCAAATGGGTCCTTTTTGGTGATGAAAATACACAACTCTTTCAAGCTATGGCAATCTATTCATACAGAAAAAAGTTCATTGCTTCTCTTACTCTCCCTGATGGCTCTTGTGTGACTGAACACGAACAAAAACCTTCTGCCCTCTGGACAGCTTATAAGGATAGACTTGGCATTTCAGAATTCACTGGTATCATATATAACCTGTCAGAGCTTCTACATGAGGTTGATTTATCTGAGATGGATCATCCTTTCTCTTTGGAGGAAATAGAGGCTGTTAGAAAGGATATGCCATCTGACCATGCCCCTGGGCCTGATGGTTTTAATGGTGCTTTCTTCAAAAGGTGCTGGCATGTGATTAAAAATGATGTTATCAGGCTGTGTCATGACTTTGCAAATGGGGAACTCAATTTAGAATGCATTAAAAGCCTCATCACTCTGATCCCTAAAAAGGACTGCCCAGAAACAGTGAATGACTACAGACCTATCTCCCTGCTAAACTACTCCATGAAATTCTTGACAAAACTCTTGGCCAACCGTCTGCAAACGGTGATTCTTCAGTTAGTACATCAAAATCAATATGGTTTTATAAAAGGAAGGACAATACAAGATTGTCTTGCATGGGCCTTCCAATTTCTGCACATCTGCCACAAATCCAAGAAAGAGATTATTTTGCTAAAGTTGGACTTTGAAAAAGCCTTTGACAAAATTGAACATGAGGTCATTCTCCAGGTTATGAAAGCCAAGGGCTTCTCTGATATATGGATTTCTTGGATCAAGAGTGTTCTTACGTCAGGTTCTTCTTCAGTTCTCCTAAATGGGGTGCCTGGTAAGCTTTTCAAATGCAAGAGGGAAGTAAGGCAAGGGGATCCTCTCTCCCCACTGCTTTCTGTTCTAGGGGCTGACCTCCTCCAATCGGTTATAAATGATGCTGCACAAAGAGGAGTCATTTCCCATCCTTTGGGTTCTGATTTTGGTGGAGACTTCCCCATCATTCAATATGCAGATGATACTCTGATTATTATGCCAGCAGATGTCCTTGAGTTGAACAACCTGAAAATTATTCTTGAAGAGTTTGCCATTTCTACTGGTCTGAAAGTCAACTTCAACAAATCCTTCCTTGTGCCCATTAATGTCCCTGAAACAAGATGGGTAGAGCTAACTAGCTCTCTTAACTGTCAGCTTGGAGCAATGCCATTCACCTATCTTGGTTTGCCCTTAGGAACTACAAGACCTTCTGTACAAGAACTCATGCCAATCCTCACTAGAATGGAAAGAAAACTTATGGGTATCTCCAAAATGCTCTCCTATGCTGGCAGGTTGATCTTAGTCAACTCGGTTTTCTCCAGTTTGCCTACCTTTTATTTCTGCACCCTCAAACTTCCAGCATCCATCACTAATCAAATTGATAAATATAGAAAGCATGTGCTTTGGCATGGTGGTGATCTCACAAAGAAAGGGGGTTACCTGGTGGCTTGGAAACAAGCTTGTCGTGGCAAAGAGGATGGGGGACTTGGAATCATTGACCTGAAAACCCATAACACTGCACTTCTGCTCAAGTTCTTGGACAAATTCTATAACAAAGCAGACCTGCCATGGGTTCACTTGACTTGGCAGCAGATGTATAGAAATGACAAACCACCCCATGAGAGACAAAATGTTGGTTCTTTTTGGTGGCGAGATATCATGTCCCTTTTTCCCAGCTTTCAAATGATTGCTGTTTGCAATGTTAAAAGAGGTGACACCTGTGCTTTTTGGAATGATCAGTGGGATATGGGTGTTCTCAAATGGCATTACCCCCAGCTCTTCTCATTTGCAAGAAACCCCAAGATTTCAGTTCGGCAATTCTCAATTTTGGACATGGACAGGATTCTTTGGCAGCCCCTGTCAATACAAGCTTCTGAGCAGCTCCAGGAAGTGCAAACCTTCCTTCAAACCTTACAGGCCAATGAGGATGATCCTGACATTTGGTCATTCATTTGGGGCTCGGTTGTCTTCTCAAGTAGCAAAGCTTATCGTAGCCTCAGAGGAACATGCAATGCTTCACCTCTCTTCAAATGGATGTGGAAATCCCAGGTACAAAACAAGCACAAATTCTTCTTCTGACTACTTCTAAGGGACAGACTGAATACTCGTGCTCTCCTGCATCGCAAGAACATGTACCTTCCAAGCTACTGCTGTGTCATGTGCATTGAAAATCTGGAAGAAACAATTTTGCATCTCTTTTTTGAGTGCCCCTTTAGCCAAGCTTGTTGGATTTTCTTGGGCATTGATTGGAACACCTCCCTGGAGCCTCTGCAGATGATCATCCAGGCAAGAATGGCCTTTGGCTCCCCTATTTTTAGAGAAATAGTTATCATTGCTGCCTGGTCTTTATGGCGACACCGTAACAGCATTGTCTTCGATGGAGCTTCCCTCTCCTTTACACAATGGCGTATGTTCTTTGAGGAGGATTTTAGGAAGGTTACCCTCAGGGCTAAGCCTTCGCTTCGACTGTTGTTAGAAACTTGGTTGAGTAGTCTTTTGTAATCTTCTGCTTTACTTGGGCCTACGGCCTTGTACCTGTACATATCCTTTTTATATATATAAAAAATAGAGGTAGGGGCCTCCCCTGCCGTTCCCCGTAAAAAAAATGATCTTTTTCTCATTTGGCATCAACTGACATGTGTTTTTCTAGATTTGACTAGTGATTGCCCATGCGTTGCTACAGACACACACAGTTTGAACAAAATAGCAATATATTCTAAAAGATATTATAAAAAACAATAGAAATACTTGTGATGTTGTAAAAACAATAGCAACATAGACTAATAGCTGGCTAAGCCACAGTTTGTAGTAACGAAATGCATGGTAGGGAATAAAGGTTATTCATCAATTCTTACGAATACATGTACAGATAAGCATGCTTTTGATCAGACCACTCTCAGTGACACATTTATAAAATTATAAATTTCAAAAATTGCATAAAACATTTCAGATGATATTGCATAAATCAACATTGTTCTTGCAAATGGATACATACTGACAGCTAATTGGTATTAAAAATTTGTGTCATCAGTACATGAGCGAATGGACGATTTACATATCATCTTCTTGCCACAAGAATTATTTTTTTCTTGCTCAGTACAGATGTACAAGAATTTATGGACAACCATTCAACAGCGACAGTGGAAGATCTAGAACAGCAGGCAGCAGTAGGCAACAGTTCTGGATAAAAGCTGTGCAGTGTATTTTATGATCAAACAATGACGGTTAGTGAAAAAAATTCAAAAGAAATTTACAAGCACCTAGAGCACATGTACCTTGATGATATGTAATAGCACCTTAAACACACTCGACCAGGGGGAGAGCCATCCCCTGATTGTTGCCTTGAGAAGATTGTGCCACGTCTCAAAACCTAGGTTGGCTAAGTGAACCGCTTCTCTGGCGTGCTGGGATGACCAGTTGCACCGTGCGAGTGTTGCCGTGTTGGCGATAGCTACTAGCACCTTGCAGTTTTGCTTAGTTATGCCCACTCTGACTCTGAAATTCTACTGAAAAATCAGCACAATAGTCAAGTGGTAATCTCTGAATCAGAAATACTCATGAACACAGAATAGCCTATTATCATGGAACCATATGGGCCACATGGTAATAACAGAGTAATGTCGTTTCGCTACTATGGGAAGCATCGACATGTTTCATTTTTCCACAATTAAGAAATAGTACTTGCAGGCTTTGTCGACCTAGCAAGCAGCATAAGATATGATAGAGATAACAACAAGAAATAAGCTGGAAAATTGTGTACCCTTCTGATCTCGCAGACAAACTTTGCTGTCCCAGCAACCAGCCGCAAGAACAAGGAGAGAAAATGAGCATGTTAGTAGAGGTACATGTATACAATTCAGGCATCAAGATGTAGCTAAAGGTAATTGTTAGCATCATATCATATCGAGATATGGCAAAACAGAATCAATCGAGTTTATATCTGCTAGCCTCATCATTTATTGAGCAAGCTGAAACTATCGTCTAGAAAACTACAATACTCATAAGGACATTATCATATATCTCAAATAGCTCAGATATCGGAACCATAAGAAGTCTCCAAACTGACAACATTAAAGATCAACATGCAAGTCATGCAAGTTTGCTCAAACCCAGTTAGGCTCAGAGGAAAGTTGTACATGGAGGTAACTACATTTTATCAAAGCTCTTTAGTCAGAGATCAGCTTGTTAATGTCCAACATGAAACCATGGAGGTAGAAGTTTGACATCAAGGGAAAACTTGGTATTATTAAAAATGTTGAGCAATCATCCTCAGTATGAAAAAACCATGCCATTTTAGCTGAGTGAGGGTGACTCTATAAATTCACTATATGCTGAAATGGAAAAGGTCATAAATCTTGTGTACAGGGGATTTCCTCTTTGAACTCGTAACTTGCAGCCCTGTATGTCTCGACTTGCTTAACTCTACTTGTTTTGCTTACTAATAGCAACAATATCAACAATTCTGAAATCATATATCTAAGAACTGTTTCACTTGAACATGCTCAATACTTCAGCATCAATATAACCTGTCTTTAGCGCTAACAGTAGATATGACTCAAACAATTAAGACATTTAACCCAGTGCCATTGAGAAGGTAAGCATTAATCAAAATTAACCCACAAGATTGATGTGTGCGTCCGAACCATGAGTATGCAGAATTGAACATGCAGTTCAAACAACAAAATCATGAAATAGTAAGCACATGGGTAGGTGAGATTCTTAATAGAACCTTTTGCAACCCAACAAAAAAGGACATGTGTGATATCTTTTGTTACTGGAAGTGCAATTCACCTATTTTAGAATATATCAGGAGCGGATCTCACCCGGCGTGGGGCTCTAACCCGTCGATGTGGCTCCGACCAAGAAACTCAGGCGCGCGTCTTCAGCGCGCCTCGGAAGGTCGAGGCGCATGTGACTATATCGTCCTGAAGACGGATGCAACGGCCTCTTGCCCACGCCGCCGGCGCTTCTGGTGCAGCCAGATGTGCCCGTGCAGTCTGAGGGTCGCGGCCAGGCGACCTGCGACCTGCAATGGGTCGGGTGAGCTCATTCTGGTGTTCTGGCTTCGGCGAGATCGAGGGATTTGGAGAGGGCTCGGATGCTGAAGCGGAAGGGGATCGGAGGGGAGAGTAGAGGGAGGATGGTGCTGCGGTTTGGGCGTACGATGGGTTTCTCGAGACTTAGGTGCGGCAGGCAGGTGGCCCACATGTCGGTGCAAGTGAACTATGAGGGGAGCGCGGGCGCGCCGTGGTTCTTCCGGCAGACCCACCTTTTACGGTCTTTTTAGTAGTAGAGAAAGTAGTCAAGACCAAAACACCTGAGATTTGTTATCTCCAGGTTTCAGTCAAAATAAATATGGTGAAGTCTTAGTTTTACCTAAGGTATTAAATAGTGCAAGACATCTGTTTTAGCTGTTATGATGCAACACAATAACAAGGGTTCTAGTACAATCAAAGTGTCGTTGTTACTTCTGTTCTGTGATGATACTTTTTTTCTCATCAAAATTCAATTTTGTGGCATAGTTTTTGAGAGGCACTATAGGACAAACCCTAACTATGGTAAATATAGGTTATTATAAAAAGGAAGAAATTGAATAAAAAACAAGACAACAAAGGAAAGGAGATTTACAAAGGGACACCTCTCACATGAAGAAGCACATCATTAGAAAAAAAACCCTTCTCCGAAGAAGAGAGGGTGAGCTGCTTGTTGAATTTATGGCATGTTTTTTTTTTAACTGAAACTGTGGAGTTCTCCACAACATGATTTTAATTAAAAGAAATCAACACAGTACATGATTTTAATTTATGGCAGGTTGCTCTAACGCTTTGGATATGGATTGGAATTGAATTGTGTTGAGAGCAAGTTCAGCTCATTTTACAGAATGGAAGATTTTTGTTGAAAGTAGGAGCTTGTAGCATAAACAAAGAGGCCCAATAGATTAGGTACACTACGGGAAACCCCGCATTTGCCGAGTGCCTAACCCTTCGCCGAGTGCAAAATTTCGGGCACTCGGCAAATACGGGATATGCCGGGTGTAGGAAACAACACACTCGGCGAAAAGTTTACACTCGGCAAACCCAAGCTTTGCCGAGTGTCAAACCCGGAGCACACGGCAAAGATGGCTTTGCCGAGTGCCCGCAACCTGGCACTCGGCAAAGCGCAACATGGCCCACCTGCCAGGCCGCCGCCGTCGCGCGGTCCGGACGGCGGCTAACGGTCGACCTGTTTGCCGAGTGCCAGACCAAGAGCACTCGGCAAACGTCTGCCCGGCCCCACTTGTCAGGCAGCCGCCGTCACGCTGTCTGGACGGCGGCTAACGGTCGGGGACTTTGCCGAGTGCCCTAGGGTTAGCACTCGGCAAAGATCCCTTTTGCCGAGTGTATTATACGGCACTCGGCAAATCGTGGCTCCATATTTCATGTAAATGCTTCCAATCCTTTTTTGTTGATTCAAGTATGATACAGTGTACCCTATGTTGCAATTTAGGATTTTTTCGGCTCGTTTACTATATTCAATGATTTTGTTTCATTAAATTGAATTTTTTGTTTAATTCAAAATTTGAACTACAGGTGTTTGAAATCTTGGAACAGAGTGATTGCAAAAATGATATTCATGTTACTAACTCCTTATTTAGACAATATCAATGAGAAATAAGTCAATTTGGCAAATGATATTTTTGAAACACGACGATGTACGTGTGGTAGGATTGTTTTTTAATTATAAAAAATTCTAATGAACTCCGAAAATCCTGAGATTTGTCGAGAGCTCATGATATCTTATGTGGAGGCGGTGGTAAAAAATATAGAAGCTTCTGCAAAAGTTTTCACATACGATGCTTGCAACCGGAACATCTCCGAAGAAGTTTCGTTGAGTTCTAATAGATCGTTCATGATTTGGACACAGATTGACATGACAATTCGAGTTTCACTTCCAAACTTTTTGTAATGGCAATATACTACCTAAAATGTATCGTGTCAAGTTTTGGTAAATTTTCGGATCCATTTCAGATTTTATAATTTTTTTATTACGTATATTGAAACTAAAATGATATACATGGATTTTGTTGAATAATGACATAAAATAATGGTTCTTTTGTTCTACAATGATGAGATATGCATTGTACAGTGGAGTTGACATGTTTTTTTCAATATTCGTTGCACCAAAAATCGAAATTTCCAATATTTTTAAATTTTGGAATCCTGTTTGCCGAGTGCCCGGCGTGACGTCAGCAAACGATGGCGCGCCGTCCGCCGGGCCGTTACGTGCAATTTTTGCCGAGTGTGGGCCCAGGCACTCGGCGAAGCCTTTGCCGAGTGCCCGAGATAATACACTCGGCAAAGAGCCCCTTTGCCGACTGGAGCTGTGCCGAGTGCTCTTTGCCGAGTGTAACACTCGGCAAAAGCTTCGCCGAGTGTATTTTGCCCTTTGCCGAGTGTTTCAGACACTCGGCAAATGTGAGGTTTCCCGTAGTGGTACCATAAACAAAGAGCCCCAACTTTTTTCTAATACTCAAATATTTCAAGTTATAAAATCTACATAAAGTAAATAAGCCACCTTGTCTTTTTTGTAAATATGGTGGGACTAAAATTTTTATTTCAAGAAAGTTTGAGGGCTCTCCCTTTAGGAGTAAATGGAGAGCCCGTCGTGTAAGATGAAATATAGTATAGCGATATCATGTGGTTTTTATACAACAATCCCTTCCCACCCATGTTATTATAGATTGTTGGCTAGCATGGAGATTATGCACACGATTTTTTTTTTGCTTTCTGTTTGTTTCCACCTCTTAATAAAATCATTTGGTAGAGTTAGAGCTACGTACTTCCATGGGGTCTGCTACAATTTTTGCTTAATCCAATGGACTTTCGCTTTAACATCAGCAAGTTCTTCTTCTAAAGTAAATAAACATTATAAAATGTGGAGTTGGGCTAGATAAAATTGCACATAACTCCTACTACCGTCATTCCAAAAAAGTTTTTTTTTTGCTACCGTAGAGTGGCTATAATTGCTTTTGTTCCTATCTGGCTCTCTACCTTTAAAAGGCTTAATTTCCTTCCATAACTAATGTGAAGGTTCAACACAAAATGGCTGGACATTAAGAGCTTTTTGCCCTAAGCAGTAAGCACACAGTAAATTGAGATATGAGGCACTTCCGAAAGTGATGTTACATCTACATGTAGGTAGCATGGAGGCGCCCAACAAGTTGCGAGTATGTATGGATACTGATATGGATATGGTGTGAGGAACATTTCAAATACTCTAGTTCAACATCTTGGACATACCACACCCAAATGTTATGGTATGTCATTCAGTTTTTTTTCCTGGCTTAGAAAGTCTTCTTCAGTTGATAATACAAAATTTCGAACGCAAAATGGCCGTCTGGTAGCATTTCTGTTTTTATTTCTGCCCTAAAAAGTCAAATTTTCGTTCAGGAGATGACACAAAACTTTGAACGCCGCCAATGCAAATGACTGGATTACTGCTTTTCCCCTTTAGCACATAACATAGTGTGTTACTTGTAGTAGGGGCATCAAACACAGTAAACTTCTACATTTCAGCGTTCGACAAGGTAGAAATTCATCGTTGGGGACGGGTGCAAACTGCCCTAGCTTTCCAAACCCACTGGTCCCTGCTCAGCTGCTCTAGTGGTAGCGTCCGGCCGGGACTCAGAGACCACTCTTCTCCCAGACGCAGTAGCCGTCGCCGTGAGCCACCGCGCTGAAACCCGACGGGATCAAGGCGCCCACGTCGTACCTCGGCCCGATCTTTGTGATGACCTTGTCGTCGATCATGGCGTGGGGTTTACATTTTCAGCGAAATATCGCTGGAATTTTCGAAATTTCGGTGTTCTCGACGGTGAACGAAAAACATTTATTCTAGTTAAAATATTTCAGACAAATCTAAACTATTTTTAATATATAGAAAAACAAAGTCATATTGGCACAAAGGAAGCAGTGGCATTACTCATCCACTCTTTATAAGAGGTCCTGTGTTTGAATCTCTGTTTATCAGTTTTTTTTTTCATTTTTCTAACATTTTTAAAAAAATTGAGCCCTTTCGGAGATTCAAACCTGGGCAGCTAAAATCAACATCACAAGCCAAACCACTGCACTACAAACAAATATGTGAAAGGGGATTGTTTACATATGTAATTAACGGTTATAAATTTTTTAAATCCAGTAAAATTTGATAAAAAATTTGAATTTTTCCGAAATTTCGGAAATTTCGCGATTTTCGAAGGGGTCCGAAATTTTTTTGATTCCAGAATTTAAACATCGCCCTCGGCTTTGAGGATGCTGAGCTTGCTCCCAGGATGGATCCCGTTTCTCTTCCTGATCGCCGCCAGCGTGCTGATCTCCTGCTTCAGGTTCCAGTCGAACACGTGGTCGTAGAACACTAGAACTGCATCGACGACGGACCAACACAATCGAGCACGGTTAGCTCTATAGACTTGCAGCATCAAAGAATTCGAAATTGGCGATGGAATGGTACTCATGATGCAAGATGCATGCATGGGATGCCCGGGTGGGTGAGGATGTAAGCGTAGCCCTGCATGACCTTGTCGCGAGGGAACGGCCATGAGTTCTGGGTCGAGCCGGTGTCGTGGATGTCGATGAAAGTGACGGCTTTCTCCGGGAGCCAGCCGATCATGCCCGGCGCCTTGCCGTTTGCGTCGCGCATCCGCCACAGCTCGCCCTACACCACCGCCTGCAGCACGCCCTTGGTGGTGAAGTAACGCCACGGCGGGGCCCTCGAAGACGCAGTAGACGCCGCGGGCGTCCTTCTTGTCGGCGCACCGGTGGTTGATGACGACGTCGGCGACGGCATCGACGCCCTTGCCCCGGAGCGCGGCGATCAGCGACCGCAGCTCCGGCTCGGTGACGTACCTCGACGTGTTCAGGTCGTAGAGCCGCCCCGGCATGTAGCCCTGCGGCGCGACGGAGTGCGAGGGCGGCGGGAGCCAGACGTGCGTGGCGCCGGCCCGGCGATGTCGTCCACCCACCCCTGGAGGAACATGTACCAGCAGCCTTGGCCCTTGCACGACTCCCAGCTGAACCCCTGCGCACGCGTGCGTCATCACTGGTCAGCGTCGGCCGTCGGAGAACTGAGCAAGAGGACAGGACGGCGAGATTATGTGCCACCGTTATCCAGATCTCCAGATCATGTCAAAACTCAAAAGAACTACAAACCTGCAGGGGAATCCATTGCCTGCTCGACTACAAGAGCGTAAGCACGAGAACTGGGAGAATTTTTTCAGGCGTCTGAATTTGAGCAAGGTCTGAAAGAGTTTTTTTTTTTGATGCCTCAATCCTTCAAGTACAAGCTGTAGTATCTGAACTCACGCACAAACTCACACCACCACCACCACACTCACACCTACACAAACGCACACTGCACGCAAGCTAGACCTAAAAACCTATATACCTAGGAAACAAGGTCTGAAAGAGTTGTCACGCTGGAGCTAGCTCTTCTTTTTTTTCTTTTCTTTTTTTTTTACCGTTGGAATACATCAAGGCCTGCAAGGGGATTGAGCCTTATCCAGTCCATTAGAAACGAATGTGGATATAGTGCCACGTTCGATTTTGGGCTACATGCTATCAGCCCAAGAAATGAATGTGGATGTTGCAGACCAGATCAGGAAATGGGCCTTAAATCCTACTCCCTACGTTAAAAGAAAAGAAAACAAAAAGAAGAGAGAGTTGCTATCCGAGAATTAGCTATTCAGTCTCTTTTTCAACAAATGACATTGGGCCAAATCAGGGTTTGTGCAAAGCAACATGAATCTAAAACCTACAAGAAAACAACTAATAAGCAAAAAAAGGGTGAAAAGAGACTAAAAGTAAGCGGTAAATCAGTCATGTTCTTCTAAAACAAACGATCACTGCATTTCACGACCATTACACTTGCATTGCTCTCAAATCAATTACTAGTTTCTTCCAAAATTTGAAGCACATAACAGCACCAGTTATATTCAGCTTGCCATGTGCCATGTACCTAAATCTAGAGTTGTTTGTGGAAATGCAATCTTTGTTGATGCTGATAGCGCATTCTTTTTTTTCCTTGGCATTAGCACCGTGGTGTGGTATCCGTGGCCTTAAGCGGAAGCACATTGCCAGCCGGTGACAATTTCTTTGAGAATCAAAATGCTGGCTAGTCTACTGCTACAAAAAAACATTTGAAAGAGTCAGAGGTTTTTTTTAGGAGCGGACTAAAAGGCAACGCGCCCCTACAAATGCGCGCGCTACTGTAGCTAAGAGCTGCCCCTACAAATGCTGCCCTTTCTCGGGGCGGCCCATGCCATGACCCGCCCCCTAGAAATGCATTTTCAGGGGCGGCCCATGCCATGACCCGCCCCTAGAAATGCATTTTCAGGAGCGGCCTATGCCATGACCTGCCCCAAAAAATGCATTCTCAAATGTGAAATTCAAATTTTGTAAACGACCTCGGATGGAGAAACTACCAAAATAAAACTTGTAGATTTCAAAAAGTTATGAAACTTTGTAGTTGATAATTTTTTTATTTGAAGTCATCTTGTCAACGAAAACTGAGTTTGAATATTCTCAAATTTGAAATTTAAATTTCGTAAACGACCTCGGATGGAGAAACTACTAAAGTGAAACTTGTAGACTTCAAAAAGTTATGAAACTTTATAGTTGACAACTTTTTAATTTAAAATCATTTATGGCCTCAAACAAGTAATTTACACTCAGTTTAGTATAATATGGTAGGAACCAAAACAGCATCTAGTCATAGGTGAGAGTGTGGTGCAGTGGTAGAGGAGGGTACGCGCGAGGGAGAGGTCGTGAGTTCGAATCTCACCAATCTCACCAGCCGTGGAGCGTGTGAATTTTACGCGAAAAATGACGCGACTTGCGACGGTTGGGGGCCTCCCCACATTAAAATAATTTTTTGCTATTTTTTCGATTTATTTCTGGTTGAGTGCCGTGTGCCGTAGCATTTCTAGGGGCGAGCCCGCCCCTGCAAATGGCAGACCCGTCCCTGGAAACTCATTTGCTGGGGCGGGCTACTAACCCGCCCCTACAAATGGCCATTTTTAGCAGCCACTAGCAGGGGCGGATTTGGGTGCCGCCCCTAGAAACCCTCGCTAACCGGCCTCTACAAACGTTTTTTTGTAGCAGTGGTCGTTGTGGAGTTTCAGCTCCTCTGATGATTTGACAAACGACGTATTCACCGAAGTGGCAGATCTAGTAGGGGGACTCAAGCCCCCCTAGTGGTTGAATACATCTTAGTTTTGATCCGCTAGCTGAATACTGGCTGAGATCATGGACATTGGCCGTGTTCGGATGGTTTGGAACAAAAAATTGTTCCAAGGAATCTTGCATATATGGAGTACTAAATAAAGTCTATTTACATAACCTTTTCACAGATAAGTTCAACTTTGTGCGACGAATCTAACGAGCCGAATTAATCTATGATTTGCTATAGTAATACTACAGTAATCATCCTCTAATCGTGCGGTCAAAGGCCTCATTAGATTCGTCTCGCGAATTTGCCAGGGGTTGTGGGGGTAGTTTTGTAAACTGACTTTATTTAATACCCCTAACTAGTGATCAAAGTAGGGTACAAAAAATTTATCCCTCCATCCAAACACGGCCAAGAACTGCATGTAAAAGTTTTTATGGGCGGTCAAAATTGATTGCATGAAGTTTTCTAAAATACAGGCATCTCAAGATTAGCACCTCCCTGTAATAAAAATGGGAAAACCATTGTTTCATCATCATCTTAGGTGCTATATGTATATTCTTTATTTCACACCAAAACAATTCAAACTGAAATATTTCTAATGCATAGATTTCAATCATATTCAAATTTATGATGTAAAAAATGGCAATTCAAATTCATCTTTTTTTCAAGCATGATAATGGCATAGCCATAAAGAAATTTTCCATCATAGAACACTCGACAAATGACATCCCTTTTTCTTGCTCCTCTCGTGCCCCATGTTGGCAAGGAAATTAAATGCGATATAATTGTCATCGTTGTTGGGTCCTCCCTCTTTTGCCGCCACTGCTTAATGAGATCATCATTGTTGGAGAAGACCATCTATGATGAAAAAAAAAAAATTCACGATCTCCTCTTAACCTCATTGTTGGGAGGTAAAATGTGAGAAGGCTTTTGAATGTGAAGTAAAAGTCATGTGAGCTACTATGTCTGTCTGAGCTATGTATGCAGATTTCAGATTTCAAGATGGTATCTTAGCTATATATGCAGATTTCAAGGTAGTTGTACTACCTAGATGAATTTTCTTGTCATAAAAAAAACTTTATCTAAAAAAGCATACCAAACATCTCTCTTTCGCAACACGTGAGGTTCCTAAAGATAGAAACTATATTTATAGGTGTAGCTACAAGGTCAATATCTGCATTTGCCTAATCAACAAAATCCACATACAACAAAGTCACCAAGTTGGACATTTGGAGGTCTCCCTATCACAACGCCTGCACCATCGAAAAGTTGAAGCTCATATACTGCTCGTTAGCACCTTTTGCTCCTCTGATTCCTTTGCAATTGCGACTAGACGCTGAGTGCAAGAAAAGTTCCAAGATGCATATGTCGTGTCGGGGATGGTCATGTAATCGTAGACCACATATTTGTTCGTCCAACTGAAAATATCATTTATATTCAGGGTGGTACTTTAGGCTACATAAAACTATTAGAAATAAAAAAAATAGTCGACCAATGACGACCGTTGGATCATAGACTGGACAAATTGTGCCCTTCCAATAACCAACCCTAGATGCTGGGCAAGAATTTGGAAACAGATCCCTTTCCAGATTCGGCTTTGTTGGGCTCAGCGTTGTGGCCGTCTCCTCGTCACAACTTTTCCGGCTTCGTTGGCTCCTCAGTGCTCACCTTTTTCGGTGCCAACACAATGCAGCATCCCTATCCTGTCCTGGACATAGATTTGCTGCCGAGATATATAGATCCATGCCCGTGAGATTGCATGCGAAGGCTGAGGCCACCATGCATGATTCACGGAGGCAAGGATCGCCGTCGCGTCAGCCCGGCACGTCGGAGAGATCTCGCCGGCCGGCCTCTACCATGCTATAGGAGCAGTAGACCTTCGTATCATGCTAGCAAATGAGCCTCGCGCGTGCATGTAGTCTATGGGCCATGCCGATCCCTATGATCGTGGCTTTGCAGCAGCTGGACCTCGAGCCAACGAAAGTGATACCTGCAACTAGAGATGAAGGTTCAGCACTTGCTGTGCAATGGTGGATACATTCACTGAGATCGATTTGCTAGCTCTCGCAATCACTGAAGATGTTACTCGCACGCCTCGAATGCGATACGCCCGTAGTTAGATTCATTCCGGCGCCGATCGCCGACGAACTCAGCAAGTCAGCGGCGGCGGCAGCGCGCGTTATTCGCCGACGACGCACACGCACTGATCGAACGATCGATGGCATCCACCATTGGCGAAAGGGACGTCAAGATAATTGGCACCTCGTCGGCACGGCCAGCAGCCCCTCCCGGCTGCGAAGTCACTCGTACTCAAGCAGCACTACGACTTGTCGCCGGCGCATTACCCGCTGCCCGCGCGCGGACTTGTCGCCGGCGGCCCTCCTGCATCTCCGGGAACGGTCGCCACCATGTGTGCTCTCGATTGATCGAGATGCGCAATTATTGTAGGCGGCGGCCATGCATGGTCCCCTAGTTCATCATCACGAATCCAGGCCCTTTCGGAATGCCAGCAATTCTGCGCATCTCGTCCTCGGTTCTTCCTCTCGTTGCATCACACTCGCGCTCGGGGACCTGGCTAGCTGCACGCCTTTCTCAGGTCTATAGCTAGCATTTGTGGATGTGTCCTTATATGGATTGTGAAGGGCAGCTCTACTCTATCCATGGCCGATGCTACCGGATCTGTAGGATTATATGCGATTGCAAAGCAAGTGCATGCCGAGGTGTTGTTCCTAGCAGGCGAGCACGTGTGAATGTCTCATTACAACCCCGCATGTGTTGTTATGGTGGTTCTTTTCACTACTACAATAACAATTTGGATCGGTCCATTAGCGTCTTTACCGGCGGGACACAAACCAACGGCAACAAAATAACGGTAAAAATAGGTAGACAGTAAAAAAAATTCTTTTGGTTGCCTGGTTATATATGGCCTTCCAAAACCATAATCTTGTTATTTTTTCCTGCTATATCAATGAAGGGCCGGGTTAATGCGCGACCCGTCGCGCGTACGCGCAGCGCGCGACCCCTTCCCCTCCGCCGTCTCCCCTAGGGTTCGTCGGAGCTCCGGCGAACCCTAGCGCCGGCGGCGGCCGCCCTCTTCCCCTCTCCCCCTCTCGGCAGAGCTCGCCGGCGTCGCGATGCGCCCCCGCCCCTCCCTGGCCCGGCCGCCTCCACCGCCGCCAGGGCCCTAAGGCCGCCCGCCGCCGTCCCCGCCGCCTGGCCGGCCTTCCTCCCACGGGCCCCTTCCTTCTAGGGCCGGGGATGGAGGAAGAAGAAGACGCCGCGCCGTCGCGCGCTCGGACGCGAGCGCGACCCGTCGGTAAATAAACTTAACGATCAATGAAACGCACTCGACGAATGTTTTTCATTCAGTAGTTGAGCACCACAAAACTAGTGATTGCTTCCTCCTGTATGAATCTGGGCCATTTGAGTTGCAGTGAATTATTAGGTGGCAATGTGGCATGGATACACGAGTAGTACACATTGGTGGATCTGAGGGGGGGCTGAGGGTG
>CM014275.1:11530949-11543233 GCA_004135705.1 Alloteropsis semialata
AATTTAGCGAGGGTAGAGAGTTCTATGGTACCTTCGTATGAACGGGCACAACCACAGTCAGTTACAACACAACTAATAAAGAGAGTGATACTATTGACTACAAGATGTCATCATACTGATATGTTGTTGCTTGCCTAACTACAAGATGAAAAACAATTTGTAAAATGATTAGCTAGTATATGTAATAAAATGAAGAAAATCTAAATGCAAACAATTGACAGAGATGTTATATTTTGTAGCAAGTAATAACACAAAATTTTACTTTTTATTTTCAAATGCTTTCAACCAACGCAGGTGCATCTATAGGACTTAAATATATCTCAACCAGGTTAAAGAGACCTATACTTCTCTTAACGGTCAGGTTTTACTATTGTATAAAACTCTATAGCAGTCTACATTCAATTGACTGATATCTTTGAAATTAGAGAGACCAAGGGACAAATGTAGGAATGAACCTTTCATCAACAAAGCTATTAAAAATTAACAATTTCATACATAACGCTCACTAAAAAATTAGAGATTCAAATGGGGCCTGTGCTCTTCCTGTTTCATCCGCCTTTTGAACAATTGAGAGCCGTTTCTGTTCACCAGGAACTACAACTGGTGTATTACAAAACTTAGATGCTATACATACGAGAATGACCCTCAAATGGCCAGACAAGATGCAGAGACAACTAAACTCGTAAAAGGAATTTTTTTGTGAGGATCACCAATTTTCTTTTCAATTTTAGCATACATACCACAATCTAGAATCCAGTAGATGAATACATAGTCTGTAAGTGGGAAAGAAATTTATAATAACAGAGTATTTTAGATTAATATTTAATATAAAATTTTGTAAGCACCAGCATGCGCTGTGCATATGCATTTGTCAAGTTGTTTGAGACTGGCCGGCACCTATATCACGCCACTCAATCTAGGATAAGGTTGATTCATTGGAAACACGAGGGTCTAAATACAAAACACCAACACCTATATCTAGGACCATGAGTTTGATTTATGAGAAATATGAGGGTTTAAATATAAAAAACCATTGGCTTATGGCAATGGATGAAAAAATCCGAGGAAACGCGAGGGTCTAAATACAAAACACCGGCACCTATATCTATGACCGCGGATTTGATTTGTTAAAATACGAGGGCCTAACGTAAATAACTGGTTGGATTTGATTTCTTATAAATGGGAAGGTCTAAACGTAGAAAAATCAGAAATACAAGGGTCTAAACGTAAATGATTGATGAGATTTGATTTCTTAGAAATGCGAGGGTCTAAACATAGAAAAAAGACGACTTATGGCTAGCCGTCGGATGGCCATCCGACGGCCAAAAAATTTCGGCCGACGTGGCCACCCTGGCCGTCCGAGGAAACACCTATATCTAAGACCTTGAGTTTGATTTCTGAGAAATATGAGGGTCCAAATATAAAGAACCAGTGGCCTATGGCAATGGATGAAAAAAAATCGAGGAAACGCGAGGGTCTAAATACAAAATACCGGCACCTATATCTAGGACCGCGGGTCTGATTTCTTAAAATACCAAGGTGTAACGTAAATAATTGGTGGGACTTCATTTTCTAGAAATGGGAAGGTCTAAATGTAGAAAAAAATCAGAAATACGAGGGTTCAAACGTAAATAATTGGTGGGATTTGATTTCATAGAAACGCGAGGGTCTAAACGTAGAAAAAAGACGACTTATGGCTAACCGTCGGATGGCCATCCGACGGCCGAAAAAATTTCGGCCAACGTGGCCACCACGAGCGGCAAACGCGAGGGTCTAAATGCAAAACACCGGCACCTGTATCTAGGACCGCGGGTTTGATTTCTTAAAATACCAGGGTCTAACGTAAATAATTGGTGGGATTTGATTTTCTAGAAATGGGAAGGTCTAAATGTAGAAAAATCGGAAAGATGAGGGTCTAAACGTAAATAATTGATGGAATTTGTGATTTCTTAAAAATACGAGGGCCTAAACGTAAAAAAAAGACGACTTATGGCTAACCGTCGGATGGCCATCGGACGGCCGGAAAAATTCCGGCCGACGTGGCCACCACGACGGGCCGAGATACCTGCCCCTTTTAATGAGTTCTAATACCTACGTTGGGAGATGTGGTGGCTTGATGCATAGGTTTCTAGGGCCTTGTTTAGATTCACAAGATAAGTTTGCGAAATTTACTGTAGCAAAACTAAATCAAAGATTAGGAGGACTAAACATGATCTAATTATAAAACTAATTATACGGATGGACGGAAAATCGCGAGATGAATCTATTAAGCCTAATTAATTCATCATTAGAGCTTATTTACTGTAGCACGATGTTATCTAATCATGGTCTAATTAGGCTCATTAGATTCGTCTCACAAAGTTACCCGGGTTGTGAAATGGGTTTTGTCGGTTATCCACATTTAATACTCCTAATTAATATCCAAACATTCAAATTTACAGTAACAAAACTTATCTCGTGGAACGCCTAGGTGGCCAATCCGCCAAAACCTTTTTGCTGGGGCTACTGTCTTTGGGCTACTGTTTTTGGGAACTTGTGTTGGGCTTGGGCTAAGGCTGTATGCACCGGAGTCCTTTATCACATCCTAGAGTAGCCAGATACAGGATGAGGAGCTGCACCGGGTACTTCATCCAGTACGCTAAAATCCAGGAGCTGCACCGCGTCCGCTAGCAATAGCCGACGGCCTCTACGTCCGGTAGAGAAGGAAAAGGGAAAAAGAAAGTATGACGTGTGGGTCCACATGCTAGATTAGTTGTTAGTTGGTATAGAGTATGAGATATTGAGGATGACAGAGTGCGGGAAAACTGGATATAGAGGAGAGAACCTCGATAACCAGGACAGAATATTCTTTTTAGAGGATAAAAATAAAGTATAACGAGTGCGGACAGTCTAAGAGGATCCTCCACTGGTCGGTAGTACGTCTGGTCCTGGCCGTGCGCTAGTTCCTCCACAGACCACAGCGCGTGCTGGTGTCTGGACAAGTTTCCCCTCCCCTTTCCTCCAGTCCAGGCTGCACAGAACAGAATCCAATCCAGCGCGGCTACGCCGCGGGCTGCAGAGGATCGGACCGCATCCCTGAGCAGATCGTCTATCCCAGCACCAAGCACAGCAGCAGAGCAGCGCCTTTTCAGTCACTCGTCCTCGTTGTCAGACCACGGACCATTGCAGCGCGAATCACAGCTCTCTTTCTGCTGACGTTGATATCCCCATAGACTGCAGCGCCTCCCCATGCGGCAAGGTAGGCACGCCGCACGCGACAAAGATCGCATGGAAGAGCACCAGACCGAGCTGCTTGTCGGCTGGTGCGGCCGTGCGTGCATGAGCCATGCCCATGACCATGATCACGGCTAGGCCGCCACGTACCCGGTCGGTCATCGTACCGGCTAGCTTGGCCCGTACTGACTGACCTGACGTGCTCTGGTCACGGAGCAAAGAACACACGGGCCACGGACCGTGTGCCAGCCGGCCGCTAGCTGCTCCAGTTCGGCCACTGCCTTTACTTCCATCTTTAGTGAGCTACTGAGCTTGGCATCGAGTTCCCGTGGTCCGTGGGGTGAGCGACACAGTCCTTTGTGGGGTTGCTTGCTCGAAACAAAGTGTTGGAGTCCAGCTAACGCGCAGGTACTTGCCACCGTGAGTCCAGTGATGACCAGACCAAGGCCGCCTTGCCCTTTCGGAGTCGTTAAGGTCTCGCTCACCTCCCGACCAAACCACACGGATCCTGCTGAGCTGCGAAACGCTAGCTAGTGGTTCTCCGCTGAATCCACGCTACGCTCTGGACCTGGTTGTTGTTGCGTTGCGTCCCCTGACCACTGTGGAGTGACGCCGGCTGCGAGAAAGCGGTGCCAGCTGCTGAGCTGAAATCACGAGGGAGCTAATCATGCCGGAGGTGCTTGGCCGGGCCCCTGCGGCCGGCCGGCCCCGCCCCCGGCGGCCGCGGAATCTTGTGTTCCGTCAATCTAGGAGATCTTGAGCGGCAGCAGGGGCCGGCGCTCGACACGTGGAGAGGATCGCCCTCCTCTTTGTGTCGCGTGCGCCCTCTGCAGTTGGAGAGCTTGCTTTGGTGTGACTGTGTGAGTGTGACTCTCGACCCCGACCTGTGAAACACGGGGGTGGCTGCTGCCTGCTGGCTGGGCTCCAGGGCCAGCTAAAGCAGCAACAGAGGACATGCCCATCACTGTCAGTCCATGTCACTCGCTGCGAGATAGGCATGCCATGCCAGTTTCCCATCTGCTTTTCAGGATGTCCAGTACAAGCGCAGCGAGGCAGTTAACTGAAGAATGTCTTGGTGCAGCCAGGGCAAGATGTAATGCAAGGGTCCAACAGGTCCAGGTAGCTGAGATTGAGGCAAAGGCATTGTCCCCCTGATAAAACGGAGTAGAGTAGCTCGGTTAGTGAGGTTAGAAGGTCGAATAAAAACTTGGAACATCGAAAGATTTGCGGGCCTCAGACATGAATCCTTGGCAGAAACGTGTCAATTCCTTTGGGGTAGTTCCTGAAGGACGGAACTGCTGTTTGACTGTCGATGAAAATTTACACCCGATTGATGATCTGTACTAGCATCAGTTTTGCAGCTACACAAAACACCCTACGTTACAGTACAACCGAAACTCGCACCGTGAAGTTTGGTAAGAATAGGGGGGGAAACAAGTATGTCTAGAGCATAGCTATACAAAAATTACTTCAAGCTTTGCACAGGGGTGATCTTTGATGTATTGCTCAAGTTCAGAATCATCCCTAAACCTGAAACCGTATAATGCCTGACGTTGTGTTAGACCGACTGGGTAAATTCTGTATACCTTCAAATCATCCCCACCTCTAATACTCGGTGGTCTTTCATCCTTCCATACAGGAACGTGACTGAGAGACCTAAATTTCGCGAGCACCGCAGACTCCAAAGCTCCCAGAGTTATCTGGCCCGATCTGCACAGCAGAGATTGGAAGCATGTTCAAAGACTAGCAGCTCGCTCAATTGTGAGAAAACAATCAAAAGAGCTAAAGACTACAAAGCATATGAAGATTCCTTTACAAATATAACAAGCAGGATACTTTGTTCAATTATCAGCAATTGGCCTGTGATTGAAATGTAGTGATATTTCATCTATAATCACTATAATCTAGCCTCACCAATATAACCTGTATAGATCTCCAATATTCCTAAAAAAATTTCTAATTCAAGGGTTTGTAGCTTTCATATCTCAAAAGGTAATGATTACTCAAAAGGTAATTAAGGGTTAGCACAACAGAAACTTGCATACCTAAGATAAATGCTCTCTGACTTAAACTGTCCTCTCTCTCGGACAAATAAGTGGTAAACTGTCCCCTTTTTGCTGGAACAGCTACAAGGACGATTTTTAAATTTTTCAGTCCTTTCCTCCTTTTCATGAATCTTCGTAGCAATATGTATGCAAAGCCGACAAGATGAATGAACCGCTGCCATGTCGATAAGAGCTTTGAAAGAATCAGAGGGACCATCGTACTTCCACCTACAAATGGAAACAAAGAATGAGATATGTTTACTGATGCTATGATAATGGCTACCAGATGATTTTTGACAAAATTGCACAACAGTACTTTAAGGCTTCATCAATATAACTAGGATCAAATCCACATGTTGCTGAAGAAGTTTTATTCACTTCTAATTTAATATGTAAAAACTTTCGTACTATTAAAGTATCAATATTCAAGGGACTTAGTCTTACTTAGAGTTGTAAACAAAATGAATTTATCATTACTTTTCCCATAGTACTCTATTCTTCAACAAAGTGCGCTGAGGAAAGTTTTAGCTTCACAAAAAAATTGTATTTTACATTGCATACCAGATGGTTTAATCTCTTCAAGGTGCACCTATGTTCGCAGAGTTGAAAGCTTGAAGTTGGAATGATGGAGCAATGTATCATTCTTAGTTTCACTTTCATGGAAATTGTAGCAGGTTCTTATATGTTTACTTTCATGGAAATTACTTTCATGAATATGTTTAGCTTAATTTATATGTGCATTTGTATTCTCAGGATTTAAAATTGGTTAGTGGGATTTATAGGGGTGATGCGGCAATTTCTTGTGCTATGGTTTGTGCTGACCTTAGAAGGGAGATAAGATATAGATCTTTGAGTGGAAAATCTGAAAACACTTAATGGTACCAGAATATAGTAAACTAAGACTTGAACATTACCATAACCTAAACTACATGAGTTGAGAGAGTTATGCACCAAATAACTGATGCAATCATGCAGGCAGATAATTTAAGAAATCTGCAAGAATCAAACAAGAGAGTGATGTCAAATCTAATCCTGGTAGACGCTGAAAGTTGTGACCTACTCCCTCCGTCCCAAATTACTATTCCTTGTTTTCTCAAAAAAAAATATTATTCGTTTTGGGATTTCTAGGTTCAAACTTTTGCTATGCATCTAGATATACGCTATCTAGATTCATAGCGAAAGTAATGAACCTAGAAAAGACAAAACGAATAGTAATTTGGGACGGAGGGAGTACATCCTAATTGAAGCAGTTGCCCCATGATTTTAGTTTGTAGTTAGTAGCTTTCATGCTTCGGCAGTGTCAAATCCTCACGATGCAAGAATTCCATGGTAAGTTTTACTAGAAGTGACAGCCACAATATACCCCCACCATAAGAACAAATAGATTTGTTGAGCGGAAACTCTTTAATTGCATGGTGATTCCCCAGGAAGCCACATCTTTATAAATGAAATGTTTGTTTTCACCTGATCTTGATATGAAAAGATTTATTGGTCAAAGCAGCACCGGTTCAGCATAAATAAAGTTGACAACATCAAACAGACACTCTTTATGAAATGGAGCTAAACTCAAATAGGTAAAAATGACACCTGATTCATTGCAGATCATGCCAAATCAATATACAATCGCGCAGACATCACAATGACTGTGCAACACTTGGCAGGGCATTTACCTCAAAGATTGATTGAAGGCATCAGGATTTGAAGCAATATTTTTCATTGTCTTAGCTACTGAAGCAACATCATCAAGCTCCTTAATATGTAATACCGCACCTTCCCCCGGAGAAAACTCCTGAATATTAGGAGCGCCAACAACAACTGGAATAGAACCTGTAGTGAAGGGAAAATGAAATATTCAACCACGACATTCCACTTACAGCTTTAGATTTCACAAATATAGAATGTAAATCAACCTCTAGTTTCTCAGAAACAACAGTTTCATAATATATTACAGCTGATAAAATAAACATTGCAGCTTGTTTCTTTTTTCATTTCTACAAAATAAATTTGTTACCCAATAGAGAAACAATATAAAAGGAAAGGAAATCTGCCCATGGGGTGAAATGCTTGATCCTAGGTGATGAATCAGACATATGAAAACAAACTTATCCTAAGCATGCAATGGTGAAAGAGAATTTACAAAGGCAAATTGTGTGGGTAGGTAGTTATGGGCATAAACAATTACCTGCTACCAGCGACTGAAAAAACTTTTCTGTTACGTAATCCTCCTCATTAGAATTCTCAAAAGCCAAGCTGAATTTGTAGTGCTTCAAAGTCTCCACTTTGTCAACTGCACCCAAGCAAGAGATACAGTGTGAACTTAATTTCGTTCTGCGAAGTCAAATAAAATGAAGCCAACAGCAGAAACTATGCATCAAGAATAAAAGGATTACTAATAAGAGAAAAGCACAAATTAAACAGTAAAAGGTGAAACTAACAATATCTTTGAAGTTTAACATGGCTCCAAGCCTATTGTCATTGCTAGGAAATTGACAACACAATAATTCCTATGGGACTCCCATGAAATCCCGCATTCCAGACTGACCTTAAACCTACATATACATGCCTTAAATTAATTGTATAACTCAGACCTTTTATTAATGTAAATGACAAAAAGGATCCTTGGCTAAGATCAAGCCTTTGTAATAAAAACTCTGATTAATGATGTCAAATCTATGCAACTATAGATAGTGACATTGATATGGCTGCGACGAGCTAGAAGAGAGTGCGTTACAGGTATGGATCTGGTGGGTTAGTAAGGTGGAGATCTTTAGCCCTCACAATGGCAGCCGTACTTTTTCCTGGCCGTAATGCAGAAGCCACCAAGAGCTTGTGGCAATAGATGGATTAGGGAGGGCATGTGTCTTACTTGTTCCTTGACAGGAAAAAGTGAGACAAGTAGAAATAGAGTATCAATACCAAGCACTTCTTCAAATAATTCTCAACTGAAGAAGTATCTTATGTGGTACTGCTACCGCTGTGCAGAATTCAGCCTCATTTCTGGTACTGCCTTGGCCCCTGATTAGCACATGCTACTGCTGTGCAGTAATCCAGCCTCATTGCTGGTACTGCCTTGGCCCGTGCGATGTGACTACAATTTGCCTCAAAATGAGTCCACAAACACTTTTCAGAGCAATGGTTACAAACAGAAACAAAACTTCATTTGACACATTAAGCTTGAAAGAACTAAATATTTGGGCTACATGTGAAGATGGACAGTCAGCTTCAACTACCATTGCAGATTCTCTAAATCTATGGAAGTGTATATTGTCCTTGAAACAGTCAATAAGGGAATAGCCAGACGAACTCAAAGACGTATCAAAAAAATTTACCGTTGTACATACAACTCTATTTTCAATTTATCTTGCATTAAAAAGGAGGATATCACAACAAGCACATCGACAGGTTAGAATTAGCAGTGGCAATATTTGATACGTTACAGGTATTATTGGAATGATGCTATATCTAGCATTCAACAATTAGGATAGTTGCAACTACTTGTCATGACATGAAGTAATTTGTTGTGGCTAGCCAATAGCTCTCCATCTGTCCATGAATGTAAGGCGCATTTTGTTTTGAGAAAAAATTAAACTTTACAGATTCTGATCAACACTTTGTTGAATATATGCAAACTCAATGTACAAAAGTTGCACCAATAGATTAATATTAGAAATACTCTTAAGAAGATGTTGATTTTGTAGCAATTGACAATATGATGGAAGAAAATCAACGGTCAAAATCTATTTTTGATGACTTTCTCATTCAAAAATATGCCAATGGACAGAGGGAGTACCAGCCTTGCAAGCAGAACAGAAAATACCCCATTTTTGTGCCAACAATGATACACTAATAAAAAGATGATGTTGAACGTACAGCAGAGAAAGTGTACCTTTGCCATCACGGTTACGATGACAACTACCATATGAATCGATTTTCACATCCAAGGTTTCAAGCATCTCAAGCGCTTGCAAACGAAAGTTCCGTGCACCACAGTTGGAAATAAAGGCTGCAGCAAGAGCTTCTTCGGTCTTTGGAGGCACAGGTGCCATGATATCATATTCAGCCCATGAAAAGTACCCAACAGGTACATCAGAGGAAAGGCTGGTTGTCATCACAATTTTGTACCCTCTCCTGTAATAGAAAGCAATGAAATGCCAGTCCATTAGAACAACGGTTCTCAATATTAATAAATCCTGCTTTTGAAGACAAAATCCCAAAGCTCAATAGCAGGGCGTGAATGGCAGAACATGTTACAGAATGAGGATAGCAATCAACATAGTGCTTAATTGAAGATCGTGGATGAGCTTGTCATGGGCTCGTGGCTGCTAGATCTTTCCTCTTTGTTTGAAATAATAATGGTTAAACATTAGCAAGAAACATGTTTGCCATTCAGACAATACTCCAGGCATTCTTACACTACCATAAACTATATTCACATTAGTCCATTGATCTTGCACTTCTTAACATGGATATCAGGAGACGGCAGCTAGCTAGTTCTAGTGTCAAAATGTCCCATATATGGAAACAGAATTTTTGTGATCCAGCAGTATTAAATGTGGAGTAAATTTAAGTTAACACATACCAAATTTAGAAAATCATTTCAAACAGCCAGAGAATGTCGCATGAAATCACCAATTAGAATTAACTTGGTTCTTACCCACCCTCGAGCCACATCAATATTGTTCTCAGAATAATATTGAGATGATTCCATTGATCTGAGGATGCTATCTACGGAAGGATCTGGGGCGATTCCAAAAGTAGCATCAGGTGTCTTACTTGCAGAAAACCCAAACTCACATCCTACAGAGCATTTATTCCAATCCTGAGTGAGAAAAAGAATTACATAAGTATCTTAAAGAGAGAGAAGTGAAGCAAGCCGTGAATGGAACAACAGATATGTAGCACCATTTGCATAAATAACATCATGTCACTAACTGTGTTAACACAAACACAAGGCACCTCTTATGCTTAAGTAAACAACACCCAACACAATCAAATTTTCAAAAGCATTCTTTAGACAAAGGCTTTCTACCCTGGCCCCTGCTTTTTATAGGAAGGGTAAAGCGGGAAATCAGCTTTACAACATAAATCTAGTTTAACAGATCATCAGCAACCACAAACATAAATAAATCGAAACAAGCCCTGGGACCAAAAGCAATTATTTCAATCCTACACTGAACTGTGAAGACTCAAGCCAAGCAGCTTGGGTCGCAGCCCCTTTCCAATCTGGCATAATATGCATAACTAAGAAGCTAATGGCTTATACTGAATGCTACGCTACAAACTAGTATTTCACATTCTGTTATCCACCGCTCTGTAAACTTTAGTGCCAAGTTTTTGAATGGTCATCTATAATTTCATATCAATAGGTGGCCCTACTGCTTCTAGAGCAAAAGACTCCTCAAAGCTTTGAGAGCAAACAAATGGGAACTCAGGATAAAATAGAAAGGAGGGTATTAGCAATCAGTGATGAAAATTTCTTACTCCATTGTATTCAGAAAGGGTTCCTTGAGTAACACATTAATACTGCTTCCACTTTCCTTTCGACATCAACAGGACACCAGGCCCATTCTATGCCAAATGACAGTTTATACTAAACCATATGCTATTCAATCTTATCAAATTTATCTGGACATTATTCCAATTAAGCAGTTTAGGCAATACTAGCATGCAGAGATGGCATGAGCTAACATTTCCACATTTTCCTATTTACACTCATGGAAAAGGAATACTAAAATCTAGTATGAAGATTTAGTGCTCTATGCTTAGAAGTTAGAACCTTGACTGAACATAAGAAACCAGCCAATCAAGCGGCTGAGAAAAGACCATTAGCTCCCATGCCAAGCATGACCAGTATGGGACAGGGACAAAGAGTAGAAACTATAAAACGAAGCATTTCAATTTTGGTGGCCTTTTTTTATCAGGCTTAATTTCTCCAGTTAACCCAGTTAAGCCAGATGCTACTTGGATATACATGATATACAAGCTTAAGGTTTGATAATCAGGTAGCAACTAGTGGCAGTATTTCAGACTATGTACGTACAGGTTGACCACAAGCAATATGAAGAAGCCCCTTGTATCATCCAATGACTTGCTCATTATGTTAGTATACCCAGACGACTAAATATATTCCATAAATTTTGTAATGAAGAGCTAAACTTAAAAATCAGCAAGCGCAAAATGGTCTCATGCTTCACCAAGTATTGAAAAGTTGACAGACGAATGCTAAGATTAGATTGTCTGGATTTGACGGGGCCAGATGGCGCAGCAGATCCGTGGAGCCTGTTCGATACAAAACTAACTTCCCCAATTCGAAGTAAGAGCACGAGGCAAAGGGCAAGGAAGAGAGACCTTTGCGGCGCCGCCGACGAGCACGGGGTCCTTGTCGAAGTCGCGGTCGTAGGGCACGGCGTCCTCCCTCTCGAGCCGCTCCTGGCAGCGCCGGATCTCACCGTCGCCGTCGTCGTCCGCCCCGGCACCCGGGGTCGCGCCGTCGCCCCAGCGGGCGGAGCGGCGGTAGAAGGAGGTGGTCCAGCTCTCGACGGCCTCGGCGTTCTTCGCCATGTCGAGGCGGCCGAGGAAGGCGATCTCGGCGAGGAAGGCGGCCCCGACGAGGAGCGGCAGCAGCAGGCCCCAGCGCCGCCGCCGGCCCGCCTGCGCCCCCGCCTGCGAGTGGGAGGGGCCCTTCATCGGTTGGCCCTCCTCACGGCGGCCGCCTCGCCGGCGCCGGCCGGGGGTGGTGGTGGGATCGTGGGGGACCGACCGACCGCGAAGGGTGGGCGGAGTCGTTGAGCGACCTGGTCACGGTCCGAGGAGTTGGAAATGAAGCAACCGAGCAGCCTCGCTGAGATCGAAGAGAAACCGGCCCGGCCGGCCGGCTCGGCTCCACTGGGATTTGGGAGCCAGAGAGTGAGAGAGGGGCGGACGGAGCAGAGCAGGGTGGAATAGAGGGCCGGCTGGACCCATTTAATAGTGGGCTGCAGCCGTTGGGTCCAAGAATTGTGCTAGGCCACAGCAACTTTGAACTTT
>CM014275.1:11544233-11564818 GCA_004135705.1 Alloteropsis semialata
ATGTATTCCCATTAATCTCATATCCTTGGAATGTCAAGACTGTAAAGGAGGGACCCCTGGCCAACCATGCTAGCTGTTCATGTATGTCTATATTGCGCATTAGATGTTTCCGCAACCAACCAGCGAAAGTATCAATGTGTTGACGTGTAATCCAGACCTCAGTCTTCCCCGGGAATTCAGTGCGTAAAAGCTCCTTGTGTTCATCTATATAAGGACTAACCAAGGATGATTGTTGTAGAACAGTGTAGTGTGCTTTGTTAAAAGAATCATCATCCCAAGTACCGACAACCTTCTTTCCTATTGTTCCTTTTCCACCGAGTCTCCTCTCATGCCGTGATTCAGGAACACCAATCGGTTTGAGATCATCGATGAAGTCAACACAAAACTCGATGACCTCCTCTGTTCCGTAGCCCTTTGATATGCATGCTTCTGGTCGAGCACGGTTACGAACATATTTCTTTAGCACTCCCATTAACCTCTCAAAAGGGAACATATTGTGCAAGAAGACAGGACCCAGAATTTCAATCTCTTTGACAAGATGAACTAGTAGATGTGTCATAATGTTGAAGAACGACGGTGGAAAAACCAATTCGAAGCTCACCAGGCATTGGGCCACATCAACCTGCAACTTCAGTAGATTGTCTGGATCGATTACCTTCTGAGAAATTGCGTTGAGGAATGCACATAGCTTTACGATAGCTAATCGTAGATTCTCTGGCAGTACTCCCCTCAATGCCACTGGAAGCAGCTGTGTCATGAGCACGTGGCAGTCGTGGGACTTTAGGTTTGTAAATTTCTTCTCTGGCACATTTATTATTCCCTTAATGTTCGAAGAGTATCCAGAGGGCACCTTGATACTATTCAGACATTCGAACATGCTTTCCTTTTCTTCCTTGCTTAGAGTGAAGCTGGCAGGACTCAAGTAATTTCGCCCATTGTCCCTCTCTTCAGGATGTAATGCATGTCGTTCTTCCATATCTTGCAGATCCTGGCGTGATTCCAGTGTATCTTTTGTCTTACCATAGGTGCCTAGAAAGGCTATCAAGTTGACGCAAAGATTCTTCGTCAGGTGCATGACATCAATTGCATTGCGGACCTCCAAGACTTCCCAATATGGTAGCTCCCAAAATATACTCATCTTCTTAAACATGGGTGCCATCCCATTACTATCATTTGGAACAGCAACACTACCTGTCCCCTTTCCAAAAATAACTTTTAGATCTTTTACCATAGCAAATATGTACTTTCCATCACGATGCATAGGCTTGGGACGACGATCTGCCCCCCCTTTGAAATGCTTGCCTTTCTTTCTTACCGGATGATTCATTGGAAGCCATCGACGATGGCCCATGTACACAACCTTGCGACAATGTTTCAAATAAATGCTTTCAGTATCATTTAAACAATGCGTGCATGCCCTATATCCCTTGTTTGTCTGTCCTGATAGGTTACTAAGAGCCAGCCAGTCATTGACGGTTACAAACAGCAATGCTCGTAGGTCAAATTCCTCTTGTTTGTGCTCATCCCACATACGTACACCGTTTTCGCCCCACAACTGTAAAAGTTCCTCAACCAATGGCCTTAGATACACATCAATGTCGTTGCCCGGTTGCTTCGGGCCTTGTATGAGAATAGGCATCATCATGAATTTCCTCTTCATGCAGAGCCATGGAGGAAGATTGTACATACACAAAGTCACGGGCCAAGTGCTATGACTACTGCTCATTTCACCAAAAGGATTCATGCCGTCCGTACTCAAAGCAAACCTTATGTTTCTTGGATCTTCAGCGAAGTCTTTAAATGTTCGGTCAATTTTTCTCCACTGGGACCCATCGGCAGGGTGCCTCAACTTTGAGTCTCGCTTGCGCTCTTCTTTATGCCATCGCATCATCTGAGCATGCTCTTTATTTCTGAAAAAACGCCTCAAGCGTGGTATTATAGGGGAATACCACATGACCTTCGCAGGAATTCTCTTTTTGATAAGCTCTCCCTCTACATCACCAGGGTCGTCTTTTCTGATCTTGTACCGCAAGGCGCCGCAAATCGGACACGCGTCCATTTTCTCGTACTCGGGACCACGATACAGGATGCAGTCATTTGGACATGCGTGTATCTTCTGCAACTCCAACCCCAGCGGGCAAACGAGCTTTTTTGCTTCGTATGTTGTCGAGGGCAATTCGTTGTCCCTTGGAAGCATCTTCTTCACTATTTTTAGTAACTCACCAAAGCCCTTGTCCGATACACCATTTTTGGCCTTCCATTGCAGCAAATCCAATGTGCTCCCGAGTTTTTTTAGTCCCTCTTCGCAACCCGGGTACAAAGGTTTGCGATGGTCCTCTAACATGCGCTGGAACTTCAACCTCTCCTTCTCAGTTTCGCTTGTATCCTTTGCATTTTGCAACATCTGACCAAGATCATCTGCAGGCGCATCTTCTCCATCCTCTTCCTCTGCATCACCCATTGTAGTATCAGCAAAAGCAGGGTATTCAGCAAATCCGAGAATGTTGTCATCAATCTCATCTTCTCCGTCTTCCATTATAACACCTCTTTCTCCGTCGCTGGTCCAACAACTGTAGCCAGGCATGAAACCGTGTCTAATCAAGTGGCTGTGAATGACCCTTCTTGAACTGTGCTCCTTCAGGTTCTTGCAGACCCCGCAGGGGCAACTCATGAATCCGTTTTTCTTGTTTTGCTCTGCCACATCTAGAAAATGATGCATGCCTTGAAAGAAGTCACCTGAACGTCTGTCGGCGTTATACATCCATTGCCGGTCCATCTGCAAGATTAGTGAGTTTATTTTTGAAATAATTGAAAATTACCATCCTAATTCATTAAGCAATAAATTATAATCATAGTGAGTAAAATAACTAAAGTATAAATATGAACTAAGTAAAGTATAAATATGAATTAACTAAAGTATAAATATAAATTATCTCAAATATAAATATGAACTAAGTAAAGTATAAATATGAATTAACTAATTTATAAATATGAACTAAGTAAAGTTTAAATATGAATTAACTAAATTATAAATATGAACTAAGTAAAGTATAAATATGAACTAAGTAAAGTATAAATATGAATTAACTCAAATATAAATATGAACTAAGTAAAGTATAAATATGAATTAACTAATTTTAAATATGAACTAAGTAAAGTTTAAATATAAATTTACTAAAGTATAAATATGAATTAACTAAAGTATAAATATGAATTATCTCAAATATAAATATGAACTAAATAAAGTATAAATATGAATTAACTAATTTATAAATATGAACTAAGTAAAGTTTAAATATGAATTAACTAATTTATAAATATGAACTAAGTAAAGTTTAAATATGAATTAACTAAATTGTAAATTTTAATTAAATAAAGTATAAATATGAATTAACTAAAGTATCGCTATGACTTAACTAAATTATAAATATGAATTAACTAATTAACTAAAGTACAAATATAAATTAATAAAGTAAAAAATGAATTAAAACTAAATTGTGCTAAAAAACAAAACTTCCCCATTTCTCCATTCCACTAAAACTAAAATTTCTCTATGTATAAAGGATGAAACAAGAAATACTAACCGTGAAAGATGAGAGGATGAAGATATGCTCCTTTTAGACCACTTGGAGGAGCTAAATCTTCAAAATCCGAGAGAAAAATTGGGCATGACCTCCCTAACTCCGGCCGGCGCCATGAACGAGCTCTGTGTTCATGGCTCGGCCGGGCTGGGGGAGGAAGATGATATTTGTAGGGGACCTTTTAGTCCCGGCTGGTGGCTCCAGCCGGGACTAAATGGTCCCCTTTAGTCCCGGCTGGAGCCACCAACCGGGACTAAAAGCCCCCCAGGCGCCCCCCCAATTGGACCCGGGACTAATGCTCCCTTTAGTCCTGGTGCCAAATATGGCCGGGACTAAAGGGGGTACCGAATGTGGTTTCTCTACTGGTGTCTCCAACTGCAGAGGGCGCACGCGACACAAAGAGGAGGGCGATCCTCTCCACGTGTCGAGCGCCGGCCCCTGCTGCCGCTCAAGATCTCCTAGATTGACGAAACACAAGATTCCGCGGCCGCCGGGGGCGGGGCCGGCCGGCCGCAGGGGCCCGGCCAAGCACCTCCGGCATGATTAGCTCCCTCGTGATTTCAGCTCAGCAGCTGGCACCGCTTTCTCGCAGCCAGCGTCACTCCACAGTGGTCAGGGGACGCAACGCAACAACAACCAGGTCCAGAGCGTAGCGTGGATTCAGCGGAGAACCACTAGCTAGCGTTTCGCAGCTCAGCAGGATCCGTGTGGTTTGGTCGGGAGGTGAGCGAGACCTTAACGACTCCGAAAGGGCAAGGCGGCCTTGGTCTGGTCATCACTGGACTCACGGTGGCAAGTACCTGCGCGTTAGCTGGACTCCAACACTTTGTTTCGAGCAAGCAACCCCACAAAGGACTGTGTCGCTCACCCCACGGACCACGGGAACTCGATGCCAAGCTCAGTAGCTCACTAAAGATGGAAGTAAAGGCAGTGGCCGAACTGGAGCAGCTAGCGGCCGGCTGGCACACGGTCCGTGGCCCGTGTGTGGCCCGTGTGTTCTTTGCTCCGTGACCAGAGCACGTCAGGTCAGTCAGTACGGGCCAAGCTAGCCGGTACGATGACCGACCGGGTACGTGGCGGCCTAGCCGTGATCATGGTCATGGGCATGGCTCATGCACGCACGGCCGCACCAGCCGACAAGCAGCTCGGTCTGGTGCTCTTCCATGCGATCTTTGTCGAGTGAGGACTGAGGATGGAGCCGTCGTCTCCATCTGAAAAACAGCACGGTTATTCCTTCTCGCGGGGGCGGGCATCTGCGCTTTTTGTACGGTTTCGTCGCGGATCGCAGGAGGCCTCGACACGTATCTGCCAGCCGCGTACGGCGTGCCTACCTTGCCGCATGGGGAGGCGCTGCAGTCTATGGGGATATCAACGTCAGCAGAAAGAGAGCTGTGATTCGCGCTGCAATGGTCCGTGGTCTGACAACGAGGACGAGTGACTGAAAAGGCGCTGCTACCTGCTCTGCTCTGCTGCTGTGCTTGGTGCTGGGATAGACGATCTGCTCAGGGATGCGGTCCGATCCTCTGCAGCCCGCGGCGTAGCCGCGCTGGATTGGATTCTGTTCTGTGCAGCCTGGACTGGAGGAAAGGGGAGGGGAAACTTGTCCAGACACCAGCACGCGCTGTGGTCTGTGGAGGAACTAGCGCACGGCCAGGACCAGACGTACTACCGACCAGTGGAGGATCCTCTTAGACTGTCCGCACTCGTTATACTTTATTTTTATCCTCTAAAAAGAATATTCTGTCTGGTCATCGAGATTCTCTCCTCTATATCCAGTTTTCCCGCACTCGTCATCCTCAATATCTCATACTCTATACCAACTAACAACTAATCTAGCATGTAGACCCACACGTCATACTTTCTTTTTCCCTTTTCCTTCTCTACCGGACGTAGAGGCCGTCCGCTATTGCTAGCGGACGCGGTGCAGCTCCTGGATTTTAGCGTACTGGATGAAGTACCCGGTGCAGCTCCTCATCCTGTATCTGGCTACCCCAGGATGTGATAAAGGACTCCGGTGCAGACAGCCTTAGCCCAAGCCCAACACAAGTTCCCAAAAACAGTAGCCCAAAGACAGTAGCCCCAGCAAAAAGGTTTTGGCGGATTGGCCACCTAGGCGTTCCACGAGATAAGTTTTGTTACTGTAAATTTGAATGTTTGGATACTAATTAGGAGTATTAAATGTGGATAACCGACAAAACCCATTTCACAACCTGGGTAACTTTGCGAGACGAATCTAATGAGCCTAATTAGACCATGATTAGATAAGTAAATAATCTCTAATGATAGATTAATTAGGCTTAATAGATTCGTCTCGCGATTTTCCGTCCATCCGTGTAATTAGTTTTATAATTAGATCATGTTTAGTCCTCCTAATCTTTGATTTAGTTTTGCTACAGTAAATTTCGCAAACTTATCTTGTGAATCTAAACAAGGCCCTAGAAACCTATGCATCAAGCCACCACATCTCCCAACGTAGGTATTAGAACTCATTAAAAGGGGCAGGTATCTCGGCCCGTCGTGGTGGCCACGTCGGCCGGAATTTTTCCGGCCGTCCGATGGCCATCCGACGGTTAGCCATAAGTCGTCTTTTTTTTACGTTTATACCCTCATATTTTTAAGAAATCACAAATTCCATCAATTATTTACGTTTAGACCCTCATCTTTCCGATTTTTCTACATTTAGACCTTCCCATTTCTAGAAAATCAAATCCCACCAATTATTTACGTTAGACCCTGGTATTTTAAGAAATCAAACCCGCGGTCCTAGATACAGGTGCCGGTGTTTTGCATTTAGACCCTCGCGTTTGCCGCTCGTGGTGGCCACGTTGGCCGAAATTTTTTCGGCCGTCGGATGGCCATCCTACGGTTAGCCATAAGTCGTCTTTTTTCTACGTTTAGACCCTCGCGTTTCTATGAAATCAAATCCCACCAATTATTTACGTTTGAACCCTCGTATTTCTGATTTTTTTCTACATTTAGACCTTCCCATTTCTAGGAAATGAAGTCCCACCAATTATTTACGTTACACCCTGGTATTTTAAGAAATCAAACCCGCGGTCCTAGATATAGGTGCCGGTATTTTGTATTTAGACCCTCGCGTTTCCTCGATTTTTTTTCATCCATTGCCATAGGCCACTGGTTCTTTATATTTGGACCCTCATATTTCTCAGAAATCAAACTCAAGGTCTTAGATATAGGTGTTTCCTCGGACGGCCAGGGTGGCCACGTCGGCCGAAATTTTTTGGCCGTCGGATGGCCATCCGACGGCTAGCCATAAGTCGTCTTTTTTCTATGTTTAGACCCTCGCATTTCTAAGAAATCAAATCTCACCAATTATTTACGTTTAGACCCTTGTATTTCTGATTTTTCTACGTTTAGACCTTCCCATTTATAAGAAATCAAATCCAACCAGTTATTTACGTTAGGCCCTCGTATTTTAACAAATCAAATCCGCGGTCGTAGATATAGGTGCCGGTGTTTTGTATTTAGACCCTCGCGTTTCCTCGGATTTTTTCATCCATTGCCATAAGCCAATGGTTTTTTATATTTAAACCCTCATATTTCTCATAAATCAAACTCATGGTCCTAGATATAGGTGTTGGTGTTTTGTATTTAGACCCTCGTGTTTCCAATGAATCAACCTTATCCTAGATTGAGTGGCGTGATATAGGTGCCGGCCAGTCTCAAACAACTTGACAAATGCATATGCATAGCGCATGCTGGTGCTTACAAAATTTTATATTAAATATTAATCTAAAATACTCTGTTATTATAAATTTCTTTCCCACTTACAGACTATGTATTCATCTACTGGATTCTAGATTGTGGTATGTATGCTAAAATTGAAAAGAAAATTGGTGATCCTCACAAAAAAATTCCTTTTACGAGTTTAGTTGTCTCTGCATCTTGTCTGGCCATTTGAGGGTCATTCTCGTATGTATAGCATCTAAGTTTTGTAATACACCAGTTGTAGTTCCTGGTGAACAGAAACGGCTCTCAATTGTTCAAAAGGCGGATGAAACAGGAAGAGCACAGGCCCCATTTGAATCTCTAATTTTTTAGTGAGCGTTATGTATGAAATTGTTAATTTTTAATAGCTTTGTTGATGAAAGGTTCATTCCTACATTTGTCCCTTGGTCTCTCTAATTTCAAAGATATCAGTCAATTGAATGTAGACTGCATAGAGTTTTATACAATAGTAAAACCTGACCGTTAAAGGAAGTATAGGTCTCTTTAACCTGGTTGAGATATATTTAAGTCCTATCGATGCACCTGCGTTGGTTGAAAGCATTTGAAAATAAAAAGTAAAATTTTGTGTTATTACTTGCTACAAAATATAACATCTCTGTCAATTGTTTGCATTTAGATTTTCTTCATTTTATTACATATACTAGCTAATCATTTTACAAATTGTTTTTCATCTTGTAGTTAGGCAAGCAACAACATATCAGTATGATGACATCTTGTAGTCAATAGTATCACTCTCTTTATTAGTTGTGTTGTAACTGACTGTGGTTGTGCCCGTTCATACGAAGGTACCATAGAACTCTCTACCCTCGCTAAATTATTTAAATGGAACAAATGTTATGTATTATGTGTGACCATGTATTTATCTAACGTACTTTTGTCGGTTTCTACTTTCTATCGATTGTAAAAGCAAAGAATCGTGCAGCACAACGCGCGGCGGGCCGCGCGCCAATCACTAGTATGCATTGATGGCTCTAGCATCTGTCACTTTTCTCTCCTTTCTTGTGCAGTGATTTGCTTCCATTGGTGTGGACTGACCTTTTCCTGCTTAAAGTGCTGCTTTTGTCAGCCAAGCCACCGGCGCTTCTGCAGGTGGCACTGACCCTCTGCAAGACCCCTATCCACCCTTCTCTCTCTTTCACATGGCATCCGAGCCTACATGGCTCTTTGAGGCTACTAGCCACGCTGGTGCGTTGGGCTTGGCCTTAGCTCTCTCTGTTTTGACTCTTTATGCTAAACCCGCGGTTTCCATTCCAATTTCTATGGTCCAGTTAGTGTAATTGTAAGGCTATGATAGTCTAAACTTTAGTGAGGTGGTAGGTAAGACACAACCTAAACTTGAGCTGAGGATCCAAACAGCTCCCTCAGCTAAAGTTTAGCTGGGTACCCAAACAGGGTCTAAGAGTAACTCCAGTGGAGGACCCTAAATAGGCCTCTACTCTAAATTTTAGGGTCTTCCTCAAAAAAATCAACTCCAGCAGGGCCCCTAAATAAACATGCATTTTTCATGCCCACCCAAATTCCAGCTCCAAGCCCCCATTCCTAGGGGCCTCCAATCCCCCCTCAAAACTTGGGTCCCACTATTTTTAGAAGAAAATAGGGGCCTGGGCTGTTTTCCCACTGGAGTTGAGAGGTAATTTTGGGCCCCTATTTTTTGCAATCCGGCCTGCAAATGGATTTTGGGGGCTTTAATTTGGAGGCATCCACTAGAGTTGCTCGAACCATTGGTAGAGTGTGAGCTGGAATGCTTATCTGAAAAGAGGGCGGTGTAAATAAAGCGCCGGGTTTGCTGCGAATGTGGCCAAGCTTACCATCTCAAAGTACCCGGGGTTGACGTGCCATTTTTGGCAAGGAAGCTTGCGATCGAGCTGTCATGCAACAGGGCCGACTCTGGGCGTGGACGATCACGACTCTCACTGGATAATACCGTGCCGATCTTACGGCAGCGCGCAAGCAAGCAGATCATCGTACGCCGATCGGCGATCACAGCCTGTTCGTACGCAACGCACGCACGCACGCATTCCGTGAACCGAAAATCAGCTCGGCGACCGGCGACACGTACGCTGCCTTTCCCGTCAATGACCTGCCGGCGGTCGGACTGTTTGGCATCGAGGGCAGCTTTCAAAAGCCGCCGCGCCGGCGGACGGGATCGCGATCTCTGCGCTGTGATCTGCGCCGCCGACGGACGGACAGTAGTCTCGCCGCCGCCGCCGTCGCCGTCGCCGTCGCCGTCGCAGGCGTTAGGTTTTGCTTGCGGTCCGAAAGAGATACATCTATCACTGGCTGCTGCATGACACGATGACAGGTTTCGAATTTGGACACCAGCACCGCTTTATTATTCTTATACTGATCTATCGGTAAGTATAGCATCAGAGCATGCCATGGCGCCAGGGGCGAGCTTGAGCCCGGGCAATGAGTTACTACGCGATCTATCCTGGACACTGCCCTCGTCCTACTACTAGCTCCCAATAATTGATCAGCTAGCTATTGTAGTCAATCAGTACCCGATCGACACGGAAATAATCGAACTGCAGATGGGTAGCTATCTGCTAGGTGCCACATGGTGTCGCTGCTTGGTCCGAGGAGGAGGTGTTGGCGCCACGGGATTCCTCCGCCTCCACAACGCAGCCGGCGCGGCGGCCGTCCGCGGTGACACGCAGCAGCCTCGCCCTCAGGCCGCGCCTCGGCACGGGGAAGGGGCTGTAGGTCACGCCGTCGCTCGGCCCCATCACCTGCCACCTGCCAAAAGCCATCACAATTCACAACCAACCACGCACGCGTCAGAGACGAAAACGCCGAGGAGTACGAGGAAGATCCATGAAAAGTCACGCGGTGCAAGGGGACAGCAGCCGGCTCGATCGGGACCGCGTACACTTGGCGGATCCGGGTGGGTTTTCAACGGCCGGGGATGGGGTGTCCCCGGTCCCGGCGGGCGGCGGCTGACACGTACGTACCTGTAGTTGGTGACGAGGCGGTGGACGAGGACGACCATCTCGAGCTTGGCCAGGTCGTTCCCGGGGCACGCGTGCACGCCGCTCCCGAACGGCACGAACGTGCCCGGCCTGGGCGCCACCTGCACATCCACAACCACACGACGCACGCGTCAGTACAAAACACAAAGGATTCGCGGCTGCATCCCGTCCCAGGATGCTCCAAACTCCAAAGAATTGTCTGCTACCGAGTACGGACTCTAAACTTGTTCTACTCTATCTTCCAGTAAGTGTTGCGTGTGTGCGTGCGTGCGTGCTGGCGAGTAATGCTTGTCGCGTGGCCTGTCACTGCGAACAATGTTCAGGCATCAGGGATTAGGATACTGATCGGGTCCGAGTCCGACACAGCTAGAGCTAGAGGTGTCGTTGATGAAGTGATGAGTTCTCTGTCTGCCAAGTCTCGACTGCAGGCCTGGCTGGGTGATTGGGCAGCCACCGTTTAACGGGTCAACAGCCTGCACTACGCCAAAGACTCCAGAGAGTGAGCGAGAGAGTCAGCAATGACTGTGAAGCCGGTAGCGAAAGCAATTGCTGTCCTTGACTTGGGCTGTCCGATCTCGCAGCAGCCGGTAACTGACCGGGCCATGCCAGCAGACGCCACGACGCAAGCACAGTGAGACAGAGCTGCAGGCCGCTACAAGCTACACACATTTTCCTATTGGGACTCTGCATGCACTCTAGACCTCATGGGACTAATCTCCTACGCGCTGCAAATGCAAATATTTTGCGACTCAATTGTACGTTGATGTCATGGTTACGCAATCATCCAGGTAGGCCCCGTGGATTACCGTGAAGCGGGAAGGGTCGAACTTGTGTGGATCCTGGAAGAACTCGGGGCTGTGGTGGATGTTCCTGAACAGCGGCATCACCTTCCACCCCTTGGGGATCAGGAACCCTGCAACACCAACAGTTTGGGGATCAGGAACCCTGCAACGACAGTCCAGTCTCTGTCCGAGTAGTAAATCCTGAGCGCGGAAATACGACGTCCTATCGAGAGCTTTAGGGATTAAACGCCCGCATATGCAACGAACTAAATGCTCGCAAAAATGTCCCGGCCCCAAAACACTATCGAGCCACGCACGACGACGGCGACCTCGCCGGCCGGCCCTCGCCGTCGCATTGATTCCTCTGCAGTAATTATGCTTGGCTGCCAACGGGGACCGAGTGGCGCAGCGGCCGCCGGTGCCGTCCGGGAAGGGCATGCAGCGGCGGGGGGCCGATCGAGAGACCGTCTGGTCGATGGCTGAGAGAGATTAATAAAGATAATAAAAATCGGAACGAGAGGGCGTGGGCGCGCTGCCGTCCCCGCGTGGGGCGTCGCCTGAAATCAACGCTTGGATGCGCCCCTGTTCATACCAGCAGTCCAGCCGAGGCAATCAGCTCATCACCGAGCATCTCCAGCAGATTACCAAAACACCATACCCTATATAGCCTTTTTTTTATCAATACCTATTTTTTGTTTTTTGTAACATGTGATGCATCATATTACCAAAACTACTTTAGTGGACAGGGTATTGAGATAAATCTCCTCTATTTGAGTAAGAGGGGAATGCATTTTGGTAATCACAAAAAATATTTTGATATTGGGGATTGGATTGGTAATATGCTGGAACATTTCTATTACCAAAATGACTGCTTTTGGTATTGACGAGAGAGATGAATAATCTGCTGGAGATGCTCGAAGCTACCTAGCTGCACCTCACAAAAAAATTCTACCGGTTGTTTACTTTTTGAGGACTAATGGTTCTCCCTCTTTTAATGTTCTGAGGCTTATGTGTGAGACGAGGATGAAGCCAGCTGGATGTCATGTGCTGAGGTGGGCTTGACTCGACAACATGTACTGTTGTGTGTATGGAAGAGTTTGCTGACAATTTCTCACTTTTAAATTTTAATTCCCTTGTGTGAGCTTTGTCATCTATCCCATTTTAGAATGTAATATGTATGCAGTCTTGGTCATTTTATACTTGTTAGGAATATACTGTAAAAAATTTTGTAAAAATCATGTTCTAGCTATAGAGTGTATACTATACAAACCAGCTTTAATTTTCCACCATTGTCATGTTGTTCATGATTCTACAACCTGTGCTTATCTTGCATGACATTTTTTTTCCATAAAAACGTGAGGTTTCTCCCAGGCTCCCAACCTTTCTTTTTCCTAAAGCATCCATGCATGCACTGATCTTTGTTGGTATACACTGCCGGTGCGTGCACGCTCAAGCCATGTTGTACACGTGTGCATTCGCGCGTGCCTTTGCAGTGATGTGCTGCTGGGACGTACGTACCTTGGTAGTCCACGTCCTCGACGGCCTCCCTGAACGTGAAGGAGATGATGCTCGCCATCCTCAGGGTCTCCATGATAACCTGGCCCCACGATCGAACAAGGTTATTAGTTTTCGCGCAAAAAAACATGAGCAGATCGAACAGCCATTGAAATTGGCATCTAGCTGAAACTGGAGCAAGGCTCCAAATGGATCCCATTCCTCCGTGACAGGGATGCGCGGTATGTAGCAGAGACAAATCAAGTGTACACGTCAGCACGGCGTACCATACCAGGTTCGTGACCGGCATGCTCTTCGCCTGCGCCCACGTCAGCGGCAGCCTCCCGCCATCGTTCTCCTCGTAGGCCGCCAGGTGCTCCGCCTGCGCGATCGACACGGCGGCCGAGAGGCCAGGACCATGGGTGACCACGACGGTTAGAACTTAACCGAACCAGCACTAGCCCGGCGGTTGGGTGGTCGGCCGGGCACGACGACGATCGACGTCATGGCCGGCCGGCCGGCCCCGGTCACGCACGCACGTACGTACCTTGACGGCTTCCAGAAGCTTGGGGCTGTCGTGGAGGTACTTGAGGACCCACGTGAGCACGCTCGCCGTCGTGTCCTGCGCCGCGAACAGCACGCCCAGCACGTTGTCGGCGACCTGGTCGTCGGAGAGCGCCGCGCCGGTGGCGTCGTCGCGGCACCGCATCAGGGTCCCCAGGAGGTCGCCGTCGTCGTCGTCCCCCTGCTCGCCCCGCCGCTCCGACAGGATGCCGCTCAGCACCGCGCCCAGCCGCCGCCGCGCCTGCATGCATATATGCGGCTCCATCGGTGCCGGTGTCGTGCATTGTGGCCGGAGAAGGAACGGATCGAATCGATCGATCGGGCGCCGCCATTGATTTGGCGCGTGGTTTGTTCTCGATCGTACCTTGATGGCCTGGCTGTAGCGGGTCCAGGGGACGACGGGGATGGGGAAGCAGTTGTAGCCATTCTCCACGATGAAGTAGTTCCTCCGCAGCTCCTCCTTCACGTGCTCCGCCAGCCGCCGCCCGAAGATGGTCGCCACGCCGACGTCGAAGGTGAGCTGATGAGAACGAAGGCAGAAAAGCCAACACAGGTCAGTCAGAGGCACAAGGCAGCGGTGCACGTGCCACGTGTACCACGCCACGGGCACACCCGTACAATGGGAAGAGGAGCCAAGGCCGGCACACGCATTCGACAGCTCCGGACTGCCTGCCCGGTGCGCCGCGTGTGCCGTGCCGGCGTGCCGGCTGGCACTTGGCAACCTATTATTATTACCCTCTTCATGGTGTGGAAGGTGCTGGTCTCGCGGCCTTCCCACCACCTGAGCGTGGACGCGACGGCGGCGTCGACGTCGGGGACGAGGGCGCGGAGCTTGTCGGGGCGGAGCCAGCCCTGGACGGCGCGGCGCACGCGGAGGTGGTAGTCGCCCTGGTGGAAGAAGAGCGCGTGGGGCCCGATCATGCGCTCCTTGCTCGGCGGGTACGTCGGCTTGAACAGGTGCGCCCGGGACACGAGCACCATGCGCGCCGCCTCCGGGCTCGCCAGGACCACGCACGGGCACCCCAGCACGTGCGTCTTGAACACCTCGCCATACCTGCGGGCAGAGGCCTCCGCCGCCGTCGAAGACGACGACGATGCGGAGAAAATCAGCTATAGCTCGCACGCATTTGTATTGCAAGCTCCTACGGAATCTCTGCAATGGCGGCTAGTGGCGACCGGCCGGCAGTTCGTTACCTCTTGAGCCTGGAGGCGAAGAAGATCTTGGGGTTCTGGGAGTATAGCTGCAGGGTCTCGCCGAGGTACGGCAAGCCCAGGGAGCCAGGGGGCAGCTTGAGCCCCTGCGCCGCCGGGCCTCCGCTTGGGCCGGCGGCAACTCCCCTCCGGCGCCGCCTGCTCGCGCCGAGCAGCCCCAGGACGGCGTGCGAGACGACGTAGACGACGACGCAAGCTACAGCGAGGAAGAAAGCCATGTGATGTGGCTTCCCCAGGATGCAGATTCTACAAAGAGTGATCCGATCCTCTCTAGATCACACGGGAGCCGAGTGCGCCCGCTGTACTTCCCTTTCGTATCCGAGTGTGATTTGCGCGAGTGGCGCGTGTTGTTTAGGCGAGAGGGACACGAGGGAAGCGATCGATCTTGTGAGGATCTTCTTCCAAATGGTGGGTGGTAGAGGGATCCACATGTGTGGTATTTATAGGCACGGGAGAGGGGAGGGATGGGAATGAAAAAACGGCGCCTATAGATATTCATATATGTACTCTAATTGCAAAATTTCTGGTATCTTTGGGGACGGAAAGAAAATAAACAGGCAAAGATGATGAGAATAACCGAGTGCTGCGTCATTTTGGGGTGTTGAGTTTCTGCTTCCTCCATTCGAAATTACTATTTTTGTCTTTTTTCAAATACATACTTTTTACTATGTATCTAGACATAACATATATCCATGTGCAAAGAAAAAACTATGTATCTACAAAATCAAAGTGAGAACTGATTTGAAATGGAGGGAGTAACTAACTATTCTAGCCGCAATTGAGGTAACTTTCGGCTTATGCACCCAGTAGGATACACATAAGTTTATTTATGGAATTATTAAATTCTACTCCCTCCGTTCCAAAATGTCCAATATCTTTGGAGAGTCAAACCATTTTACGTTTGACCAAAAATAATTTAGAGAGGATTACAAAGATTTATAGCGCCAAATCTATACTATAAAGAACGAAAACAATTGAAAATATTTGTTACCCAATTTAGGCTCATCTTACCCCTCACATTGGACTCACCTGTCAGAACCGAGGGGGATGAAAAAGGACCGAGACCCATATAAATCGATAGTTAGCAAATGATTCTGCCAAAAAGCACTTACTTTTTTCACCGTACCCAAGCCTACCCGTCCACACATACCTGTTTTGCACGCAGAAAAAGACACCCATCGTACCCGGCTACTTCTCGGTTCCGACTGTTTTTTGGACGGCTGTCGTTCTGCGATGTTTCAATTGTTTCGAGTCGCCGAGTGATCGGCTGGCCTTTGTCTGCCCTATCTAGGGGTTCACGATTGTTGCTGTCTCAGTCTCGTGTCTGCGTATAGAGGTTAGAGTCCACTCAGGTTGGAGGAAATCGATTATCGAAGCCATAAAATAAAGGACTTCAGGTGCATCAAGTGAAGTCTGGAATGGCATGCATGCACTTCCAAACTGCGTTGGACCATATACAGATGATTAAGTAATATGTTTTGCAAGCATATTAACAAGAAGATTATTAAGTAGATAACGCTAGCGATTGGGAGAGAGAGAGAGGGAGCAAAACGAATGAGAGAGAGTAGAGGAGAGGAGCATGCGGGAAAGTCAGAGAGACCGAGAGCAGAAAGATAGATGCCAGAGAGTGTTTTGTGTATTTCCTTTTTTCAATATCATTTAGTTTTGTAAATTCATTTTATGTATGTATGCAACTTCATATAAATCATATACTTTTAATTCTGTGGACTATAATGTTTACTTCTATTTGTCTTTAAAAACAGCCATTAAAACATTTATTGCGAAAGAATTAAAACAATTAATTTGGTGGCTATAATATATGAATAAATTAGAAGTCAGTGAGAAATAGAGGCCACACATGAGAGATCGGTTGTAATGCATAGATAAGTAAGGCGTTGGAATGTGGAAGACGGGTTTTTGTGTGGAGGAGTATGGGTTCAGATTTGAGAGATCAGTCGAAGTTGCTTTATGAATTAGAGGGAGTCATGACTTATGATATGAGGTCGAAGTGTGTGTGGATAAGGACAATGTCTGTGTGTCAATGAGGGCAACAAATGGGTCCCGTAGGAACATGTGGATGTGAAATTGTTAGTTTGCGTATTTACAAATTAAAGCCGGTTCCACATATGCCCATGCTTGAACATGGTTTGGTATTCCTAAGGCTGGTGGTCGAAAAGTACAACCCTAGAAATAGAGAATGATTATTAGGTCTGGTCACCCCTGGGAATGTACTAACAAATTATTTATGCAGTAGTGAAACAATGTATGTCCTAACTACCCTGCCATGAGTATCAATCAAGTCCATCGCCATGAAAAATAAGGTCTAGGGCCGCACATTGCATCGTATAAGCAAAAAGTTTACGATTCGCATATGTTTTGTATTCCAGCTGAGTTGGCGCAGTTGTCTTTACTTCATAATACTGCTTTAACACCACCAAAGATGTATGTAGAGAGTGGAGAATGCTCCTATGATATATGCGCGCACTTGGTCATTTAGATATGCAATGATCTCATACACATATGATATTTTGTTCTTTTGGTTAATATATGTGGTATATATCGCTGATTGACATACTGATATAATCATTTTTATAGGATATTAGACGTGCGTGACGCACGTGCGTCTATGCTAGTAGATGTATAACTATGCAAATATATTTAATGAAGAATCCAATGATATTTATTTGATATAATAAATATTAGTACTTTATCGTAAAAACTTGGTTAAACTTAAGATGCTTTGATTTTTCAAAAATGTTAAAATGACTTACAATTTGGAATGGAGGGAGTGTATATCAAGCTTCATTTAGGGTGTGTTTAATTTGAGAGTGAGGTAGGACATGATGAATCCATCCCTGGCTTTAGGGACGGAATGGTTCCATACACGTGTTTTGTTGGAGAGCGAGGTAGGATAGGATGAATCCATCCCTGGTTCTAGGGACGGAATGGTTCCATACATGTGTTTGGTTGAAGAGTGAGATATGATAGGATGAATCCATCTCTGGTTTTAGAGACGGAGTGGTTCCATACATGTGTTTGGTTGGAGGGATGGGGATGAATGGGACAACAACGCTGTTAGCCACTGTTACGTGGGGTCAGCTTGTCGGTCTCCATCAAGTAACCATGCTTGCAGGTCTCATGCATTTCTCGCTCCAAATCTAAACAATAGCACCTTCTTCCCACTTCAATCCAGCATGCCACCTTGGAAATCCATGCTGCTTCCCTCCACCGAGCAGCGTCAGCCATCATCGATTGAATAGACTATATGTAATATGATTACAAAATTTTTGATATCTTTGGAGACAGAAAAAATAAACAAACAAAGATGATGAGGATAGTGAGGCATGCGTGCTTCCTCCCTTCAAAAATACTATTCACTTTGTGTTTTTTCGAAATACATATTTTTTACTATGTATCTAGACATGACATATAATTAGGAGCATAGTAAAAAAACTTTGTATCTGCAAAAGTCAAAATGAGTACAAATTTGAAATGGAGGGAGTACTAGCTAAATATTTTAGATTCAATCGAGGTAACATTTTGACTTATGCACCCAGCTGGATACGCATAACTTTATTTATGGAATAGTTAAAAATTTTATATAACAAGCTTCATTTAGATCGTGGATGGATTATGTTCCTTGTGGCAAAAACCTACCAACCGAATTCGAGTTCTAAACTTACCACATGTGTTCCCATTTGTTTTTCTTATTTATTCTAAAAATTAATAATGCTATATTGTTTTAGTGGCACTTGATATGTTTGTTAATAGCTTGACATTTATTATGACCTCGTCAACCTCCGGGGAAATTTATCATCTCAACTCTCTTATAGGGTTTCATAGCCATAGGGGTAACCCCGTTTCAAAAAAAGAGGTTCATTTATGATTTTTGTGGGGTGGACCATCATGAGCTTTAAACAGGAAAAAACCCAAGTAGCTAGAGAAAAATAACATCTTATATGATTTTTTGGGTTGGGCAATAAATCAAAAGAATTAACCCTCTTTCCACACGACAGTTAAAATTTGTTACGTATATTCCACCAATTTTTCTCTTGCTCAATCCAATAACGTAGCCTCTAAAAATGTCTGCTCCCACTTGGTGCCTTCACATTGTCATGTCCCTTCCCCTATCTCCTCCCCACCTACCCTCGTCTCATTCCCCCAATCGCCCTATTGTAGCCCTCTCTCCCTCCTCCCCCAAATCGCCCCCTATGTAGTCCCGTCCTTCTTCTCATTAAATAAGCCCCGACACAGTCCTCCCTCCCCATCTCCCAAAAAGAAAACCGCCCCCGCTGCAATTCTCCCTCCCTCCCCCTCCACAAATCTGCTCCTCTGCTTGATCTCAACATAGTTAAATCTGGCGGAGGAGCAAGAACTAGTGGAGGTGTCAATCATGGTGCAAGATGTGAGGCCATCGACCTGGATTTGGAATACCTGAGGTCACAAGTGATGGTATGAATTGCAATGGCAGTGGCTGTCGAATCTACTAGGTTTATACCTTACTAGTTGTTTTATCCATCATCTAAAAATTGGACCTTTGTATTTAGATGCTAGGTAGTGTTTGACCACCTCGATTAATCTAGCTGGTGAGACTAGGCGGCCATGCACCTAGGTCACAAACTTTGCATGGGATCAAGCTAGTCTCTGGAAGTTATCAAATCTTGATTTCGCTATAGATCTTGCCTCTTTCTCCAACCATCCCAAGTTTCAGAGAGAAGTGCTCACATTATCCTTCACTCCTCTTTGCTCGTTATCTTCTCTTTCTTTCTTCCTCATTCATATATCACCACTTTGATTGCATGTGACATGCCAAAAATAGTGGTTTAAGTGTGAGTAAATTCTTTTTATCCAATGTGTGGATAGTAATAAGCTAACTAAATGTTCTATTGGTTTACACTAAAGTGGGAACTTGATTTCGAAATTTCTTTCAAGGGTGAGTTCCTTGTTTGGCAATGTAGTATTCTTGGCCTGTTAGTGTTGAACCACTCTCTCACTCACAAGTGACTAGCTACAAACACATTTCTCCAACCACATCGATGGTTTTAAAATTCCTAGTGGCAACTAAGGAATTTAATGTTTCTTTCTTTGACATCCATTACTTTGATGCATAGCATTGATCAAACCTCCTCTTTCTCCTCTCATCGAGTTAAAATGATCAAAGGAAATACTCTTCAAGATCTCATACATATCTATATTTTTTAAGCATACTTTAGGATCAATTGATAAAATAATGCTTTAGTTATAAATATTCTTATAGACATTGGAGTTAATTTCTTTAATGGAGTAAAGTTCCCTTTCCAAATTTTTTTGTATTGTTACAATTGGGCCTCCGATTTATGCGAGGTCTCCCTAGTTAGCATCTCATCAGTTCTATCACATGGTGATTGTGAGGTTCAACAGCATGGGCCTTCTGTTGCATGCCCTTTGTGCCCATTGTTGACACCAGCGGTGGCAAACAGAAAATCCGCAAGCGCACGGCTGTCGAAGTAGCTTTCACCCGTGAGTAAACCAGGTATCGAATCCACAGGGAACGTAAAAGTATATCTAATCACTAAAGCTGAGCCAGATCGATCGAGTGTATATAAAGGCTGGGTAGAGAGGATAACTTAGCACTAAGGCTCTGATTATAGTTAAGAGAATTCTCCTATGCTTGCTTTAGGCACCGGGGTATTCTAGGCCTCTAGGAAATTGCCGGCCAACAGCTCTACGCCGTACCCGTACGTGGAGGATTACAAAGGACGGACAGAGCTGTCACCACCTGCCGCCTACCTCTACTAATCCGTGGGGCTACGAGGCAAACGAGGGCAGATATACACCTAAGCACCACGCCTAAGATAATATCAGCTATCCTAACCTTGATCAAAGATTAGAATACTTTATAAATAAAGCAACGAATCCACAAGCACAATAGAGACTTAACTTATCTATAACTCAGACTTAATTACTAGTTGAATCCCAGATACTTACTGAGTAGCTCGCATCCGTCGAGGTACAGGTGGAGGGTCGCCGACAGGCCGGGACTCCTCCAGACTCTCCCTCACTCTCTCCCTATTTCTACTCTGGATATGAGGAGGGCTTCGCCTTGGATCTTCACTTCTGCTCGATGATGATTAGCCCTGCCCCGAGTTCAGCTACTTATAGCTTGGAGAGGCGGTTAAGAGTCGGTTCGCAGCAGTTGAGGCGGTCCTGAGGTGGGCCCAGGTCGGCCGACTATGGGGGATCGGCCGACCATC
>CM014275.1:11565525-11580840 GCA_004135705.1 Alloteropsis semialata
GCTATTGCACTTCACTTTTTTTTCACTCAATGCTCTTTTAGCATGAGTCTTTTTCTTCTCTTTATTTTTCTATGCATTTAGCCCATATCTTCTTTCTATTTTAATTCTGGGAAGAAGGGTCGTTTTTCAGGAGTATTTATTTTATGACCATGAGACAAAGGCATGTTTTGCTTCATCCTCAGTGTAAGGATTTAGCTTTTATGGTGGAGTGTACGTGATCTTGACTTTAAAAACATGAAATATCTCTAATAAGGGTCACAAGATTTGAAACAACTCAAAGCTCAAAGGTAAAGTTTGATCATATTTGTAAGTGTTTGTCTCTCAAACTCATGAGGAGCATAGCAAGGTACAAAGTTTTAAAACTTTTCATAAATTCCAAGTACTCAAACAGCAAAAGTATCTTTCATATTAAAGCCATATCTCAAAATGCAATAACCTAGTTGACATGAGTTCCTATAAATATGAGGATTTTCACAAGCCAAAAGGTACAGGGAATAAAATATATGTAAGTTAATAAGAACTTCCAAGTGATGGTGAGATGCAAAGGGTTGATTTTATTAAGTTTTTAAATTTCTTGTTCAGGTTCTGTAAATTTTCAACTGAAACAGAGTTTAGGATGACCAAACCAGCGCGCAGGAAGAAACAGAGGTCAGTTGGGACCCAAGCCAGGTCGGCCGATCTGTTGGGGTCGGGCGACCTGGGGGTGACTCCCCTGGTTCATATCTTTCTCGTGCTGCTCTGTTGCGTTCTGATGTTCTCTGTTTCGCGTTGGATCGCTCTGTTTCCCGTTGCGTTTTCCCCCACACTTGTACCTTTCACTCAAAACAAGTGGAAACAAAAAAGAAAACACAATCCTAATATGCTAAACACTTTATTTTATTCATCAATTCAGAGGCACATTACAAGATAATCAAAAAGAAATAAATAAAATAAATGAATAGAAGAGAAACTAATGTGTCTATCCTAATCCAAGGCCTAGGGTATCTAGGGTGCATTATAGAGATTTTCATCCCCAGCAGCCTTGGCATAGCGCTTAAGTTTCACGGCTGTTGATTTGCGAAGCATATCAAAGTCGTCTTGAAGACTTATGCGCTCAAGTCGCTCTTCAGCGAACTTCTTCTCCAATTTTGCATGGTCACGACCGAGTTGATTAATCAACTCTAGTAACTCAGCATTGGAGGGTGCCTTGGGGACCTTCTCTTCATCATCACTCTCATATTGGCCCCCAGGCCTGCGAATTGGAGGAGGCTTGATATGCCTCTTGATCTTGCCGGCAGGTGAAGATTCCATCGACTCCTCCAACTCCTTCCTCTCCTCAGGTGTGAGGGGAGGGAACAGCCCCTTACCATAGCCACCACTGGGTTTCCTTTCTCTGAAGACCCGGAAACGTGGCTCTGGGGTGCTGGCAGGAGAGTAGATGGACACATCGGACGTATAATGATACGCCACGACGTCGTCCCACTTATTCCTGACCACCTCCTTCAGCTTCTCCCCTGGTTGAAGCTTGGGGAGTCCATCCCCCTTGATTGCAGCGGCCGCCGGCGTCTTCTTTGGGGTCAATTGCCCCGTCGTCGGCCTTCTGTACGGGCTCGATGCCCGTGCATCACGCCTCTGGATCCTTCTCGGGGACTGAGACCGCGCCGCCGAGCGAGAACGTGAGGGGCCACCAGGGCCGGTCGGCCGACCAAGCACATCGGCCGACCCCCTGGTGCGGCCTCTCGCGTCCTCCTCTGGCGGGATGCTGGCCAGAGGGGTGACAACTACGGCCATGGCTTGCTCCAGGTTGGTGGGCACCAATTGGTTGGCCGGAGTGGGCTTTCCATCTAGATCAAAGGTTGATCGGGATTTGGGGTGGCTTTTTCCGGCCATTGATGGAGAATTGGGAGGTGTGGCTTGGTGATTTCAGAATGGGGGCGAGGAAGAACTCAGGTGAGAGGGAAGAAGAGGATGGGTGAAATTTTAAAGATAGGCTAACCCTCTTCTCGGATCAATCAGAGTTGGAATCACTCGTCCACCGCAGAACGGCTTCAGAGACGTTAGAGTAGAACGTTGGCACAAGATAGGGCTGATCGGGCTTAGGATCAAATCGGCCGACCTGGTCAGGTCGGCCGACCTGGCCTTGAGCCCGGTCGCCCTCTTTTTTCTTTTGTGCACTGCGTGACAGGTCCACTAAACCCTAGAATGTGTGTATTCATGTGCTAGGGGTTAAGGATTTAACATAAGGTGTAATTATAAATGGGAATCATCCATGACCAAATGGATCACGTCAAATTCCTCATCTACTTTATCAGGTTCAAAGAAAACTTTTAAACGTTGACCATTTACCTTGAAGAGGTTACCTTCATCATCTTGGAGTGTGATTGCCCCATGCGACGAAGTCTCCACCACAACGAATGGTCCTTCCCATTTGCTTCAAAGTTTTCCATGCCCAAAGAGCTTCACCCTGGAATTAAAGAGCAATACCTTATCCCCGGGGTGGAACTCCTTCACCTTGATCCTCTTGTCGTGCCATCTCTTGGTTCTGTCCTTGTAGATTCTGGCACTGTGGTATGCTTTGTCTCTCCACTCTTCCAATTCTGATAGTTGCATCCTTCTCATCTGCTGGGCTGCTGGCAAATCCATGTTCCACTTTCTTATGGCCCAGTGCGCCCGATGCTCTAGCTCAACTGGTAAATGGCAAGTCTTGCCGTAAACCAGCTGGTATGGGGACATCCCGATCGGCGTTTTGTACGCCGTTCGGTAGGCCCATAGAGCATCTGGTAACTTGCTCTTCCATCCTTTGCCCATTTCTGTCACGGTCTTCTGCAGAATATTCTTGATTTGTTTGTTCGATGTTTCTGCTTGACCGCTTGTCTGGGGGTGGTACGGTGTAGCTATGTTGTGCTTTGCCCCCAGTTCTGCCAGAAATTTCCGGAAGGTCTTATCGATGAAGTGCGACCCTCCATCACTGATCACCATCCTGGGAGTTCCAAAACGTGGAAAGATGATCTCATGGAACATCTTTCGTGCGTATTTGGAGTCAGCGGCTCGACATGGCATTGCTTCAACCCACTTCGAGACATAGTCCACTGCCACCAGGATGTACTCACTGTCATAGGATTTGACAAAGGGTCCCATGAAATCAATGCCCCACACATCAAACAGCTCAACTTGTAAGTTGTTTGTGAGTGGCATAGCATCTCTTGCGGTGATCCCTCCGTGTTTCTGTCACTGCTGGCATCGTCGAATGAACTCTTTTGTATCCTCATACATTGTGGGCCAGTAGAATCCACTCTGCCAGATCTTTGACCTTGTCCTGAACGCCCCGTAGTGACCTCCATATGGGGCTGCATGGCACTGCTCAAGGATCTTCCTTGCTTCATTTGTTGGTACACATCGCCTGAGCATGCCATCTGAACATACCCTATACAGGTATGGTTCGTCCCATAGATGGAGTCTACTCTCATAGATCAGCCTTCTCTTGTTCTCCCCTGGCGGTACATATCCTGCAACCGTAAAGTTCACAATATTTGCATACCAGGGGTCGGAGGCGGTCACCTTGAGTAGGGTGTCGTCGCGTAGAAAATCATTTATCGGTAGATCCTGCATGTCAGTAAACTGCATACGCGACAAATGATCTGCTACTGAATTCTCTACTCCCTTTTTATCTTTAATTTCTAAATCAAATTCTTGGAGTAAGAGAATCCAGCGGATAAGGCGTGGTTTAGCATCTTTCTTGGTAAGCAAATATTTCAAAGCAGCGTGATCGGTGTAGACAATCACCTTAGCTCCTACCAAGTAAGATCTAAACTTGTCTATAGCAAAAACTACTGCCAAGAGCTCTTTTTCAGTGGTAGCATAATTAAGTTGAGCTCCTGTCAAAGTTTTACTAGCATATGAGATAGCATGATGATTCTTATTTTTGGTCTGTCCAAGGACAGCACCAACAGCATAATCACTGGCATCACACATAATCTCAAAGGGTAGCGTCCAGTCAGGGGGTTGAATGACTGGTGCTAAGATGAGAGCGTTCTTTAAAATGGTGAAAGCATGTAAACACTCATCATCGAAATCAAAGGGCACGTCCTTGGCTAAGAGGCTAGTAAGGGGCCTGGCTATCTGAGAAAAATCTCTGATAAAGCGCCGGTAAAACCCCGCATGACCTAAGAAGCTGCGGATCCCTTTAACATTGGTGGGAGGTGGAAGCTTTTCTATGACTTCTATTTTTGCTCTATCCACCTCTATTCCCCGTTCGGACACTAAGTGTCCCAACACTATTCCCTCTCGGACCATGAAATGGCACTTTTCCCAGTTTAGCACCAGGTCCTTGTCTCGGCATCTTTGTAGTACCTTGTCCAAGTTCTGCAGACAATGATCGAAGGTCTTTCCATAGACTGAAAAATCATCCATGAAAACTTCCATGATTTCTTCAATCATGTCTGAAAAAATGGACATCATGCACCTTTGGAACGATGCTGGCGCATTGCATAATCCGAACGACATCCTACGATATGCATACGTTCCATAGGGGCAAGTGAAGGTGGTCTTTTCTTGATCATCGGGGTGGATGGGAATCTGGTGATAGCCGGAATACCCATCAAGAAAACAGAAGAAGGAGTGGTTCGCGAGTCTCTCCAACATCTCATTGATGAAGGGGAGCGGGAAGTGATCCTTCTTTGTCGCCTTGTTAAGCCGGCGGTAGTCAATACACATCCGCCACCCAGTAACGGTACGCTGAGGAATCAGCTCATTTTCTCGTTACTTACGACGGTCATACCTCCCTTCTTGGGCACTACTTGGACAGGGCTGACCCATTCACTATGAGGGACGGGATAAATGATCCCGGCGTGTAGAAGTTTCAAGACTTCCTTCTTTACGACTTTCTTCATTGCATTATTTAGCCTATGCTGAGGCTCCCTTGACGGTGTAGAAGCTGGGTCTATGGGAATGCGATGGGTACAGAGTGCAGGGCTTACTCCCTTCAAGTCCTTGAGGGAGTACCCGAACGCCGAGCGGTGTTTCTCAAGCACCTTTATGAGTCTATCACTCTCGTCCTGCGATAGCTTGTCACTAATGATGACGGGGTGTCCCGGTCTTCATTTAAGAAGACATAGCGAAGGCCAGCAGGCAAGGGTTTTAGCCCTATGTGTGTCTTAGGTGGCTCCTCGGTTTCAAGTGGCTCAGAAGCGTCATCCTCTTCCTCTATAAAATTGTGAACATTCTCTTCGAGGAATGACTCAAATGGGTCACTATATTGTAGGAATTTCACTTCCTCAGCTGGGTTAGGTTCTGTCAAAGGTTCAATAATGGAGTTCTTAACCCTAGCTAAAGGTATAGTGAGAAGATTCCTTCCTACTTTAGCTAGGAGGTTTCCTTCCGAGGTTACATCCTGAATCAGGCCCTCGATAGGATGTCCTATAAGGAGGTCGAAATCTGATGTCTCAAAGACATAAAAGTCTAGAGGCATCTCAATCCCGTGGTGAGAGAGGAGAAAGTCTCGTACTAGGCCGAGACTCTTGAGAATACGACCTGAGGGTGTTCTAAGAAGTCTTGACGTTGGGGCCATCTTTTTACGACGTCCAAGGATATGCGCGAAAGAACTGGACATGATATTTGCCCCAACGGTCGGGTTGTACATAATGTCTACGGCCACCTTGCTTATGAAACCTCGAATGGTCTGCGAAGGTGAGTTAATCCGAATAACTTCGGAAGAAGTCTCAGATTCGTTCGACCATTCCGTGTTTAGGATGGCGATCAGCTCCCTCACGGTTTCGTTCAAAATTTCTTTCTCCATATAGATGGAGGGGGTCTTTACCGTAGGCTTCTTCTGTATTGAGTAGTTCAAGGTATTCCCAAAGTCTTCAAAAAGATCTTCCTCGAACTCAAATGGTAATCCGAGAGGTTGAGTTTCCTCTTCCTCAACGGATGGGGTCTCAGGAATTGGACTGGGCAAGACTATGGGTTCTATCTGTGAGTCTTCTTGCTCAGTCTCGGTCGCGTCCGCAGGAGAGTTTTCTCGGATGGCCGCTAGGACTTCTTTTGCTCTGGCTGGGGTTATGTGTAGGAATGAACCTCCGGCTGCTATGTCTATGTACCGGGCATCTTCACTATTCAACCCAGACCGAAAATGCTGCATGAGCATGTAGTCTGGGAAGCCTAGATATGTTCCAGTTAGACATGAGTCCTAAAATCGGTCCCATGCTTTAGCGATCGTTTCCTTCTCTCGTTGCTGGAAGTTGATGATCTCCTTCCGAAGTGCACAGATCCGGTGAACAGGAAAGTATTCAAGACAAAACTTGTCCCATAACTTTTTCCATTCACCGTTCGTTAGCGCAACAGTGTGATCGTACCACTTCCTCGCTTTCTCTTTGAGAGAGAACGGGAAGAGCTTCCATCTAATCGTTGCCTGCGTCATGCCTGATATGACCAGACACAAGCAAAGCAACTCGAATTCGTGCAAGTGACGGTATGGGTTTTCACCATCACTTCCAGAGAAGGATATGTCCTGGACCATAGCTATGAAGGCAGGGCGAAGCTCATAGCTATCGGTTAAAATAGGATTTGACGAGGGGTGCGGCTCCAATAATTCGCCCTTTGGAGCAGAGAACTCATGAATTTGGGTGGAATTCATGGTTGATAAAAAGGAAATAGAAAAGAAATATAAAATAAAAGATATATGGGCAACCTTAGATCTTAGATAACTGCTGCCGTTCCCCGGCAATGGCGCCAGAAAGCTTGTTGACACCAGCGGTGGCAAACAGAAAATCCGCAAGCACACGGCTGTCGAAGTAGCTTTCACCCGTGAGTAAACCAGGTATCGAATCCACAGGGAACGTAAAAGTATATCTAATCACTAAAGCTGAGCCAGATCGATCGAGTGTATATAAAGGCTGGGTAGAGAGGATAACTTAGCACTAAGGCTCTGATTATAGTTAAGAGAATTCTCCTATGCTTGCTTTAGGCACCGGGGTATCCTAGGCCTCTAGGAAATTGCCGGCCAACAGCTCTACGCCGTACCCGTACGTGGAGGATTACAAAGGACGGACAAGGCTGTCACCACCTGCCGCCTACCTCTACTAATCCGTGGGGCTACGAGGCAAACGAGGACAGATATACACCTAAGCACCACGCCTAAGATAATATCAGCTATTCTAACCTTGATCAAATATTAGAATACTTTATAAATAAAGCAACGAATCCACAAGCACAATAGAGACTTAACTTATCTATAACTCAGACTTAATTACTAGTTGAATTCCGGATACTTACTGATTAGCTCGCATCCATCGAGGTACAGGTGGAGGGTCGCCGACAGGCCGGGACTCCTCCAGACTCTCCCTCACTCTCTCCCTATTTCTACTCTGGATATGAGGAGGGCTTCGCCTTGGATCTTCACTTCTGTTCGATGATGATTAGCCCTGCCCCGAGTTCAGCTACTTATAGCTTGGAGAGGCGGTTAAGAGTCGGTTCGCAGCAGTTGAGGCGGTCCTGAGGTGGGCCCAGGTCGGCCGACTATGGGGGATCGGCCGACCATCAGATCCACCGTCCTTGATGATGCACGGCACAGATGAAATCCTGGTGACGGTTTACAGTTACTGGTGAAGGCGGTGCCGATTCAGGCGCGTGGCCAGGTCGGCCGACCTGGGGAGGTCGGCCGACCCAGGGATGTGGCCCCTCGGCCCCACTTCGTTAGTGTCTCTTGCCAGTGGGTCCTGTAGTCGGTTTCCGATGGGTAATGACGAAGATGTGTCGGTTAAGTTAGACATGTGGGCCCATGAATCCATGTGCTTGCCACGTGGCCCAATCCCAACTCTCCATTTCCACCGTCTTGATTTCAACGTGCCTGATCACTCCTGAGTGTGCTTGTTGCTGTTGGGCTGAAAATGGACCTCACTGGGCCTGGACTCAGGTCGGCCGACCAAGGTAGGTCGGGCGACCTGGCTCTGGGCCCACTTTAGGTCTTCTTTTGCCACTTTATTCCTGTAAGCACATATACACCAAAACTCATGGAATTCATTAGTAATCAACCCTATGTCTATTTATTTTATTATATTTTATATCTTTGTTGGCAGTAATAAGTTGTCATTAAGAATCGCCAACACCCATGTGGCAATCTCAGTGTGAGTTGCCACTTCATTCGTGCAGCTCTTCTGATCCTCTCTTAGAATCCATGACTGGTGGGGCGATACTATACCACTAACGTTGACCGGGAAGAGGGAGATCCCAGGTGATTGTGCTAGCATATAGTCAACATGCCACGTAGACATGAAGATAGTGATAGGAGGACTTGGACTTCTCTTGAATTAATTCACAAGTTTAGTGTCTTAAAGCTACATTCCCATAAATTCAAGGGTCTAATAATGTAAATTTAAAAAGTTTTGTGACCATTGACTCTACTGAATATATTTGGCTAAAAAAGTGGGGTTTTCTCTTATATATTTGGAATAAAATGAGGATCATGACAATACGTGTAAAATATTTCATAAAGAATACATGTAAAGTAATGCATTCTTCTTTGGTTTGTAGTACCATGAATTAAGGACAAGTTTTGTTGGCTGCGTGCACTCGTGGCCACGTTTGCCCATTCCGTACACATATGTTTTGGGCAAAATAGGCATTTTCATCCCTCAACTTTGCCTCGAGGGTCAAGTTCATCCCTTAATTTTAAATTGGCCAGTCTAGTTCCCCAGGTTTTGATTTTGGGTCAAACCCGTGCCTAAAATTTTAAGCCAGTCAATCTAGTCCTTTGAGTTTCTTTTTTGGTTCATACCCATCCCTGGAGAGCTTGAATATTTAATTATCTCCATACACTTTATGTTCATTTTTGTACAAAGATAGGCTATTGCTCTTTTTCATCTAGATGTTAAATTTGGGTAAGCCTTCAAATTATGTTTTCCACCAAAAAAAATGTCTAGTACCTCCATACAGGGTTAGATGTATATTTTCTAAAAACAATTGGCCTAAACAAATAAGAAAAATAGATATAAAGGCCCCGTTTGGCAGAGCTCCGAGAGTTGATTTTCTACTGATTTCAACAAGAGTTCCACCAAACAGTTTTATAAAGAGCAGTAATTCTCTGCTGATTCTATGAAGTAATTCTCTGAAATAAACTAAGATGATGGGAACTAAAAAAAAGTTTGCACAGTTCTCCTTGGTGTGCACGGCAAGGTGACTTATTGTGGGCATGAAAGGATGCACTACAGCTTTGCAAAAGATAAATGGTTAGAGCTACATGCTGAGGATGAACGGGCCGCATTGTCAACACAAGCCCTCGTTTCCAGGCCACGTCAAGTGGAGCCATATGCACATAAGTTCACGATTCTGTGTCACGCACGGAGCTAAAAGATCATGTAGAATACGTGTATTCTGATCAGACACGTAGCGACAGACATGTGCATTTTTGAGAAATGCACTTTGGTTTCCCTTTTTGGAAACTATATACTCTAACATTGTAAGATTCAGAGAGTACGATGTATGTATACTCCACTCCGCGTAGCACATTTTATCAATGGCAAGTCACGTTAGCACTGCGGGCTACGCCACCGGTCATGGACAGACATTGAACGGCTGGACTTCATGACTCCATCACAACACACCCGTTACGTTGGCTCCAAACATGACTGATCAACTCATCACAGTTCTTGTTGAGCCGCTGTGAACAGTGAGTTGAATCCACCAAAAAGCTCCGTTTGTCACGTACTGGCGACACGTATTTAGTACATGGAATAAGCTGACTATAGCAAGCATTAGGTACTGTTCGGAAGAAACTTAGCGGCCAACTACTCAAAAATTCATGTGCCAAAGTCATGCCTGCACCGTTCGTTTCTCGCATGCAACAACGCCACGTACGCATGTTACCACGCCAGGTGTGCTGCGTGCCAGTGCCCAGCGTCGTCGTCAAGAACGAGAACGTAATCGCTTATGCCATCGTGGGAGAAACTACAAGGACGATCACGCACACACCCGCCGCCGTTTACGAAGTATTATGAAGGCCCCGGCCTGCAGGTTGTCGTTGACGGTTGGAACCTGGAGCAAACAGATGGCGGGGGGTGGTGGGGAGGGGAGAACCAAGTGTCAGGCCACGGCCATGGCCAGGCGCCGGAGAGGGACAGCTCGATTCAGCCGCCGCGTGCCGGAAATAACTCCCGCCGGCGACGACCCACGACGAGTTCCGGGCCAATGGCGTGCACCCGTGTGGCCGCGGAGGGGATCAGGAGTTGGTGCGGTCTGAGATTTTTCAGAGGTGTCCCGGTTTCAAGAACGGGATTAGAAATTTGGGAAAATCTGGGATAGGGCTCTCGAGTTTCCACCTCTCGTGCGTCCACGCATGCGTGCTGCGACTGTGCAGGTCCATGCTCGTTTGACCTCGCGTCCGGAAACTGATTGGCACCCACACGGCGAGAGCGAACTGTGGGTCAGCGGTTGACATTTCTGAACCGCTCCCGATTCGGTTCATCTGCCGCGATGCTGATTGGGATGCATGGTTATGGTCAGGGATGGGAGGTAGACGGTCATGAACGTTGCATTGGCGTCCTTTCTGTGCTTTCTTTTTTGCATTGTGCTTTCTATGCGAGTTCAAGGAAAGCCTGGGATTTTACATTGACCGCTGGGTTTGCTCGTCTCAACGTGAGGATGCAAGGCGTTGCTACTATAGGGGCCCAATCACACCATAGAGAGCGAGGTGGCTGTGCCACGTGCCAGATGTGTATTAGTGTGGGTCAAGGCGTCAATCTAACATGAGCTATGCAAGGAAAATAATTCGGGAATACAGTGAACATATCACCCATGGATCAATCGTTTTTGTAACTGAGGTTGCTGTAAAGTCTAGTGCATTGACTATGATGAAAGCATACGACAACCAAGTACTGCCAAACATTTACTTGGGCGGTCTATGGGGCAGTGAGAGCATAGTTGATAGTTAAGCCATGCGAGGCAGCTGAATGCAGGGGAAGCAACAGGAGCAAATATTTGTTTTTTTATTTTTTTACATTTTGTTTTCAAAACCTTTGTACAAAAGCCTCTTTTGGGTTTTGTGAATTTTTCAATGCTTTTGTATTAAGAAAATGTGGATGAAGTTCTCTAAAATATTCTTCCTGATGTTTTACAAACATTGTATTTAGTTTGAAAATATTTTTTGTTTATTAATTCTTATTTCTGAAGTCATAATTTTATACTAATTGACAAATAATATTTATAAAAGTATATTATCTTAACAAAATATATATTGTAATGCATTTTTTGCACAATAAATCTTGTAGTGATGTCAATATTGTGTTATCAAACTATACAAGTGTCTAGATGTTGCTGGTCAAAATTTTAAAAAATGATTTTGAACAAACCTAGGTGAACTCAAATTTATCATTGTAGTATGTAGTTGAAAGGTGGCCGGACGACTGCCCGAGCATATAGAATCTTTGAGTATTTTCCACACAAAATTTATATACATGTTTGCTGACACGGTGAGTCTCTCTTCAACAAAATGTTAACAGAAATTTGATCGCCCTTGCAGCACATTTCCGAGCACAGTATATCATGTCATCTATATAGCCAAATGTGTTGCAAAGGTCAGTTATTTTTTTGGATGCCTTCTGATTCACACATTTTGAGTGTTCAGACTCATTGTCGCCGCTAGCTTGACGGCGGCCGCCGGCTAGCGAGCAAACAATTCGCGATCTACTAGCGACCGCCCCGCGCGTCCTGTTCCGGCACAGCGCCCCTAATCGGTCTCTCAATTATTCGCAGACGCAAGAGACCGTCGCCTTTGATGTCTGATCGATACCTTACCAGAAAACTCGCCATCGGTCACCCCTCATTGGTACCAGATATTTTGGACCGGGTCCAACAGCTAGAAATTTTGCGGGCACATAGGTACCGGTTGGTGGCACTTTGGTACCGGTTAGTGCCACCAACCGGTACCTATGTGCCCGCAAAATTTCTAGCACCAGAAGGGATCTGGCAGCCAGCCAACTGCAAATAAAAATGGAAAGGCACCCATGTGAAAGAAAAAGTCAACATTCTGGGACCTACCATATTGGAAGGTCTTAGATGTCCGCCACGCAATTGATGTGATGTACCTGACCAAAAATCTTTGCGTAAATATGCTAGGGTTTTTTGGTACGTATGGAAAGTCGAAAGATATACTAGAAGCACGACAGAACCTGAAACTTATGAAACAACGAGATCCCCTGCATCCCGAGAAGAGAGAGAAAGGGCGTTGGAACTTACGTCCTGCTAGCTACACTCTAAGCAAGGAGGAGAAGACCAGCATGTTTGATTGCTTGAACAGTATTAAGTTCCCGTCCGGCTACTCATCGAATGTAAAGAGTCTAATAAATATGAAAGAGAAGAAATTCATACACCTCAAGTCTCATGACTGCCATGTACTGCTGACACAATTGCTTCCGGTGGCGTTGAGGGGAATTCTACCCGTTAATGTTCGAACAACTATTGTGAAGCTATGTACCTTCTTCAATGCAATCGACCAGAAGAAAATCGATCCCAGTAATCTAGCAAGGTTGCAGGATGATGTGGCCCAAAGCCTTGTCAGCCTTGACATGATATTTCCTCCTTCTTTCTTTAATATTATGACGCAACTCCTGGTCCATGTTGTCAAAGAGATTGGTATTCTTGGTCCTATATTTTTACACAATATGTATCCTTTTGAGAGGCTCATGGCTATTCTAAAGAACTATGTTCGTAACTGTTCTCTTCCAGAAGGATGCATCGCCAAGGGATATAGAACAGAAGAGGTCATTGAGTTCTGTGTTGACTATATCTCCGAACTGAAACCGATTGGCCTACCTGAGTCACGCCATGAGGGGAGACTACTTAGAAAGGGCACATTAGGAAATAAACAAATAAGGTGTGGAGACTACGATTTATTCATGAAAGCCCATTACTCTGTATTGCAGTCATCAACCATGGTGGCTCCTTATATCGAAGAGCACAAGACTATAATATGCTCTCAAAATCCAAGGAAGTCTGACACCTGGATTACAGGGATGATCGCATCCCTCCAACCAAACATCTAGTGAGATCATCTCATCCCTCAAAACAGGGATGATCTCGTCCCGTCCCTTCTTGTCTCGCAACCAAACACACCCTTAGGGCAGCTGTTTTGGAGAAGTAAAAAAACACTTTGTTCGATTTTTTGTTCATTTTTGTATCATTTTTCGAAACAGGTTCATGCTACAATGCCTCGTTTTTCACAAAATAGGTGAAGCTAAAGCCACTATAAGCCTTACCAAACGGGCCCTATAACTCCCTCCATATCAAAATATTTATCATCGTTGACTTTTTTTATCACAACTTGGAAATTTGTCTTATTCAAAATATTACATGTATATCATTCTTTTGTTTGTGTTTGCTTTTTCATTATATGTATTTTAAGTGTGACTTATCTTTTTGCATATTTGAAAAAAAGTTGAATAAGACGGAAGCTCAAATATTTCAGAATAAGTCAATGCCGACAATTGTTTCGATACAGAGGTAGTATACAATACGTGTATGCATGTGCATTTTTGAGAAATGCACTTCGGTTTACATTTTTGGAAACTATACTCTAGCTCTAATAACACTAAGATTCAGAGAGTATGTATGTATACTCCACTCCATGTTGCAGATTTATCCATGACAAGTCCACGTTAGCACTGCCACCGCGCCGGTCATGGACAGACATTTGAATGGCTGGACTTCACGACTCCATCACAACCCCCGTTACGTTTGCTCCAAACATGACTTGAACTCATCAGTTCTTGTTGAGCCGCTGTGAACAGTGAGTTGAATCCACCAAAAAGCTCCGTTTGTCACGTGCGTTACTGGTACAGTTCGGAAGAAACTTAGCGGCCAACTACTCAAAAATTTATGTGCCAAAGTCATGCCCTGCACCGTTCGTTTCTCGCAAGCAACAACGCCGTAACGCATGTTACCACGCCAGGTGTGCTGCGTGCCAGTGCCCAGCGTCGTCGTCAAGAACGAGAACGTAATCGCTTATGCCATCGTGTAAGAAACTAAGGACGATCACGCACACGGCCGCCGTTCACGAAGTTATTGAGGCCCCGGCCTGCAGCTGCAGGTTGTCGTTGACAGTTGGAACCTGGAGCAAACAGATGGCGCGCGCACGGGCAACCAAGTGTCAGGCCACGGCCATGGCCCGGCGCCGGAGAGGGACAGCTCGATCAGGCCGCTGGAAATAACTCCCGCCGGCGAAACAACTCCGCAACCGCGATCTCCGCAGGAACCTTGACGACCGCCACCGACGAAGGGATGAGGAGGAGCTCCGACGGCGCGCCGACTACAACCGCGAACATGGCGCCCCGGGGTTGGACCGCGACACTCGCCTGCGCCGAGAGCTGGAGGCCAACGAGGCCGCACGTCGCCGCGAGTTCGACCGCAAGTACGGTCCTCCGCTTGAACAGCAGAGGCCGCCACGGGCTCGTACCCCTGAGGATTTCTCCGCCGACTCGGGGCGTGAGAACGCCGAAAACCTCAACGACTGCGACGGCTTCCCAGCATTTACAGCCCAAGTAAGATCCATTCGAATGCCTGCTAACTTTAAACCTACAGGCATAGAAAGGTACGACGGGAAGGCAGACCCGACGATGTGGCTCCGGACGTACAGCATCGCCATCCGCGCGGTGAATGGCGACCACGACTCCATGTGCGCTTACTTCCCAGTCGCCATGACCAAGGTGGGGCTGAGCTGGCTTCACAGCCTCGAGCCCGACTCCATCGACAGCTGGGACACGCTCTGCCGCGAGTTCAAAAGCTACTTCCAAGGCAGCTCCATACGGCCAAGCACGGCATGGGACCTAGGGAAGGTGAAGCAGAATCGCAGCGAAAGCCTCCGCGACTACACCGACAGATACGTGGAGAACAGGAACCTGGTTCCCGGCTGCTCCGAGTCCGAGATCATCCACTACTTCCTCGACGGCCTCGCCGACTCGCTAGTCTTTGAGCGTCTCTGGGAGGATCTGCCAAAGACCTCCGGCGAGTTCTTCGGGCGGGTGAACAAGATGGCCAACGCTAAGGAAGCTACTCGTCTCCATTACAACAAAAGAAGCACTCGGGACGACGATCGTCCGCCTCGCCGAGAAGACCGCCCGAGGAAAGAGGATCCGCGCCGAACTCGGCCAGAGTCAAGCAGAATGGGTGACCGGAAGCGCTCGGGAGATCGCACCATCGCCGCCATGGATCGTGGAGGCCCGCGCCCAGGGACCAACTTCAGCGCTGAGTTCGAGAAGATGCTCCAAGGGCCCTGCCCCATACATAAGCAGTCCAAGCACTACATGATCGATTGCATGGGGCTCGCCGACGCCTACAAAAAGCAAGAAGGGA
>CM014275.1:11582457-11598375 GCA_004135705.1 Alloteropsis semialata
TGCCGGGCCGCCGCGTCGTGCTGGCCCCCGGCCGGGATCCATCTCCGGTGATTTTTTTTCTTTGCTTTTCTTGCTTTTCTGAGAATGGAGATACATGTGAGATAGATGGATTGTATATATCTTGTGATGATTCTGTGATTCTACGAATGATTTGCTGTATCGATCTTGTAATTGATTATACTGTGATGGATTCTTTGAATATTAGCGAGATTGATCGATTCAATGTTTTGTGAGTATCTGTGAATGAATGGAACTGGAAGGGGAATGGGAACGGAAGGCAACGGGACGGGGAACGGACGGCCGTCGCCGGGCCAACCGGGGGTGGCCGTCCGGCGGGCTGCCTTTTTTTTATTCGAAAATACCCTCTTTAGTCCCGGTTATATACTCGGGACTAAAAGAGGCCATCCTTTAGTCCCGGATGGCTAGTCCCGGTTGAGAAACCGGGACTAGATCCAGTTCTCAACCGGAACTAAAAGCCATTTTTCTAGTAGTACATTTCCACCTCTCGTGCGTCCACGCATGCGTGCGGCTGTGCAGGTCCATGCTCGTTTGACCTCGCCTACGGAAACTAATTGGCACCCACACGGCGAGAGCGAACTGTCCGTGAATGCATATCATCAGGGTCAGCGGTTGACATTTCTGAACCGCTCCAGATTCGGTTCATCTGCCGCGATGCTGATTGGCATGCATGGTCTTGGTCAGGGATGGAGGTAGACGGTCATGAACGTTGCATTGGCGTCCTTTCTGTGCTTTCTTTTTTGCGTTGTGCTTTCTATGCGAGTTGGAAAGCCTGGGATTTTACATTGACCGCTGGGTTTGTCTCACACCATGGAGAGCGAGGTGGCTGTGCCACGTGCCATAAAATAAATTCGGGAATACAGTGAACATATCACCCATGGATCAATCGTTTTTGTAACTAAGGTTGCTGTAAAGTTTAGTGCATTGACTATGATGAAAGCATAGACAACCATGTACTACCAAACATCATCGTTTGCGTTGATGAATTAAACAAACTTTCCAATACAAAGTTTCATTTTTGGTTTCGTATATAGAATAGCCGTAACATTTAACCATTCATTGTCTTTACGATCAAATGTGCCATATAAGTAGGCACTTGCAATTGCATCTAATTAAATACTTGCGTATAATATACCGCATTCACATTGGCAACTAAACAATTGAAATATAATGTTCGAAATAAACATGATCAATGAAAATAGATACTTTAATATTCGTACGATGTAAAATGGAGTTGCATAAATAAAATAGATCAATAGTGTTGACGCTTGTTAATGATACCCACTTAGTACTATTCAATTGGTGATTTTGGACTAATTTTGATACAAATCCGTCACTTGGCAAATGAAATAAGACCTCATATTCGCATATCCATTTTGTGTGGACTATGTTGCAAAATGACTAGAAATACAACATAAGCAAAGGGTTTTTCTATGAGATTGACTTGAACTTAGTGTGTCCACAATGCTGTTCAAAAGAGCCAAATGTTAATATTGATATATGGTATGGCCAATAATTGGCCTTTTGGATATGTAAACTATATCTCCTCTTTCTCGTTGATGACAAATTTACTTTCCATCTTTCGTTTATCTACAGTTTTTCTTTCTTGTGGTAGACGGAGTTATCTTTATTTATTACGAGTGCTTGCAAGAAGTTGTTTGAATGTGTACACTATGTCTAGATTCAAGTTAAACCATTTGGTGGTTTTAAAAAATATTCAATAAGTGGTGAACTCATCAGGAGTGCAGCTGGCTCACTTTCTTTAGGAGCGGCAATGAAGGGGGTGAGCCTCCTCCCATGATACGGAGGCAGTTGTAGATTAGTGTGTGGCGCAGTGACGCAGATAAAATTCCTCTCGCGAGAAGCGGCTATGGTAGTAAGGGAAGGAGTCAAGGTTGTGAGTTAAAGCGCGCATGTTGTGTTGCAGCTCAGAAATATTGCTTGATGCGATAGGATCCATGAGTGACCGTGGCGGTCCATGGAGCAGTGAGAGCATAGTTGATAGTTAAGCCATGGGAGGCAGCTGAATGCAGGGAGGCAGCAGGGAGCAAATCTTTGTTTTTTATTTTTACATTTTGTTTTCAAAACCTTTGTACAAAAGCCTCAGTTGGGTTTTATGCATTTTTCAATGCTTTTGTATTAAAATAATGTGGATGAAGTTCTCTAAAATATTCTTCCAGATGTTTTATAAACATTGTATTTATTTTGAAAATATATTTTTGTTTATGAATTAAGTCATAATCTTATACTAATTGACAAATGATATCTATAAAAGTTTATTATCTTACTAAAATATATATTATAATGCATTTTGCACAATAAATCTTGTAGTGATGTCAATATTGTGTTATCAAACTATACAAGTGTCTAGATGTTGCTGGTCAAAATTTTAAAAAATGATTTCGAACAAACCTAGGTGAACTCAAATTTATGATTGTAGTATGTTTTTAAAAGGTGGCCGGACGGCCCGAGCATATAGAATCTTTAAGTATTTTGCACACAAATTTTATATACATGTTTGCTGACACGGTGAGTCTCTCTTCCACGAAATGCTAACAGAAATTTGATGGCCCTTGCAGCACATTTTCTCGAGCACACTATATCATGTATATAGCCAAATGTGTTCTCAAAGGTGAGTCTTTTTTACGCCTTTTGCTTCACACATTTCAAGTGTCCAGACTCTCATTGCCGCCGCTAGCTTGACGGCGGCCGCCGGCCAGCGAGCAAACATTGGCGATATATCTACTAGCGACCGCCCCGCGCGTCCTGTTTCCGGCACACCGCCCTAATCGGCCTCTCGATTATTCCCAGACGCAACGTTGTCCGAGGCCGTCGCCGTACGTCGACGACGGATCGATAGTTTCAGTCCAGCCTAAACCTACAACCCTACGCCCTAGCCCGGACAAGCAATGGCTTTCCCGTTACACGGACAGCTCGACCCCAACTCGCCTCCCTGATCGACACCGCAGCGCAATGTCGCCGTCGACCCGGCCGGAGAGCACGGACGGCGACGAGCTGCATCGCTTGATGATGTTGGGTCGGTTCGCGCCTTCGTGCTGCCGCTGTCAGACAGACCAGGCACATCCGTATTGCACCTGGTTCTTGCTGTTTGCTTGTTGCCGATGCCAGAGATGCCATGCCCTCGCTCTACGGCGGGGCTAGAGCTACTCCTCCTAGCCCTACGCTCCTAGCTGCTTCGTTCGATTTGTCACCGAGTCGAGGGCCTTTGTGGTCGGTTTCGACATGAATTCGAAGCTTCTCGTCGGATTTGGAGCGAGAGGAACAGGGACACAAACTAGGCCATCAGTACGTGCGGCAAAGCGTGTCTACTACGTGTCGCGGCCACCTCCAGAACGAGAGCAGTGTCGTCAGGTGTTTGTCATCTCGAACTATCAGAAATTATATCCCAAAGAATAATGCCTGATCATGAGGTTCAGCATTGATGTGGTTCATTCGCTCTCGGTGTGTTTAAACAGGCTTCATTTTCATTCGCAGCAGGTACTCCCTGTGTTTATCATCGTATCACATTAGATTTTACACTCCATTGTCGTAAAAGACAAGGTTGATTAAACTAGTCTCGGTGTGGATTTCATCGACATAATTACGAGAGGAGAGGGAATTTCATCGTGCATGAGAGAAGTTTGATCCCATAAAACCAAATTTATAATGTGTACTCGCCTGTCCTAGAATAAATGCATTTCTTGATGTCCATATCCATCTCGAACTCTAGCCATGGCTAGCGGCCGGAGCGGCTCCAGGGAGGCCAGAACTGCTCCGAGGGTGGCCGGATCCGCGCCACGGTGGACCAGATCTGCGCGCTGCTGGCTCATCTCGGCCGGCTCCGACGAGGGCGGAGGCATCGGCGGCGGCGGGCGGACGGGCTGCGACGTCGCGGTGGCAGTCGGCCACCCGGCTCTCCGTCGCCTGTTCCGCGTCCGGGGCCGCCGGATCTGCCTCCCTGGGGCCCGTGGTGGCGAATCCGCTCGGAGGAGGCCGACGCCTCATCAACGGGCAGCTCCGCTCGGTGGCGTCACCGGGAGGCTACAAGGACAGATCCAGGTGAAAACCTAAGAACCGATTCGCTGGTTCGGGCGGCGGCAGTATCTGGATGTTGCTTTCCTCTTGAGGCGTCGTCTTGGAGTCCTTGATGGCGACACCATGATTAGCTTGGAGCAATGGTGGTGGGTGGCAGATCGACACCATCTACGTCCAACAGATTTCTTTCGAGGTCACTTCGATGCTTAGATAACAGCCGATGCATGGTCCATGAGGTGGCGGTCGGTGTTGGCCGGATTTGTTCTTGTTTGGCAAATCAAAGCGGAGGTGACCACATTCTTGGTTGCCGATCCGCTGGAGAAGACCGCCGGGGAGCGACGACAAGATTTATATGTCTCATTCCTTACTTAACGATGACCGAAGATAGGAGATCGGCGTTCATGGTGGCTACAAGTGACCTCAATAGATTTTGGACTAGACGGTCTTTAGTACTGATTTTCATGTACTAAAGTTCTTTAAGATATTTTCTTAGATGTTTGTAATAAACAAGGCTGTGTGCAGTCACGCAGAGGCCAGCAGGCTGTGTGCGTTACTGCAGAGGCCGGAATTGCAATTCCATTTTCTAAAAAAATATCAGAAATATATTTATTGTGAGACGGAGAAACATATTTTGGAGTGAATATAAATACCGAGCAACAGGCCTAGCTAGTAGATGCCTAGGAGTACTAGATGTCAATCTCCAGTCAGTCATTCGATCAAGTACAGCCCCGTTCGAGAGAAATCGAGATACTCCAGCAACTACACCAAGATCAATCCCCAAATGCAGCCGACATATCTTTTGTCGTTTTTATATCATAAACACAAACAGGTCCCCACGATTACCATCCTCTCAGGGAACTGTGAAGCTCAGCGCACAGTGCCTGAACATTCGGCCGTACAAGACAAACAGTCCCGGCAGAAACAGCTTCCTCTTCTCGCTCTCCGGTCGACGTGATGCTCCAGTAGCACGAAAGCTCCATCCTCGTACGCCATTCGCCGATGTCTTGATAGCTCGACGGCCGCCGTACTGACGTCGGCGTCAGCGCGTCACCGTGTTCCCGACGCCGCCAAGAGCCCGAGACATCTCTAGAACCGGCGCTGCACATGTTTCTCTTGCCCGACGGTAACGTCCTGCGCGGTTTCTTGCGCTGGCCAGACGGCTGAAAACGAAAACCTAGATGCCTAGCTAGGAGCCCTGCGTTCCTTGTTGCAACTTGCACCCGTTTTATTTGTGGACACGTCACGCGCACAGGACGACGGCGGCCGGCGGCGGCGGCCAAGCCGGCAAAGCTGGACGGCCGGGCTACTTCTGTGCTGCCACGGGCCGAGCCGCCCCTGGCCAGACGTCAAGGCTACCCCCGATTTGTCATGGCGACGCATGCGCGACCGCGACGGCACGGCGGGGCCGGGGGCGGCGGGCGCCGGCTCGCCCCGTCGCCGTCGCCTGGCGCGCGGCCCTTTCCGCGTCCCGCGACCGGCCGCTCCGCCGCCCCCCGCGCAAGCGCAACTTGCAGGCTCCCCCGGCCTCGGGCGCACGGCAATGTCGTCGTCGGTGCGTCGCGCGCCACGAGAGCACTCCGGCCGGCCGGTTGGCCCCCGCCGCGTCGCCGTCGGTTCGTTTTGCGGCGACAAGATCGGTGTGCGTCGCGCCCATCGGTGCAGCGCGCGTTGCCTGGCTGCATCCCGTGCGTCGGATTTGTTAATGTCACGACGGAGACTGAACGACCTGGCCGGGCCTTGCGATGTGCAACGACCATCCACGTATGTACTGTTCTCCGATTGATTGATCAAAAACTTTTTTATATATAAATTGTCGTCTGGAAAATCAGCTTGTATATTAGGTCATGTACAAATTGTCTTTCAAATGACCATCTTATAAGTTTTCTTAGATAAATTGGCCGAGATAAAACTTTGAAAATTAGAAGAGAGGGCGACCATGCAAGCGTCTCAAAGGTAGTTCCAAATAGAGCTGCCCAAAAAACTCGAGACTCATGAGCTACTCGTGTTCGGTATGTCTTAGACTACTTATTGCGAGATCGGCTCGCACACTAAACGATCCAAACTCAATCTTGATCTAAAGCTCGTGAGCTTTTCAAGCTTGAGATCGAGAAACTCAAGTAATCTTGTTGGTTACCAAGGTACGACTTTGCAAAGTGTATACACATGTATTTTAATTTTTTTTGTCCACACATTCTCTAAATCCCAAAGTTCGACAAATAAGACAACGAGCCAAGTCTAATTGCCATATATACTTTGGTTACTTAATAAGTTTATAACTGATAAAAATATCGAGGCTTGTGAATTACTTGTGGCTGGCTTTGCTTTAAACTCGACTCGTGATCGTCTTGACTTACAAACCAATCAAGCTCGAGCTCGGCTCATTTATAGCCTAAATTGCAAACGGAGTGAGCAGCGTTAACAAATATTCTCATTCATTAATGCATTGCGGCACTGTCACCCTAGAGGTAGAGACAAAGTTTCTCGTGATAATGCCCTCACAACGATTAGCCCTAGTGCAGGGGTGGAGCTAAGGGGGGCTAGAGCCCCACCCCCCGACGCGCGCCCAAGGTACACACACCTTGGAAGCTCCACTGGAGCAAGAGATGGTGGAAGAGAAGAAGGAAGGAGAAAGAAGAAGAAAGAGAGAGAAAAGAGGGAGATGAGAGCACCCTCGCCACTGCCCAAGTGTACAGTATGTAAGCACCAATACAAATTGATGTTTACAACGGTTCAATGAGGGAGAGGAGTCAGAGGAGATTCATTGCGTCTAAATATCTAAGCTTTTAATACAAAGAGCTAAAAAGTCAGTATATAGTTAGATTTTCAAATATACTATGAACAAAAATAACTAATCAAATGACTCATATAAATTTTGATTTATAATAACCAAAATATAGACTAAAAATAGAAAATAGAAGAGTCTATCAAATTCAATATAGGAAAAGCAAGGTCATTTTTAGTACAAACTGTAGTAAAGGAGGGATTTGTAGGAGTTCAAATTATGTAATACATAACCTCCACTTTATTGAGCTCTTTACTTCACTACTAGTCCAAACTAAGGGGTACCGACAACCAGTAATCAGCAGGGAGGTTGTAGAAGCATCATCATGAAAGTGCAAATGCAACTATGTTTGATAAATTCATCAAGAAAACACAAAAACTATGAATTAGCCCATTGTAAATTTACGGTGTCTTAGATAAACAACTCTAACCATTAGTTGCGCTATTTGAACAGGCCAACTTGCTAGTCCAATTAGGACTAGAATAATTCAGATGATATTTCTTTGCAACTATAAGATGTTGCGCATGCACACTACACCACACACTGACATACCTGCGATTGCGTTCAAGTCACACACGGCCACAAATAATTTCATCATAGGAAAAAGGTATAAATTACTTTCTAAACTATTTTTTGGTTCAACTTACTCCCACCACTATGGTATTTGGTCCAATTTACCCATCGATAAATTTATCTTTTTTGTTTCTCAATGTACAAGTGGAGTCTTAACTTCATTTTTTGCAGGACAATAGCGTACATCGTAACATATGTTACAAAAATATATCTTGAATTTTTCATCATTATTTGACATGGTACAACTTTAATAATAAATTAATCCTTGGGATGCAAAATTATAAGCAAAATAATAATAAGAATTTCACAATATATTTTTTTAAACACGTGTTGTGATGCCCACTGCCACCCCAAAAAATTAAAGTAAGATTGCACTTGTTTATGGAGAAAAAAAGACAGATGTATTACAGGGTAAAGTAAACCAAATAACATAGTTTAAGGGTAAAATGGACTAATAGTTTACATTTTTATCCAAACTTTGGTTATACTTAGGGGGATAATTTTAACGTTTTCCCCTCGTGTGTACTACTTGTGTATCCATGCCACCTAACTCAAATGGCCCAGTTCATATAGGAGGAAGCAATCACTAGCTTTGTGGTGCTCCACTTGCTGAACGAACAACACTCGTCGAGTGGAAAAAGTACAAGATTATAGTCCTGAAAGGCCATAACCAGTCAACCAAAACAAAAATTTTACCGATGGATAATTCCCCAAGAGTAGATATACCTATTTTTACCGTAATTTTGTTTCCGTAGGTTTGTGTCCTGACGGTAAAAACGCTCATGGACCGATGGTACAAATTGTTATTGTAGCAGTGAAAAGAACCGTCACAATAACACCGGCTGGGTTGTAATGAGACATTCACACGTGCTCGGCTGCTGGGAACAACACCTCGGCATGCACTTGCTTTGCAATCGCATATAATCCTACAGATCTGGTAGCATCGGCCATGGATAGAGTAGAAAACCACTTTCTTGAGCTCTTTATTTCACTGCTAGTCCAAACTAAGGGAGTAAGGGGTACCAACAATCAGTAATCAGCAGGGAGGATGTAGAAGCATCATCATGAAAATGCAAATGCAACTATGTTTGATAAATTCATCAAGAAAACCCAAAAATTATGTATTAGCCCATTGTAAATTTATGGTATCTTAGATAAACAACTCTAACCATTAGCCGCGCTATTTGAACAGGCCAACTTGCTAGTCCTAGCACTAGAATAATTCAGGTGATGTTTCTTTGCAACTATAAGGTGTCGCGCGTGCACACTACACCACACACTGACATATCCGCGATTGTGTCCAAGTCACACATGGCTTCGAATAATTTCATCACAGGAAAATATATGAATTACTTTCTAAACTATTTTTTGGTTCAACTTACTCCACCACTATGGTATTTGGTCCAATTTACATGTTGATAAGATTTATGTTTTTTTAAGGATAATAGCGTACATCGTAACACATGTTACAAAAATACATCATGAATTTTTTGTAATTATTTTGACAAGGTATGACTTTAATAATTAGTTAATCCTTGGGTTGCAAAATTATAAGGAAAATAATGATGATAAATTCACAATATATTTTGTTAAAATAAGTAAGATTGCACTTATATGTGTAGAAAAAAAGATAAATGTATTAGAGGGTAAATTGAAGTAAATAACATAATTTAGGGGTAAAATGAACCAAGAAATAGTTTACAGATTTATCCAAACTTTTGTTATACTTAGGGGAATAATTTGGACTTTCCCCCCTCATGTGTACTACTAGTGGCGAATCCAGAGCTAGGACAAAGGAGGGGGGGGGGGCTCATTTTCCCCTTCTATTTCTCTTCTCTTCCCTATTTCTTTTCTTCTTCTTCCTCTTCTTCTTCGTCCTCTTCACTCATGGCTAAAATTTCCTAGGGGGGCTTAGGGAGGCTCCATGGACACCNCAGCCCCCCCTCAGATCCACCAATGTGTACTACTCGTGTATCCATGCCACATTGCCACCTAATAATTCACTGCAACTCAAATGGCCCAGATTCATACAGGAGGAAGCAATCACTAGTTTTGTGGTGCTCAACTACTGAATGAAAAACATTCGTCGAGTGCGTTTCATTGATCGTTAAGTTTATTTACCGACGGGTCGCGCTCGCGTCCGAGCGCGCGACGGCGCGGCGTCTTCTTCTTCCTCCATCCCCGGCCCTAGAAGGAAGGGGCCCGTGGGAGGAAGGCCGGCTAGGCGGCGGGGACGGCGGCGGGCGGCCTTAGGGCCCTGGCGGCGGTGGATGTCACACCCGATTTTGTAAACAAAACCGAATGACTATCATATGTGCGCCAGGATCAGTTTACACATATATGAGACTTCATCAGTGATATAAAAGACAGTGCAAAACGTAAATCATATTAAATACAACTATTACACTCACGAAAGCGAATTACTAGCAGCGGAACCTTCAAAACTTCTCCACAAGCAGCTGACTGGGGGAACACGTACGCCTAAAAACTTCCAAAATACTCCACCGAAACCTCCTGTCTAAGCCTGAGCCGCAGATAAAGCAAGGTTGAGTACACTTATGGTTGGTACTCAGCAAATGTAGAGCAAAAGCATAATGACATGCAAAGGCTTATCAAGGAAATAGTTTGGCTTCTAATTAAATTGCTTTAAGCACTTAAGTTGGTCAAATTTTATTTAGCATCATAATTACTAAAGTATAAGTATATACCAACCCAATTAAGCATATGGTCAACCCAATTAAGCATATGGTAACCCATAAGCATCATCACCATAAATAAATCAATTTAATTCTTCTTTCGATATATTAATCATGTGAGGGTCCAGGCCGCTCATGACCGCGAGCACGGCTATTGCAATAGATTTTTAGACACTCTGCAGAGGTTGTACAGCTTTCCCCACAATTCGTGTTTCTCATTATGCCCGGGTTAATTACTCCCTTCAACACTTCCTTTGGTGAGGGGCCAGAGAATCACTACGAAGCCTTTCCAAAGAATTTCCCAATGTGTGTGTGCTCCCTTGCCAGACGGGTCTATAAAAGGCGCACCTTCCTGCCCCCGCACCTCTGCTCACAAGCCTTGCCGGTAGCAACCAGCCCATACCACACATGCAGTGCATCCACACAACAAAGGGATCTTCTAATTACTTAGCTAAGACCAGAGCCATGTGGTATTGTGGTTGTACGGGAAATCCCGGGTGGTTCTCCATGTTCCGATTAATCAATGTGGTCTTGGTTTAACATTCTCATAAGATCATGTATATCATATATAAAAGATATCACAATATTATTATCTTCACATTTAGTGTAAACCAATCCCATGTATAGCCACTAAGCAAATACTACCCAACACTAATATTAAACCCAGGTTGACAAGGTAGGATTGAAGAAAACTAGTCATCCTAACTATGGGACCCATCATGATTATAAGCATGCAAGCAATAGCGAACTACGGTGTATAAGCATGTCATATGGTTATTAGGACAAAAAGTATGATCAAGAATACACTTGCCTTAAATCCAGCTAATAAATGCTATGGCTCAGGGACTTCTCAAACGAATCCTCGAACAAACCTTGAGAACCACGAACGTTGCTCCTATACGCAATCACGGGGTCACACATGCAAGGAAACAATACAACAAATAAGAAACAATACACCAAACATGGGCAACAGTACAAAGGAACGGTATAAAGGTATAGATCAAGTCCTTACGGTCACGTGAGCTGAAGAATCACTCGAATCGGAGTTGAAACGATCAAGATATGGATAAAACGGTGTTCCAAGGACTTAACTGTGAAGAACAGGAATTTCAGGGGTTAAATTGAAGAAATCCGAGGGCATATACATAATTATGTATAAAACCTTGAGGGCTAACGAGTAAAAAGAACGGACTGGACGGCGGGTTAGATAAATCAAAAGCTCGAGGGTTAAACTGCAAGATAAAAGGACTCAAATGTAAATATTTTCAACAGAACCAGGACGGCGGGTTTATTACCAATAAGTCCAGGTTCTCTTTAGCAAAAACTGCTCGGCTGACCGGTACTCGGCTCAGTTGACTTGGATCTGGACCGTTGAATCGAGATCGGACGGCTCACGGGCGCTCAGGCATCGTCCGGTCACCGGCGTCGACGGCTGACGGTGGCGAAGGGCGGCGCCGCGGCGGAAGCTCGCCGGAGCCGAGCGATTTCGGGGCTCCGGTGCACGGTTTGCGAAGAGGAAGGTCTCTAGACGAAGCTTGGGACCTCGCGAACTCAACTAGGATGCTCTCGTCGGTGATTAAGGGATGGAGACGGCGCGCGACGGTGAACGGCGGCTCGGCCTGCGGGGTGTGCGATGCGGGCGAGGTGGCGGCCTCGGTCTCGGGGTTCTGGGCGTCGGGGAAGCGTCCAGCTGCTCCTGCGGGCACAAGGGAGGGGTCAGGGACGAGCGCGGCGTTCTCTTGGCGGCGGAAATCAAGCGGCGGCGGTGCTTACCAGAGCGGATGGCGACGGCGGCGGTGCTCGGGTGCGAAAGCGAGAGCGAGGGGGGGCCTAGGGGTAGCTTTATAGGGTGGAGGTCCGGGAGGATAAGCGTGCGCGAAGTCCGGGGCGGATTGGGGTCGGGCGCGCAAAATCCGGCGGTGGTTGGACGCGGCGGCGCCGGACTCGGGCTCGAGTCCGAGCCGGAGGGGACGACGGTGGGGGCTGACGGGCGGGCCCCATGGGTCAGCGGCAAGAGGAGAAGACGCCCAGGCGCCGGGGCGTGTTCGCGGCAGGGAGGCAGAGCGGGAGCGGGGGCGCGAGCGGCTGGGCCAGCTGGGCCGGACTGGGCCGAGCGGGGAGAGGAGAGGGAGGCGATGCGAGCTGGGCTGGGAAATTTAGGGGGCAAAGGTGAACCGGGCCGAGAGTTCAAGGGCTAAAAACAGACTAAACTAAAAACAACTAAACCCACTCAAACAAATGCTATTCAAATTCGAATTTAAAAGAGTTTAAACTCAAATTTGAAAAGCAACCAAACAAAAACAGATTCAAATACATAAAACAACAATACACTTATTGAGGCTAATTAAATAATTATTTAATTCCATAAAATCCTAGATAATTCCCATTAATTCCAAGAAATTCATTTATGCCTCCAATAAACCCTAGAAAATTACAGAAATATTCCTACAATTTCTTGTGATGAAAATTAGGGTGTTACAAACCTACCCCCCTTAAAAGAATCTCGTCCTCGAGATTAGGATGAACTTGCGAAGAGATCGGGAAATTCCGCCATTAACTCATCTTCTCTTTCCCAAGTTGCTTCATCCTCTCCATGACGACTCCATTGCACCTTGCACATCTTGATCACTTTACTTCTGGTAACTCTTTCAGCTGTCTCCAATATTTTTACTGGATGCTCCACATAAGTCAGATCATCTTGCACATTCACTTCTTCCATTGGTAACTGCTCTTCAGGCACTCTGAGGCACTTTTTAAGCTGTGATATATGGAAGACATCATGCACATCTGACAAACTAGCTGGCAACTCCAACTGATAAGCTACTTCACCCTTTCTTTCAAGAATCTTGAATGGCCCAATGAATCTAGGTGACAATTTTCCCTTCACTTTAAATCTGCGCAAACCTCTGATAGGAGAAACTTTCAAATACACATAATCACCAACTGCAAAAGTTAACTCCCTTCTCCTAACATCAGCATAACTCTTCTGTCTAGACTGGGCTGTCCTCAGATTCTCTCTGATAATCTGAACCTGTCGCTCTGCCTCTTGTAGGATTTCAGGACCAAACACCTGACTTTCTCCTGTTTCACTCCAATATAATGGAGTTCTGCACTTCCTTCCATACAAAGCCTCAAAAGGTGACATCTTAAGGCTTGCCTGGTAGCTGTTGTTATATGAGAACTCTGCATACGGTAAACTATTATCCCAACTTTTTCCATGTTTCAAGGCACAAGCTCTCAACATATCCTCCAAAATCTGATTGGTCCTTTCTGTCTGTCCATCTGTCTGAGGGTGATAGGCAGAACTGAAACTCAGCTTAGTATCCATAGAGTCATGCAACTTCTGCCAGAATCGTGATGTAAACTGAGTACCTCTGTCTGATACGATCTTCTTGGGCACACCATGCTGACAGACAATACGAGACATATACAACTCTGCTAGCTTGGCACTGGTATAAGTGGTCTTGACTGGAATGAAATGAGCAACCTTAGTCAAACGATCCACAATAACCCAAATAGAATCATAACCATCACGTGTACGGGGCAATCCAACAATAAAATCCATGCTGATTTCTTCCCACTTCCATTCAGGTACCTTTAATGGTTGAAGCAATCCTGCTGGTCTCTGATGTTCAGCCTTAACTCTCTGGCACACATCACACAACGCCACATGAGTACCAACATCTCTCTTCAACCCATACCACCAGTACCTTTCTTTCAAATCCTGATACATCTTAGTACTTCCAGGATGAATAGAGTAAGCAGAATCATGAGCTTCTCTTAATATCTTATCTCTGAGCTGTGCCACATCAGGCACACAAATCCTCTTTTTGAACCAAATAGTACCATGCTCATCTTCAGTAAAATCAGGGGCTCTTCCAATTGCCATAAGCTCCTTGATTTCCTTGATCTTCTCATCATTAAGCTGACCTTGGCGAATCTCCTGCTCAAGAGTAGACTCAACTTCCATAGTCACTCCTTCAGTATGTGCAATAAATCCAAGGTTCAATCGCGCAAACTCTTCACATAGCTTCTCTGGCATCTGATGAGTCAAATGGGTATTAGCATGACCCTTCCTGCTCAAAGCATCTGCAACCACATTGGCCTTACCAGGATGATAGTGTATCTCCAGATCATAATCCTTGATCAATTCTAGCCAACGACGTTGCCTCAAATTCAGATCCTTCTGCGTGAATATGTACTTCAGGCTCTTATGGTCAGTATAAATCTGGCACTTGTTCCCAAGCATATAGTGCCTCCAAATCTTCAATGCATGAACCACTGCTGCTAACTCCAAATCATGAGTAGGATAATTCAACTCATGTTTCCTCAACTGCCTGGATGCATAAGCTATAACATGTCCTTCTTGCATAAGAACACATCCAAGGCCCTGACGAGAAGCATCGCAGTAGATATCAAAACTCTTATGAATATCAGGCATCACTAACACTGGAGCAGTAGTTAGCCTTTTCTTCAACTCTTCAAAACTGGCTTGACATGCATCTGACCACCTGAATTCTTTCCCTTTCTCTAATAATGAAGTGAGGGGCTTCACTATTTTAGAGAATCCTTCTATAAATCTTCTGTAGTAACCTGCCAATCCCAGAAAACTCCTGATCTCAGGCACATTCTTTGGTGGCTCCCACTTCAGAACATCTCTAACTTTGCCTGGATCAACTTTTATTCCACCATCTGTAATGACATGACCCAGAAAAGATACTTCCTTCAGCCAAAACTCACACTTACTGAATTTGGCATAGAGCTGATTCTCTCTGAGCTTCTGCAATACTAGCCTCAAGTGTTCCTCATGTTCCTCTTCATTCTTGGAGTAGATCAAAATATCATCAATGAATACCACCACAAACTTATCCAAGTACTCCATAAACACCTTGTTCATCAAATACATAAAGTAGGCAGGAGCATTAGTCAAACCAAAAGACATAACTGTATACTCATACAAACCATATCTGGTAGTGAAAGCTGTCTTCTGGATATCTGATGGCCTGATCTTCAACTGGTGATAGCCTGAACGCAAATCAATCTTGGAGAATACCTTGGCTCCTTTCAACTGATCAAACAGATCCTCGATCCTGGGCAGAGGGTACTTATTCTTGATAGTAACTTCATTCAATGATCTGTAGTCAACACACATCCTCTGTGTACCATCTTTCTTCTCAACAAAGATAACTGGTGCTCCCCAGGGTGATGAACTAGGGCGTATGAAACCCTTATCCAACAACTCTCTCAGTTGTTTCTTCAGTTCTTCCAGTTCATCAACTGACATTCTATAAGGTCTCTTGGAAATAGGAGCTGTACCAGGTAGAAGCTCAATGAGGAACTCGATATCCCTATCTGGTGGCAAACCTGGCAAATCATCTGGGAACACATCTGGAAACTCACATACTACTCTGATCTCAGCAACTGTAATACTCTTAACTTGATTTGCACTTGCCTGTATTGAATTCAGTTGCTTCTGGCTGATCTGAGTATGACTTTTACCTTCATTAATCACCTCATGTTGCACTACGGCTTTCCTTTGGTTGTTTCCACCAAACAAATGCGGGTATTTCTGTGGACACATGCCCTTGTCATGTCCTTTTTGCATGCAATGGAAACAAGTCTTCATACTTGGAGCTTTTGATTTTCCAGACTTGACCTGCAAACTCTTTGGCTCTGGCTGAATGGATGCTTGATAATGATCAAGTTGTGCTCCATAGCTGATTTCTGGGACTTGAGCTTGGTTGGAGTGGCCATATTGGTGGACTGGATAACTCTGCACCTCAGTCTGCTGAGTAAGACGGAAACGAGTTCTGC
>CM014275.1:11602125-11657576 GCA_004135705.1 Alloteropsis semialata
CCGGCCCCCTCCACGCCGGCGCCCTCCACGCCGGCCGCCCTCCTCCACGCCGGCCCCGGCCCCACTCCACGCCGGCCCCGGCCCCTCTGTGTACGAGCCCTCCACGCCGCGTCGCGCGAGTCAGCCGAGCGGGGCTGACGTCAGCCCCTGCTCGGCTGACGTCACCTTTTTTTCTTTAATTAATTATGTATTTGTTATAGAAAATGATTATTAGAAAATGCATTGGAAATTGTTAGAAATTATTTATAAATATGTTGGAAATGTGTTTGGAAATTGTTTAGAATTTGATAGAATTTGGTAGAATTTGATAGAATTTGGTCAATTTTGATAGAATTTGATAGAATTTGATAGGATTTGATAGGATTTGATAGGATTTGATAGGATTTGATAGAATTTGATCGAATTAGATATAATTTGATAGAATTTCATACAATTTTAGAAATTACTTTGTAATTGGTTGAATTTGATATAATTTGATTGAAATTCATCGAATAAGATATAATTTCATAGAATTTCATACAATTTTAGAAATTACTTTGTAATTGGTCGAATTTGATATAATTTGATATAATTTTATGGAAATTCATCGAATTTGATTGAAATTCATCGAATAAGATATAATTTCATAGAATTTCATACAATTTTAGAAATTACTTTGTAATTGGTTGAATTTGATATAATTTGACATAATTTGGTAGAATTTGATAGAATTTGATCGAATTTGATAGAATTTGATAGAAATTGATAGAATTTGATAGAAATTGATAGAATTTGGTTGAATTTGATAGAATTTGATCGAATTTGGTAGAATTTGATAGAATTTGGTTGAATTTGATAGAATTTGGTCAATTTTGATAGAATTTGATAGAATTTGATACAAATTGATAGAAATTGATAGAAATTGATAGAAATTGGTAGAATTTGATAGAATTTGATCGAATTTGGTAGAATTTGATAGAATTTGGTTGAATTTGATAGAATTTGATAGAATCTGATAGGATTTGATAGAATTTGATATAATTTGATAGAATTTGATCAAATGTGATAGGATTTGATCAAATTTGGTAGAATTTGATCGAATTTGATCGAATTTGATATAATTGTTATTTCATGTATATTTGATAGACGGAAGACGAAATGAATATGACAGAAGAGGAAATGAACGTGTATATGATGGAACAAATCGCAAAAGGCAGTGCACGTGCCACAAACCTTCTCGACGTCGACGAGGAGGCAGGTGGTGACGATGGCAGCCAATACCTGAATATGTCAGGTGATGGCATGGAAGAACCTGCCGCTGGAAGTGTTCGGGCCGAGGAGGTATATATGTATACATATTGTCAATATCGAATATATATATGTTCAAGCATGAAATCTTAATATATACATTTCTTTCTCGTACATGTAGTCCTCAGGCTCACAGCCTTCTGGGTCCTCATCATCGAAGAAGACGAAACGTGGCCCGACCAAGAAGTTAGAGGGCAGACTTGTAATCACTGATGTGGCAGAAGATGGTCGGCCAGTTGCGCCAGAGAAAGCTGCTATAAAGATGGCCAATCAGTGTGGTGTTCTAGTGAGAGACCACGTGCCCATCAGCCTGCAGAGGTGGAAACCCTGCGATGATGCTACATACGTGCCGCAATCAGAGAAAGAAATGCTATGGGCCAGTCTGCAAGAACATTTCGCGGTGCCTCAAGGTTCAGAGGCAAGAGTCAAAATTGGGCTCTAAAGACGATGTGTACTGCATTTCAAACATGGAAGAAAAACATGTACAAGAAATATGCCGAGAAGAACCTGACACCCAACTTCGATGATTACCCAAAGCTGAGGGATCATTGGGATTCCTTCGTGCAGTACAGGCGGTCGGAGTTAGGTGAAAAGAACTCGCGACAGAATAGGATCAATGCCGCGAAGAAAAGATACTTCCACTCTCTTGGACCAACTGGCTATAAGAAGAAAATTCATATCTGGGACAAGATGGAAGAAGATTTGGTTGCCAGGGGAATCACGCCGGCGACAATGCATTGGCCCGAGCGATCAAGGCATTGGTACTACGCACAAGAGAGAAGAGTGGAGAACTTGGAAAGAGAGCTTCGGGAGACAAAGGCCGGCATCCCAGACATGGTGTCTAGACAGCTACAGACATTGCTGAGCCAAGGGCAGACGGTGCCGGGAATAGTACATGTACCAGCTGGTGGATCAGCTGATGGTGTTAGCCCGCCCTCCCAACGTCGCAGCAGTGTTGCTTCCACAGAGCTCCCACCTGCCGATGCCGGGGACGAGAGTGCTCGCTATCCAGTGGACGAAATCACTCTGCGTACGCCATGTGAGCTTCATATACCAAGCCGGAACTTATCCACTAAGGTGGCTTACGGTATGGCTTATCCGGTGGAGCAAGGGCAGACCATTCATGGGGCACAGATTCCAAGTGGCTACTGCAAGGTGGGGGTCGAGCAGATTTGTGAAGGATATGATGAATTGGAGCTCGACATCCCAGGTGGCGACGAAGAAAAGACGTTAGCGGATGCTGCCCACGGCAGTATCATTCTATGGAAGAAGCGTTACGTCAAATTTCGCAGTCAAGGGCCGTCAGCTACTCCACCCAGGGATCCCCCGCAGCCACCGTCACCTTCAAGAAGGGCCGAGGATGACCCAGAGCTGCCACCTCCAGGTCAGGATGATGCCGGCTCACACAGGTCTCCTCCTCGACCAGCACGGCATCCCCCAAAGCGCCAAGCTCCGCCCCCACGGCGGACTACTCGCCAGAAGCGCCAAACGGTGGACAAAGAGCCTACGACCGAAGAAGAAAGGTTGGCCGCCATAAGGAAGAAAAGAGCCTACGACCAAACTGACGAGGAAACTGCTTTGGTGGTCGCAGCCCAGGTCAAAGAGCATTTCAAACCAGATGAGCCAGAGAAGCCGGTGCCCATAGATCCGACAGCGAAGACATTTTTCACAAAAATGAGCGCGGCGAATCAGAAGAGATTCTTGCCCTCCGACTACGACCGCCAGCTTGCAAAGTCTTATGATAAGCAGAAACAACAAGCCAGCAGTGGATCCTCGGTGAAGAAGGCGGCCACTCCTAAGAAGAAACAAGTCGGTCAGAGCTCGGCTAAGAGGACACAAGGGCAACAGGAATATGACGACGAACAGCTTGCGTTGTTGTGCGAGCAAACAGGCCTCTCAGCGGCAGAACTTTTATCGGGCACGGGCGCAATTCCTGTGGCAGCACCTGTGGAAATTTGGAAATTTGAATATGGCAAACCAATGCTGCCCCCAGATTCTTTGAAGTCCCTAACCACTCAAGCATTCCGATTTCATGAGTGGTACATGAAGGCGTCCAAAAAGGGTAGACAGATTCTCAATGTTTTGATAAAAGACCGTGATTACTTCCGTGGGCATAGTCTCTTGATTTTGGATTTCAAGGATGTGTATGATTTGTACCATCAAGATGCCATAGACCTCTCATTGATGAGCTGCTGGGTTGTGTAAGTTTCTTTCACTGATCTATTCTCGCAATACTTGCTTTCTTAATTATAATTTTCAACAATAACAATCTATTCTTGTCATGTAGGATGGAGATCCATACATGCCGTGAAAAATCGTATGATGATGTCGGCTTCATGGATCCATTGATGGTAAATGCCGTAACTGTAGACAGTAACCCACTAGAGACGGTGGACAACATATACATGTACCTGGAGAGACAAAGAAGCAAGACTTACATTCTTTTGCCATACAATTTTCAGTAAGTACTTCTCTCTATGTATGTATAACTTTAAGACTTTGTTGTCAATACTTGTGCATGTATTTATATATATATATACAGCTTCCACTGGATACTGCTTGTGATAATCATAAACACCGGTCAAATTGTTGTCATGGACTCACTGCGGAACCACAAGAGGATTACCAAGCAGTTTTAGACTTGATTGACATGGCATGGACACGTTTCCGTGCGAAACAAAAAGGAAATTTCAAACAAAAACTGGATGTGAAGACGGACTTTCCGGTACGTGGCTGGTGTACCCGCATATCTCGTAAAATCACACTAATATATAGTTGTTACGTCTAACTTTATTCTTCTCCACTATCAGTGTGCCAGACAGGAAGCAGGGACGAATCTATGCGGATACTACGTCTGCCAGTGGATCCATACATTTGTTTCTCCCAAAAAAGCGACTCAAGAAGAACTCATGGTATGAATTAGATTATTAGTGTATATAGAAATTAGATTATTAGTGTATATGGAAAATAGATTATTAGTGTATATGGAAATTAGATTATTAGTATGGAAATATTAGTGTATATGGAAATTAGATTATTAGTGTATATGAAAATTAGATTATTAGTGTATATTGAAATAAGATTATTAGTGTATATGGAAATTAGTTATTAGTGTATATGGAAATTAGATTATTAGTGTATATGGAAATAAGATTATTAGTGTATATGGAAATTAGATTATTAGTGTATATGGACATTAGATTATTAGTGTATATGGAAATATGATTATTAGTGTATATGGAAATATGATTATTAGTGTATATTTATTATGAATATATTTATTATACTTTGTTATTTCATGTATACTTTGTTAATTCATGTAAACTTTGTTACTTGGTTAGAAATGATTATTAGTTATTGATTATTGTTTAGAATGATTATTAGTTATTGTTTTGAAATGATTATTAGTTATTGTTTAGAAATGAATGTGTTAGGATATTTTATAATTACATGCAAAATTTATTTATTATATGAATGAATGATTATTAGTTACTTGTTTAGAAATGATTACATGCAAAATTTATTTATTATATGAATGAATGTTGTCATTTGTGATTAATGCAGAGGATGTTTTACATGAAGTGCTCCCAATGAAACAAAAAGCAATAGCTATTGCGGACCAACTATTTGGATTCATTATGGACCAAGTTATAAGTCCACTGGGAGAGTACCACCATGACGGAACCGCTATCGCTCAATTGGACTCCCTTTCCGCTCCTTCTTCCAGTTCTGCTCGTGAATTGTAAATAACTTTTAAATGCTCTAACTTTTGTATTGGCCGATCTCAAATGTTTATATGTGAATGTTCGAAAAAAAATGCAATCAAAGTCGGGTCAAAATCAATTGACAATTGCGACGACTTCAATCTTATTGCGTGAAAGATCGTGTACGACATATGACATATGACGAGCAGACATGTAGACGCGTAGATTTGTATATAACTAACCCAAATATCAAACATTTAAAAAAAATAACCAAAAGAGCCTTTGGTACCGGTTGGTAACACCAACCGGTACCAAAGGCCCTCCCCCGCATGCCTACGTGGGGGGGTCCTTTGGTACCGGTTGGTGTTACCAACCGGTACCAAAGGCTCCCTTTGGTACCGGTTCTGGACCCGGTACCAAAGGCCGCCCCCCTTTAGTCACGGTGTCGCGGTACCGGTTCCAGAACCGGTATCTATGAGGGTTACGAACCGTGACCGATGAGAAGTTTTCTGGCAGTGGAACAACAGGCAACAAAGCCACCGGCCGGCCCGTGCGATTCCTGGCCCTGCTCTTACTTTACACAGAAAGGACCAGACGATCGAGAGATCGATGTTGGTTCACACGGACAGCAATTGGATTGGATCGATCGATCGTCGCATGCACACACAACTTGACAGACGGCAGTCGGCAGTGGCATCGTTATTCAGCTCTATCTACGTAGAAAAGTTTACATTCCAGTGGAGAGACAGACAGCATCATCGGGTACGTGGAGGGATTTCGAAAGATGCATCTCTATCTCAACGGCATGCACGCACGCACGCAGCTTTTAGCTCTACCTGGAACAGGGAGAAGGTATCTTAATTTTATGTGCTGGTAGTTACAATCAATCAGGCTCATCAGCTCGCGCACGGGTGCCGACCTGCAGGACGAGAGGTCTCTTTCCTGACCATCGACATTCAACCGTAACCATCTAAAAAGCAAGCGATCATGGCATCTTCTCTTTTCTCTTCCACCAGGTTTTGGTACTAGCTTAGGCACTACTATATATGCCTAGGATGGCTAGCTGCACCTATAGCAGCTAGCTAGGGGTTTTCTTTTTAGCCCAACCGCTTACTGTACGTGGGATTAAGGATTTAAGGGTACTCGTACTGATCTGGCTCGCTTTGCCTAAAATACTCAGGCCGCCGTATATTAGAGGAGCTGGAGAACACCTAATCTGCTCTCGTTTAGGTCACTTGCAAAATATAGTGATTGATGTACTTAAGGGATCATCCTGCTGTTTTTTTTCTTTTGTTGGATAATGCTGAAGGATATTCCATTATTGGTACCGGCCGCACGGGTCGAAGAGGATTATTACGTGTTATAATTAAGTTCTTCAGCTAGCAGCGGTTGTTTGTTGCAAGAAGTATATACATACATTCTTCAATAGCAGGGAAAAAGCCTGTACTCCCTCTGTATCTAAATATTTGTCGCCGTTTGATTATTTTAAAACTGTTTGACCTTTCGTCTTATTCAAAAATTTTATGCAAATATGAAAAAAGAGAAGTCACACTTAAAAGTACTATAGTGATAAAACAAATCACAAGCAAAATAAATGATGTACACAAAATATTTTAAATAAGACGAATGATAAAAGTCGTATAAAAAGTCAACGGGGACAAATATTTCGATAAGCAGATTCTCTGGCGCACGCAGCAGATCACGAGCGAATTAAAGCAAAAGGTTTCCCTCTTTACATCTCCACGGCTAGCCGATTCAGACATATCTCTCTTATCTATCTGTCTAGTGGCGTCGAATAATGGTGTCCCTATCTATAGCCAGGCTAGTACATAAAAGGTTTCTCTTTTATCGCAGTGCAAAATTCACACGCACAATGCTTTCTTGACGAAGAAGAATCACACGCTAATGAAGTGCCCGCAAAAGATTAGTAGTGCTGATTTGCCGATTAGACGGAGTCTCCAGTCCATATCAGGCGTATGCTAGAGCTGGTCACGGATTAGATCCACGAGGTTACCACTGATGCTTGACCAAGGAGCTGAGAAAGGTAGTGCATATTCTTATTCTCCCAGGTCCTCTCTACTCTGCTTTGCCGTTGCCGAGCGCACTCGCTCGCCCCATCTTGTTGCTAGCAGACAACCCGCCAACTCTACATTGCGTAGGTAATATATCTATAGAGCAACGCAACGTGGGGCCACACCCGCACGAGCGTGGCTTTATCGGGTCATCTCATTTCGCGATAGCTGGTAGCCCAGCGGTTACAAAAATTCTTACGAATTTCCCGTTCGCACTGGCTGTGCCGCCCGGTACGGAGCTCTGGACACAGCCTCGCAAGTTGCAACCGCTTCGCACGCAGACATTAATCTGATAAATGTCCTTCGCCTCCCACAGGACGTGTTTGTTGCTTCCATGTCTTATGATTAGAATGATGTTCAAGAATTAAATGAGCTGCCACCTCTGGGTCCGCAAATCCTGATCGGTCTGCCCTCCCGGCCTCCCGCTCGTGTACCCTAGCGCAGCCGTTTTCGGTAGAGTTTGTTGTTCATATAACGTCGTTCCTTAGAGCAAATATAATAGGATGGCATAGGGGGACTAAGAGAAATAACACATTATGATGAGTTGGAGGAGAGAGAGGAGAGGAGAGAGAATGAAAGCGGGCTGCAAGTTTAAAGCCCGCTCTCAGCCGGCTGCAACACGGATTCTAATAAATTGGTAAGAGAATGAGAGGGGGGAGATGGACCAAATAATAATGATGCAACTCGTCTCAATGGCCAACTATTATATGGGTTGGCTATTAGACTGGCTAAGAATGATATGGCAACACCACACAACCAGCAGTGGGCTGAATTATTAGTCATGCTCTAAGTCAGATCGACAGCGGGGCGTCTAATTTACGGTCGCCCAGTAGGAGCGAACCTTCCGGTCGATTTCCCGACACTGCAATCACACGGTTTTTTTTTCGCGCAGCGCGCCATTTCCTTTTTCCGCTTTTTTTGTCGTGTTTTTTCGCCGTCTCTCGCCATTCTCTTTCTGCGCGTTTTTTACCCTGTTTGCTGTGCTCTCTTTTCACGAAGCCAAATCATCCGGGACAGGGGAAAAAAGGGAGAAGAAAAGAGCAGAAAAAAAATAAGTTTCAAAGCTAGAATACAATACAAATAAAAAGAAAAATTGGTGCAAAACTTACTTACACAAGTTTTTTGAATTTCACATAAGTTTGAATACAAAAGTTTTCTATAACTACGTAATACATAAGTATTTTGAAATGCAGATAAGTTTTAATACAAAAGTTTTCTACAAATAGTTAACAAAAAGTTTTCATCCATAAGTTTTATAGCAAACTTCCATAAACAATTTTTACGCTCTAAATGAAACTTTTGTATGGCAGGGAAACCGAAACCGAAGCAATTTAGACTTCTATGGCAGGGGATACATAGCCGCCCCAAACCCAAACATCTTTCTGCACCCGATAGGACAGAGGTCACACCCCAATAACCCTGAATACTAACCAGTTCAGCCTTTTATGGCAGGGGGCCGAAACTGAATCAATTTAGCCTTCTATGGCAGGGGATACATAGCCGCACCAAACCCAAACATCTTTCTGCACCCGATAGGACGGAGTCGCCCCTAATAACCCTGAACACTAACCAGTTCAGCCATCTATGGCAGGAGGACCAAAACCGAATCAATTTAGCCTTCTATGGCAGGGGATACATAGCCGCCCAAACCCAAACATCCTTCTGGACCCGATAGGACGGAGTCGGCCCCCGACAATCCAGAACCCTAACCAGTTCAACTTTCTATTGCAGGGGGATCGATGTTGTAGCAATTTAGCCTTCTATGGCAGTGGTACATGGCTGACATAAACCCCAAACATCCTTCTGAACCCGATAGGACGGAGTCACCCTAACAACCCTAAACATTAACCATTTTGGCCTTCTATGGCAAAGGGACCAAAGCCGAAGAAAAATAGATTTTTAAAACATAAAAACACCATATTTTCCCAATGTAAATTTAATAATATAAAAGTTTTAGATTAAAAATGCTGATAGTACTGCTGCTAAGTCATATTCATAATGTAAAATTTTACATAAAAATTTATAATATAAAAGTTTATCATAAAATCTTTTATATAAAGTTTTACATAAATGTCTAATTTTGTACCTCGTTTATCATATTTATTGTGTAAAAGTTTTACGTAATAATTTGGCACAAAAGGGAGCAGGTCATTAATATGGTCCACTTTGTCGGAATTAAAAAAATAACTCGTAAACCAATCATGCGGTCATGTGCGGGGGCGTATCTGTATGTGTGGACCCTTGACTATATAGCAAATTTTTTTTTGAAAACAATATAGCAATTTTTTTGGAAAGAGAAACCGGACAGGAAGATGGAGCGAAAAAAATGCAAGGGAGCAGGACCAACCGCGGGGGGAACGCGCTACGCGTGGGGCAGATCGACCGTGAGGACCGGAACCTCCGGTCGATCGTAAACTCAACATTGGGGATCGACAGGCACCTCTAGCAGCACACACACGGCCACGGGCCCTTGGTATGTAGTATAAGTCATTCTAATTTTTTTAAGAGTCAAACTATTTTAAGGTTGATTAAAATTATAGAAAAGATTACAAATATTTATGGCACGAAATAGATATACTATGAAAGTATATTTAACAAAAAATCTAATGTTACTTATTTGGTCTCATAAATGTTGGTACTTTATTATATAAATTTAGTCAAACTTTGAGATGTTTTGACTTTCTAATAAATTTGAAATGATTTATAATTTGAACTGAGAGAGTAGTCGAGGAGAAGTAACTATACATAGACAAGTGATACAAAACCAAACACACGCTTCAAATTTTCAAAAGCCAGGCTAGACTGAGCCAGTAAACCAAATACACAACTCAGTTTCTTCCACTAGGCAGGCTAATATATCTTGATCTTGGCTAACTCCAATCCATGCCAGGTCTAATGCACAGGCAACTAAACGGGCGCAAGGGACCGGAGACTCCGTCCACAGCTCGACCTAGGTAAGCCTCTAGGAGGTGTTGCACTGTGCCATCGAGTATCGGCCGACACGGCTTTAACCATGTGTCAACCGTACCGCAGAAAAGGAAAGCGAAGGACGACGACTCGGCATGCAGCAACACGGCAGGACGGACACACAAAAGAGAGGAGCGAGCTCGTAGTGGGAGAATTCGTGCCTGGTGCCTCAGTGCCTCACCCTTTTGCCGGGCCCCGGACAGAACGCATGGCTATGCCTAGCTGCTGGCCTTGTCGCCGTAGTTAGCTCGCTGGAACAAAGGAGCATCGTCGGTGACTGTAGTGACTGACTTGCTGTCCCAAACGCGCCGGGGATCAATTTTTGCCGCTGCTATTGCCCAGCAGTGAGCACCGTTGGCCGGTTGGGGCAGCTACTGGTGCCGGCGCGCGTGGAATCACGGCCGGGCGCGCGCTTTCGGTTGGCGCGCGGCGCATAGCCTAGCGTCTCACCCGAACGCACGGGCGCCGGCGTGGGGACACGGGAAAATTTAAAGGATGGTCGCCATTGATCCGGTCGCTCGGAGGTGGTGGAGCGGTTGGTAGCTCATGAGCTTTCACAAGAAGCACGAGAATGCCTTAGGCTTCGCCATGGAAAGTTGGAAACACAGGCGCCTACTTGACTGAGTGATGACTGATGAATGAACCTCTGCCTGATCAATCGACATCGAAATGGAGAGGCTCTGGCTCGCTTCCGATCCAAACGCCAAACCACTGGTAGAGAGTTGGAAGCATGCTGCAGGCACTGTACACTCATCACTGACTGCGGCACACACCATCTCGCACTGCAATACAGCGAGCGAACGGTGAGGGCCCCTTGCTTGTCTCAAATTAACAGGCGATCGAGTGTTTTGTTTTCGCCTAGAGAGAGTGTGACAGCTAGTCATGTCCACCAACAGCAGCCTAGAACTAAAGCGTGGTAACCTAGATGCCTAGATTTGGTGCACGCCCGGCCCCCAATCATTAAAGGAAGACAGTCACGATTTACTCTACTAATTTGCCCCCTAATCTTTCTTTATAAGTAGTGTGACCTGATGGAAGCACAGCAAGGCCTTCTGCTCTGTGCGTGCACCTCAAAAGCAGCAGCAACCGTTGGGACTTGCATTGGGAGCCTTGGAACTCCATGCAGATGCATCAGTAGTTGAGCTTCAGTGTTCAGCTAACAGACAGAAATAGAGAAATGGCCAAGTTCAACAAATTGATTACATGCACTACAGTTAGAATACTGAGCTCTTTTACGGTGCCCTATACTACTCTAAAGATGGACCAGTATGCAATAAAAGAGGACCAATATGAAAGGATCGGACGGCTCAGAATTTTTGTATACTGGTGAAAATTTGACCTGTGGTATAGTAGTATAGGTGGGTAGTATAGTCTAGTATGGGTATTTAGGGAAAAATTATAATTGGCACAAATGTAATTTTTTGAAGAAATTTTATTTGCACAAATATAATATTACTAAAAATATCGTAATGGCACAACTGTAATTATATTTTAACAATCTATATCAAGACATCAATATGGTTCGAACCTGGGACGTAGAAAGGGGAAAAAATTTCTCAATAGAAGGAGATTACTAGAACGTCCTTTCTCTATACTCTATACTACTGAGTAGTAGTATAGGGCACCGTAAAAGAGCTCTAGATACTACCAAATTAACAACACAAGTAATCCAATGATGGACCGGCTGAAGCAACTAACACCTCATTTTTTGAAGATCGAATAGAGCCTCCACGTGGCAACGAGGTCCAAATCAGTGAAATCGCAGCCCAGCTCCAGCCCTGTGTAAACAGCAACGGCAAGCAAGAGATGGAGCAGAAGCAGAAAACATGAGGACGAACAACGTCAGACGGCGGCGACGGGCACTGACTTTCAGCATCAGAGAAGAGAGAGCAGTGCAGCCAAGTTTTTATCGATGGAGAATTGGAGATAATAGCACAGTCGCCATGGATCGGAGCAGCTTCTCCTTGTCTCATCTCTACCCGGCTGCAATTTTTTCTCGAGGCAGCAGTGCGCTGCACTAATCAGTTACCAGCCACACCCATCCCATTGGCTACGACGTTTGAGCCAGCGGGTCAGTGTGTGAGTCGTCTTGACGATAAGGTAATCCGGGAAGGTGTCGGTCTTGTCCAGGCCGAACGTTCATGTAGAGGTAGGTGCTGTCTACTGGAGTTAGTTTGACATGAATCTCCGCTGTGTGTGGCAGCACCGAAAGCCATGGGCCGATCGAGAACCGGGATCATGGCACGTTTGAACGAGACTGTCAGCAATCAGCGCCTGCACTTGGCGTGCTAAGGGCGCGTTTGGTTTATGACCCAACCTCGCCAGAACTTGCCTTGCCTGACTTACGCTGTTGTTTGGTTTGCAACCTGAACTGGGGCTTGCCAAAAAAACTGCGGCACCTCTTCCGTTATTTCCTACGCTGCTTGTCGCCCAAAGTCAGGCGATCAATTTGGACGCCGCACCTGCGGCAAGACGAAGCTGAGGCGTGGCAGTTATCGGCGGGAGCCAAACAGACCCTAAATTCAGGGCCTGTTTAGTTCAGAAAGTTGCCGAAAAAAGTTGTCTTTGGAAAGCGTGTTTGTGAGAAGGGGCACGGTTGTCAGTGCGAAAAAAGTTGTCATTTTGAGTGGAAACTTTCTCAACTAAACAAGGCGTCAGTTGAATACAGTCTCAGATAAGGATGGAACATGATGGTACTATAGAATTACACAGAAAATGAGGATTAGTGCAGCTTGATGGTAGCACTAAAATATAGCAGACTGTACCTGTTAAAAACAAGAGGGCAGCAGCCGCAAAGAGACTCCACATAGGAGTACGGCTTCGTTATAAACAAGAGGATATCCTTGTAAACAAAACGGCCGTCTCGAAGAGACTCATACTTTGCATCCCTTGGGATGGATACATGCGCGACTTAATTTTGCCGTTGTAGGCCACTCCGGTCCTATGCTTAATATCGGTCCGGTCCTAATGCTATCCCTAACAGAGGCTCCACCTCCACAAGTCTAGAATTGATTAACCCCGCAACAAAAAAGAGTATAGAAAATATTAAACTACCACACCCCAATCTTTTTCCATGGGCATTATATTTCCTTTGAAAGCTGGCCACTGCACACACGATCGTACTGCAGTGGAACGGAAACCGTCTCTTCGTCAATGCAAAAGGAAACGTCCTGGATTTTTTGTGAACCGTGTTAGCTGCGCAGGTGGAGAACATCTCAGACAACCCCAACAACCATTTCCTTTGCCAGGCTGAGCCGCTCGTGGTTTCAGACCCTCACGAAGCACGTTCAAGCAGGTTCTTTCTGCTCTGCCGGTGGCGCCAACCACATGCAGATATGCCCCTAGGCCCAGGGCACCGAAGCATGGAAATGTGCTCAGCTCCAGCCGCAACAAAAAAAAGTTTCTTTCCTAGGATAGTAGCCGAAGGAGGAGGCCTCGGGTTCACGGCGGCGATGCGAACGAGTGGCGAGAAGTGTCGGAGAGTGACTGGATCGGAGACAAAATTTCGCCCGCGTCCTACGAGCGAGGGCGGAGAGAACAAAAACGAAGCGAGAGACGCCAAGGCTGTGCCAACTCGAGCCGAGAGCGAGCGACGAATGGGCAGTTGGGCACCACCCACCCCCGGAGATCTCTGCCGCGGGGCCCGCCCTCCCCCGTGCCGCCGCCTCCCCCACCACGCGATGCCGACGCCCAATGCGATGGCCGCCTCCCACCTATATAACCTCGCCTCCCCGCCTCCAACACGGCCTCTGGCTCAGCATTCACTCGCCCGCTCCGGCCGTTACCCCGAGCAGCAGACACCTCGGCTCAGCTCCGTGCCTCCTCCATCCTAGGAAGGCGGCGCCGCCGCCGCCTGCGGGAGAGAAGGTCGGTGGCAATGGTGGACGTGGACCACCGGATGGCGGGACTGGCTCCGGCGGCGGCGCACGCAGCGGGGCTGCGCCGCCTGTCCACCCGCGCGGCCGTGGGCCCCTCGTCGGCGTCCGCGTCGCCGCGCCACGGGCTGCACTCCTTCCACGCCGTGGCGGCGGGGGTGCTCACCCACCTCCGCGCCGCCGGGGTGGCCGTCCTCCCGGGCCTCTCCGACGCGGAGCTCGCTCGCGCAGAGGCCGAGTCGGGTTCACATTCCCGCCCGACCTCCGCGCGGTCCTCGCCGCGGGGCTCCCCTCGGGGCCCGGCTTCCCGGACTGGCGCGCGCGCAAGGGGCTCCGCTCCGCCTTCGACCTGCCCATCGCCGCGGCGTCGCTGCAGATCGCGCGGGGCGCGCTGTGGCCGCGCTGCTGGGGCCCCCGCCCCGCCGACCCCGACCGCGCGCTAAGGCTCGCGCGCTCCGCCATCCGCCGCGCCCCGCTGCTCGTGCCGCTCTTCGACCGCTGCTTCCTCCCCTGCCGGCCCTGCCTGGCGGGCAACCCGGTGTTCTTCGTCACCGACGACCGCGTCCTCTGCTGCGGCCTCGACGTGCTCCACTTCTTCACCCGCGACTCCTGCTTCCAGCCGCTGCCGCCGTCGGTGTCGGTACCGCCTCTGTCGCAGCAGCAGCAGCAGCAGCAGCAGCAGGGAAACGAGCCCTCCGCCGCGACGCCGTGCACGCGCCGCAGCCTCGACGCGGCCTGCGGCGGCAAGGCCCCGCGCTGGATCGAGTTCTGGAGCGACGCGGCGTCGGACCGGCGCCGCCGGGACTCGTCCTCCTCGGAGGCCTCCACCGCGTCGTCGCTGTCCTCCGGGTGCGCGTCTCCGCCGCCACCGCCCAGGCGGACGAGGACCCCGCACTGGGTCGACGCCTACCTGGACCGCCTCGGCTCCGTGCTGCGGCAGGGCGGGTGGAGGGACACGGAGGTGACGGAGATGGTCGAGGTGGCGGCCTCCGGGGTGTTCGACGGGGAGGAGGCGCCGGCGCCCCCCGCGGCCGACTCCGACGCCGTGCTGGACGCGCTGCTGCTCAAGGCCGACCGCTGCTCCGACTCGCTCCGGCGCGCCGGGTGGAGCTCCGAGGACGTGTCGGAGGCGCTCGGGCTCGACCTCCGGCGCTGCAAGGAGCGGCCGCGGCCCGCGGTGCGGATACCCCCGGAGATCGCCGTCAAGGTCGAGCGGCTCGCGAAGTCGGTGGCGCGCCCCTGACCGGCCTCGCCGCATCAGCAACTGCCGCCGGAGTCCGGAGAAGCACTTGCCACAGGCGGCCGCCATTTCTTTCCTTTCCTTTAGGGAAAAATGTTGCTCTTTTTTTAATAGATACACTTTTTCACTATACAAGGAAAGAATACTTGTACTTTAATCGAGTAGTAAAAACTGTACGAAAAAGTTAACCCCATGATCATGCCTATGCGAAGATGTAATTAAATGCTTGGAAGTGAGTACTAGTACTAACGGCTACATTTGACGGCGCAGGCCATTTCTTGGCCGTGTTCAGATGGCAGGACAATTTTTTTTTCCTCAAAGAATCTTGCATGTATGAAGTACTAAATGAAGTCTATTTATAAAACTCAGCCATAGATGAGTGTAACTTTGCGTGACGAATCTAACGAGCCTAATTAATCCATGATTTGCTGCAGTAATGCTACAGTAATCATCCTCTAATCGTGTGGTCAAAGCCCTCATTAGATTCGTCTCGCGAATTTGCCAGGGGGTTGTGGAGGTAGTTTTGTAAACTGACTTTATTTAATACCCCTAATTAGTGGTCAAAGTAGGGATCAAAAAACTGTCCTCGCCATCTAGCTCTATCTGTGGCGGATGGCTGCTGTCACTAAGGGGTGTTTAATTCGGGTGAAAAATTTTGCAAGAAAATCTTACCATTTAGGAGTACTAAATGTAGACTAGTAATAAAACTAATTACAGATCTCGCCCGAAAATCACGAGACGAATCTAATGACGGTAATTAATCCATGATTAGTGAATAATTAGCGGATGGGTACTGTAGCATCACTGTTGCAAATCATGGCCTAATTAGGCTCATTAGATTCGTCTCGCAAATTTACCCGGGGTTATGGAATGGGTTTTGTCATTAGCACACGTTTACTACTCCATACATGTAAGATTCCTTTTGGTGAAAAATTTTGAGGAATTGAACACCCTAGTAAACACCTACTATATCAGAACAAGAAGAAAAGATGTCGTGATTCGCATGAATTTGACAGAAAGAAAAGTGTTCGTTTTCAGTTTCAGCGAGGACGAGAAAGAGGCATGGGTAGAGCTGCGTCGAGGTAGACAGTAGAGTAGTGGTTTCGTTTTTTCAATCTTTTGACAAGGAGACGGTACTCGTTGTCGATTCTTTGGGTGTCAAGGTGGATGCCGATGTCTGCCGCCAATCTAGATCTCATCTGCGGAGCCAGGGGCCGAGTCATTTCCGGGAGCAAACGGTCAGATTCCAGGTAGCAGCCGCCGTACCGGTATAATCTTGGGCGAGGGATCTTCCGTTGCGAGATCTAGCATGCTGCTGCTCCGACGACCAAGTCTGTGCTTCTGTGCTCTTTCAGTTCAGAGTCACTCAATGTTTAGATCGGCAAATTTCTGGCAAGTTTTCACTGTTCGCTCATTACATTAAATGTTAGGACACTAATTGGGGGTATTAAATGTGAATGAATGACAAAACTCATTCCATAACCTCTGGGTAAATTCGCGAGACGAATCTATTGAGCCTAATTAGGTCATGATTAGACAACGTCGTGCTACAGTAAACAATCCCTAATGACAGATTAATTAGGCTTAATAGATTCACAATTCAATTTCCAGATGAATTAGTTTTTTTATTAGTATTCGAATAACCTTCCGATATCTCATTTTTACGATTCGGCAAGTTTTCACCTTCCAAACTAAACGAGGCCTTAACCCTCCACAATGTCAATGTGCTTGCCGATTTTTTACCGTCTTCTTTTTTACCCTTTCACTTCTCTGTTTTTTTTTCTTCAAAGCCATGGCATGGTTGGTTGGTATTGCCCGTGCAGTCATGCACGCACTTGTGTGCTTTCCTTTCCTCGCTTTTGGTTGGGCGTTGGGGCCTTGGGGTGGAGGTGTGAGTGTGACGGTGCGAGTGTGCTTTGTTTGTCCAGCGCTTGCGGCTTGCTCCCTTTCCGTATGCGTGCTCTCTCTGTGCCTCGCCTGTTTGGCCACAGCGAAAAGAGCAGCCGCGGCAAAGCGAGCGCACGCACACGCGCCCGCCCGGCCTCGGGAGCCCCGCGGTCGTGTCGCGCGCCTGCCTGCCTGCCCCTGCCCGGTGCCCGCCTGTCTGTGCGGCTGGCGGCTCCGCGCGTGCAGGGCGCCAGGCCGCACCGCCGCAGGGCGTTCCCACTCGCCGCGGCGCGCGTGAGAACTGTGTTTGGGCGTTGGGGCCTGCAGGCTGCGGTTGCGCGCCATGTCGATTCAATGCGGCGGCGGGCGCCCTGCGCTGCCCCGTGCGGCGTCGCGGAAAGCGGAGCCCCGGCCTGTGGCGGAACAGCGACGCGGCGGGCGGGTGAGGGAGCGAGCGCGTGTCCGGCGTGCCGGTGGTCCTACTGGCGCCCGTCCTGTGCGGCTGCGCCACCAGGCTCCGGGTCTCGGGCCGTGGCTGCCTGGCTGGCTGCTCGCCGTCGCATCTTGACCGTTGGCGGCCGGATTAAATTTAGGAGACTGGGCACCTGGCGAAGGCTGGGCAGAGCGGGCAGCAGACTCCTAGTTCGCCTGCAACGCTGTCGCCCTCAGCTTTGGCCTCGGCTGAACTTCCTGTAAAAAAAAAAGTGCATTGAGAAGTGTTTGGAGAGAGAGGAACATATTTTTCAATACATTATTTTTGGTTGAATTGCAAAAACTTGCTGAAACTAAACAAGGTCTTTGACAGAAGCATGGAAGGGGAGAGGGGGGCGGTGACATGCACGCTGATCGCTGGGTACTTCGCTGCGACTGCTAGCATTGGTCGGGACTCGGGAGAGGTTGTACGAGGCCTTGTTTAGTTGCACAAACTTTTCAAACTTTTCACTATTCACCCGTCACATCAAATGTTAGGACACTAATTAAGGGTATTAAACATGGATTAATGACAAAACCCATTCCATAACCCCAGGGTAACTTCACGAGACGAATCTAATGAGTCTAATTAGGCCATGATTAGACAACGTCATGCTACAGTAAACAATCTCTAATGATGGATTAATTAGCCTCAATAGATTTGTTTCACGATTTTCCGTCCATCCGTGTAATTAGTTTTATAATTAGATCATATTTAGTCCTCCTAATCTTTAATTTAGAATTGCTACAGTAAATTTCGCAAACTTTCAAAACCGAACTAAACAGCCCTGAATATGAACTCGGGGCGTGCGGTGCTTAAAGCGTTAAAGCAGAGGTGAATGAAAACGCACGCAGCTTTCACTACCGCTAAACTAAGATTAAACCCTTTGTTCAAAAAAAAAACTAAGATTAAACCCGCCTTGGTTTACGCTGCAACTGGGGATTAAAAATTGAAGCAGCACGGTAATCCTTTTCTTCCAGTTTTTTTTTTTTGACATGCCGATGCTCGACAAAGCAGATAAGTAACAGCTAGGCTACTCTTGTAGCTTGGGCATTGTGTCCGGCCTTCCACTTCGTGCTGTCCGCCACAACGGGAGTTTCTTACTCGGCATTGTATTCCTACGGTCCTGCTAATTTTGCAGTAAATAAATCAGTTACGACCCAACTTTACTGCTAGTGAGATTAATAAATGTGCGGCGAGAGACAATTGTTGGCCAGCTTACCGTTACAAAATCGCAAACAACTTGTAACTCAAAATGGCTCCAGCTAGGACGGTTCTTTGTTCGACTATTCAAGTGGTGTTTTGTAATAAAAGATTCAAAAATTCAGTGCTAATTTCCACATGCTCGACAAAATTAAGGACGAGGTCGGCTGATAAATTCAACCGTACCACATCCATGCATAGAGTGCATGGACTATCAAAAAGGAAACATGGAGTGGATGAGGTCGGCGATAAATTCAATAGGGGTAGCAGTGTCAAGTGTGAAAATCTTTTGAGTTCTATTCTGGTATTACAGCTTCTAACTACTAAAGGCTACCTATAGGATGTGTTGCGCTAGATGTAATCCTTTCCGTTGGCAAGGATATGCGAAGCATCGTGTTAGTTGACAGTATCATGCATGCATGATGCATCCCTTTGATTGCACTTGCACGACGGAGGACGACAAAAAGGGTCCTCTCGTAATAACAAAGGACTTGCACGCCACCTTTCTGAAGACAAAATAAACCTGGCTTATGAACCATGCATGTCTCCGTCACGTACCAAGAAACGTTTGCCGCAAACGATGATAGACCCAATGCATGGACGGATACACACGGATCAAACACAAACACTGTCAATTAGCTAGGATTATTCCAGACACAACAGCTCGGGATGCCGGACATGGCAGCTGCGGCATGCGTTTGTTTACGTCGAACCCTTTCAGGTTCTCTCTCGTGGTCCTGCTCGAACTTATCTGCCGCCGATGAAGTTCTTTAGGAGCTCTCACGCACGGATTTCTGTCGCGAGACAGTATTCTTTTTTTCTTTGGTTGTAAAGCGTGTCCAAGGTCTTGGCTTTGTTTGCGCGGCAGGGGAGCACAAACTGAGCATAAAAGTGGTGGACATATATTCTTCCTGGACCACAGTGCTAGTGACAAACGTGTAATGAACTATGCAATCGTGCACACGCTCGTACTATATATTTTGGTCTTGATTAGCCAAGTGCGTTGGCTTAAGTGGAGTAATCTAGTTGGATGCCGGTGAAGAATATAATGAGACGAACGAATTGCCACAATATTTTGCAGTGGAATTTGGCGTAATATTCCTGGACCACATCGGCACGTAGTCCGGATGCAGCAAACTGCAAAAGTTACATGTGAGGTCGGTATGTAGAGACGAATGAGTAATTTATCATAGGAAGAATATTGATATGTCACACACCCTCCATTATTTTCAGGCGTTTTCCATAATAGAGATGTCCTGTTGGCAGCAACGGCACTTACACACATCATTTGAAGCTCAAAAGATATACAGTACCAGTCGATAATAATTTCTCGGTTTGGCTCTAGACATTTCCCACCACTAGTTTTTGTTATTCGTTACCCATGCTCTCCTGGCACACAACTGACGTGGCTCACCGAGTCACTGGATCAATAACATATTCGTACTAATGCATATTGTAATCATGATAATACAACGTAACCACAATCTAATTTTATCGTATAAACATACTACATATGACCATGGTCGCAAGATATAGTCATTCATAGCGGATAAAGGAAATAGTGAGAAATAGATCGAGCGTTGTGGTAAGTGTTGTAGGAGGAGGGTGGAGGGGCTGCAAATGCCCCCACTCTTCTTGTAAAGTGTTTCTGAGATAAAATTTAAATTCTAATTGCCGATATATATTTTTCACACAGTTCTTCATATTATCTATTTATTTATGATGGCCAGTTTGGTTGAGACCCTAGAGGACTTTTGCACATCAACTGCATTCGGGTGAAACCATGGTGTTGGCTACCTTCACAAGCAAGTGTATCCATGCTAGAAATCAAGTTTGCCTTGCTCCTGCACTCATTTTACATTAGCTCATCACATTGATTGATTGCTAGGAGCAGAGGATAATCCTAACAAAAAACAGTCATAGTTAGTCTACAATTAAACAAAGAGGCATTTCTCATAAAAATGTAAGATTGAACAGCAACGTATAAAAGTTATTTTCATTAATATATATTAAGATTTCATATTAGAAACGTATTTTCTATTTAATATTATTAACCATGCAACGTGTAAAATCTATTTTCCTTAAATATATATGAATAATTTTATTAGAAATATTTTTCTACTTAATATTATTAACCAAAGAAACAAAAAATCTAAAAGGGATATTTTTGTGGCAATACTATGAAATTGCTTGTTAATCGCTCACTTAAATGTTAGACAAAAAAATTGATGTTATGCATCTTCTTTTCATAAGGATTTTCAGAAATTAATGAGCCTAATTCAAAAATTAGATTGTGTGGCATGCGTCAAACTTTGAGGCACTATTGAACAAGATCTGCAATGTAAAGCAAAAATAGCGGAACTAAGCGTAGCTTAGTTGGTTAGGTTCTTGTGGTGGAACCTGGTCACCCAAGTTCAAGTCTCCGATTCGGCATGGATGTCGCATTTTTCTGGATTTATTCCAGGATTTAACCGACGCTATTCTTTCAGTGGTAAGTGACATGCCCGTCGATAACGAGCACCCGTGGTGACTTCGTCAATCTCAAGATCGGAACAGCCGGTCCAGTCTCTCAGAGGTGGTCATAGGGGTAGGGTTTGCGTGCGTGTATTCGCATTTTTCTGGACTTATTCCAGGATTTAACCTACGCTATTCTTTTAGTGGTAGGTGACATGCTCGTCGATAACGCGGCGCCAGTGGTGACTTCGTCAATCTCAAGATCGGAACAGCCGGTCCAGTCTCTCAGAGGTGGTCATAGGGGTAGGGTTTGCGTGCATGTATTCGTATTTTTCTAACAGCCGGTCCAGTCTCTCAGAGGTGGTCATAGGGGTAGGGTTTGCGTGCGTGTATTTGCATTTTTCTGGATTTATTCCAGGATTTAACCGACGCTATTCTTTCAGTGGTAGGTGACAAGCTCTCGTCGATAACGAGGCGTCCGTGGTGACTTCGTCAATCTTAAGATCGGAACAGCCGGTCCAGTCTCTCAGAGGTGGCCATAGGGGTAGGGTTTACGTGCGTGGATTCGCATTTTTCTGGATTTATTCCAGGATTTAACCGACGCTATTCTTTCAGTGGTAGGTGACATGCTCGTCGATAACGAGGCGCCCGTGGTGACTTCGTCAATATCAAGATCAGAACAGCCGGTCCAGTCTCTCAGAGGTGGTCATAGAGGTATGGTTTGCGTGCGTGTATTCATAAGGGTGAGTTTGCTGCTTGTGTGAACGTCTGCGTCTGTAAGTTTCTATTTTTGTAAGGTTTTATTTGTTGTCCCCGACCTGTAAAGACTGTTTTTTTTCTTTTTTGCAAATTTCAAACTTTCTGGTTTTACACTGCTAATTTGTATTGGTATTATTGGTTGCCGCAGGTTGGCAGTGTAGGGGCTGTTTGCTTCCCCGCCACAGGAAGCGACACCACAACTCTGTGGCGCTCTTTCTGAGCGTCACACCCGCCACAACACTGGGGCGTGGCTTCTCATGGCTGAGAAGCAAGCACGCCCAAAAGTCTGAAATTGCGTCACGTGGCAGTTGGACGAAGGAGGAGGAGGACGGTTTGGTGGCCGAGCCCACGTGCCGTGGGCCGGGCGTCACCCTCGCCCATGAGCGCAACGGCCAATGATTGCCTGGCCTGGCCCTGGCCGCCTGGGTGCCGAGCGGGGTCTGTTGTGCCGCCCTCGTGGGTCGTGGCCGCAGCGGCATGCCACGGGGATACGTACGCCCTGTCTGCCCTGAAACGTCGAAGTATACCGCACTCGATCAGGCCTAGCTCAGCACTACACTCCGGTACAAGATACGGCCAAGCTTGGTTTGGTTTGGTAGAGAGTCTCGTGTCGCCTGTCGGCACGCACGCGCATGAAACGCACGCATCCAGACGAAGCGTAGGGTAGTACTAAAATGGAGAGAGAGGGAGAGAGAGAGAGAGAGAGAGAGAGAGATTGGAGGATAATAGGTTTCCGAGCGTAAACGCCGGAGCACATCGGGAAGGCCGTCTCGTTGTTGGGAGATGGGACGCTATGCTACCATCCATCACGTGCCATCCAAAGTCCACGAACCATCGGATTCCTCCGTGCCCGTGCGCGTCGCGCTTCGGCGGCCAGTCGGCACCCGAGAATAATCCAACAACCCATAGGGAGCCGTAAACTAGCCTTCCTCAAACCTCAAGCCGCGCGCTCCCTCGTGCCGTCGCGCGCCGTGTTCGAGTCGAATCCGAGAGAGAAGCCTCCGTAAAAGATCCGAGCATCCGTATGGATTGAGGTCGAGTATGATACGCCCCGGTGGGCGATAAGAAAAGGTTTGAGGCAGCTCCTGCCGTGCGAGTGATCGAGCGGCCGAGCATCATCGGTTGTAGCACAAGGCGTGCGATTCGAATCTCGGGCGTCTGGTCCCGTGCGTGCGTGAGCGAGCGGACGCGATCATTGCACACGTTCGGGCTGCCGAGTCCCGACCGGCCGATCCATCCATCGGCCGGCAACTTGCGTTTGGTGGGGGTGTGGATCAGACTATCAGAGTCACGGAGCTCCTGGATTAGTCCAGGGACCGGACAAGATTAGCGTGCAAGTTGCGCCTGTGATACGGCAAAAAGGGGATCAAGCGTGTGCCGGATGGTTAATTACTGGGCCATGATGTTGTACGGATGGGTCGGCATCTACGGATGAAGATGGCAGATGGGTGGCGCTCTGATCCGTGCAACGGCGCCGAGCGGACGAGGCCTGTGGCGCGTTTGACGATTCGCCCCGAGCCAGGCCCCCAGTTTCTCTCGGTCGAGACGAGATCCGATACCGTCGTCCGTGTAGCTCTCTCAGCCTCTCGTGGACCTGCTACTGTGCCGTACATGCCGCCGCCTTGGACGGACACGGACGCCTTGTAGCGAGCTCGTGCCGGATACTGACAGAAACAGCGAACGCTGGGGGTCCGGCGTGGAAACGACGGCGCGTGGGCATCCGGAGTGTGGGAATAGGAAGGGGTCTTAAGCTTATATGGTCGGTCATATACATTCCACGCCTCGGTCTTAAGCAGGTCGTAAGGCAAAAAGGCATAAGACCGGGTCTCAAACCAAAGGCCCGGCCCTAAGCAATAAAAAAACATTCCTTTCTCTGTTTCTCCCACCAGCCAACGGCGTAGGTCCCGCGAAGCCCGGCGCGGCTTCTCTGACTTGCTGAAGCAAAGTCACCGAACGCACAGTAAATTGAGTCTGCGTAAACAGTAGTCTGACTTAGAACACTGTAGCAAAATTACTATGCCGATTTTCACTGTAGCACGCAAGATCTGGTTCATCCATCAGCGAACGAACAGTCCACAATCATCCAAAAGTCACGGTACTGTGGATTCTCTGACTTTGTTTCAGCAAGTCAGAAAATCCACGGCGCGCGAAGCCTCCCTCATGGAGGCGTATCTGTTTTTTTTTCTTCCAAACAGGGCCCACCTATAATGCCGACTCCCGGTCTCATACATACTGGCAGGGACCTTATCTTTTTGTGGGGCCCGTTTTAGGAGCGGTGTAGCAATATACACTGAGCTTTCATAAAAAAATTGTGATATTTAACTTGAAAAAAAATTGTGATATGAGCGGCAGCCGACGTGTCGACCCTGCGCCGGGCCGCCGGCTTGCTTCGGACAGCGGCACCACCACGCGCCGCCGCACGTGGATCCGACCGTTGCGGCCTCGCGCCCCCGTCACTACCAGCGGTCCAGCGCACCACCTTCACGTGCGGGCTGCCAGGTCCCCACATGCCACAAGGAGGGACAGGACGACCGGACCCACCGCCTGCCCGCCTCCCTCCTATAGTCCTATGCACGGTGGCCCCACCAGCCTGTGACACGCACTACCCTCTCGCTTCCCTCGGCTGAAGTCACATCTCGCGTTCAGATCCGCCACGGTTCCGGGCTACTGCAGCCTACAGCCCGCGCAGCGACGCCACGGAGGGAGAGCCATGGCGCATGAACAGCACTGCCCCCAATAAACAAACGCACCCCTCACCCTCAGTGCATGATCGATCGAGCGAGATGCGCCAATCATTCTCCGGCTCCCTGATCCAGTGATCCGTACAGCCTGCGCGCCGTGTCCGTATCGTGTGCATCACCGGAGGACACAGCCAGCCACACAGGCACAGCCACACCACACAGGACGACAGCGGCATCTCATTGCGCCGCCCACCCCCGCGGCGCGCGTTGGCGTCCAGGGCGCGCCGCACCGGTGCCAACCACCGCGGGGTGGTCTCAGCAGCGATAGATGCCGGCCGTTATCCTATCCGATCCGGAACAGTTGGTGGCACGGCGACGGCGATGATTGGGGATCGACCGACGCCGCCGTGCGTGGGTGGCGACCGGCGAGGGAACGCCCATGCCGCGCGGTGCGCAGCGTGCACGGCCGCGGCGGTCCTACGCCGCGCACATGCGGGTGCCGCGGGGCGGGAGGACTGCAGCTAGATCAGAGACTACAATACTACATGCGGATGCGCGCTCACAATCGGCCGATCGCCGTCGACCACTCGCTCGTCCGTTCGCGCGTCACCGGCCCTCCCCGACGACGGCGAGAGGCCGACCAATGACACCGACGGACTCGCGCGCGGAGGGCGACGGGGCTCCCGGCCTGTCGCGCAGCGCCAGCGACACCGACCGTGTCGCGCGGTGGCGAGCGGGAGCGGAGGGCGTGGGCTCGCCGTGACCCGGCGCGGAGGGGACACGGGGGTGGTGCGGCCATCGGGGCGTGTCCCGCCAGGGCCCAGGTGTCTCCTCCCCCGCCCCCGGCACGGCGACCCCAAGCCCTTTTCCGGACAGGGACTGCTCGTGAACTAACCGGCCCGACGGCGGGCGGGTGCCTGTTCGTGGGGCAGCTATGCCCCATGGCTCATAGAGTCATAGTAGGGTAGCTTGTAGCATTGGCTGCTGGTGATGGCCTCGATCTGATCTGCCCGGCCGGTAGGCTACCGATCGATGATAGGTGCAATATCTGAATCTCACATCCAAAACTTTATCGCGGAGCAGCAGAACGACATGTACATGACGGGGACGTTGGGACATGCCATGTTGGGGCCATGACGAACGCATCAAGAAACACCACGGGACGCATGCCACGATGCCAATGCCATGACAGGGTAATGGGACAAAAAGGACCGGGATGAACGAACAGCTGGAGGAGAACGGAGCAGAACAGAACGGGAGAGGTCACTTCAGAGGAAAGGATTCGTTCCGTTCCGCAGCGGCGGCGGCGAGTTGCCCGTTCTGTCCTGCACCGGATCAGGCAGAGAGACGAAGGGTCGTTCTCCGGCGCGGTGGCAGGCTCCTCTCCAACTTTCGCGTTTGAATCGCCTGTACGACCGGCCGGCCGCCGCCGGCCCCGGCGAGGACGACGTTCTGACGGAGCGAGCGAGGTCACTGCTGCATTGTTGCGTGCCATCTTCTCGCGATCGGGTTGGACCTTGGACTGTAGCGCGAGGCGTTTAGCTGCTTGCCTGTGACGCGAAAAGCACGGTGAGGCCAACGCCCAACGGCTTGTCTGCACGCGCCGGCGGCGTCATTTTCTGGCCCTGACGAACATGCCCGGAGGCCGGGAGGCGGGAGGCCAGTGGAGATGGCGTGACTGAGCCCAAATGTTTTTGTTGCGTTCCGGTCGTTGATTATTATGGTGTGTTGTAATAATCATGTAACGCTACGGTGTCTAGTTCTCCAGTGCCGTAACGGCGATGCATGGCTGCGCATGCCTTGGTCATTGTGGCTTATCTGACGCACGGCAGAGGCATCAAACATCGGAAAAGGAGCAGGCGAATACATGCCCCCAGGGCAGTTCAAGTGCAGGAGTCCAGTTCACAATGCTGGTGAAACGGTAGCATGTAACACGAACATCCAATACGTTTGTGTAGTCCTTCGCTCCTTTTGATATCACTCAGTTTGTGGCTTTATGCCGAGATCGAATCGAATCTTCAGACTTCAATCCTAAAACCTGCAAATTGCAAAAGCTGATACGCAGCCATTCGCATCATGTTGAGACACAGAGTATGCATGGGGGCACAGAAGTGCAATAAAGGCATAAAGCCAACAGACTTGCAGAATTGACTCAAGGAGGCATAATGACAGGATAAGAAAGTTAAGCACTGGTACACTCCGACCCTGTTGATTGCTAATATGCTCAGAAGAAAAGAACGTTGTACATATCGTCAGGATTTGGTGAACCCAAATTTTTGTTGTATATGGATTGCTAATCACTTCCAGGACCTGTTAAGGGACAATAAGTCTGTGATCAGTTATCTAAACAATACATAGCACCATGTGCATATATATGTGCTAGAGGATTTGCAGAGAAAGAGCACACATGTAAACTTTATGCGCAGTACAAGGATTGAAGAGAAAAACTGTACAGAACAGAACACCCACAAAACTGATATGAACGCAAGACCCATGCTCCATGATGCCATCTGACCTACTTATTTACAACTGGACTCTACAACGAGCCAATGCTCGCAAAAAAAAAAAAAAAAAAATCAGCTTGGTTGATCTAGTTACTGTGATAAGTTTCCCACTTAGCAGGATACATAGACGACACAGTTACCTATTGTAAACATATCGGGGCAAAGCCAGAAATGGCATTTTTCATTGTTAGGAGGTCAAACAATAGAATTTTTTCAAATTTTCAGATAATTTATAAATTTTCAATGGAAATTTCATGGCATTGGGGGACCTTCCCACCCCCCCAGCCCCCCTACCAGGCCTCGCCCCTGAACATATCTACATCACTTTGTAAGTTTGCATTTTCTTTAGACGATATCCAGTTAAATCTTCCTAGGACACACCTAAGCCACAGCCAATAATAATAGTATCAAATGGTATGCTAGCTTCCTTATCAGAACTGAGTGCAGGCAAAATGAATTATCTACATCGTTTTGTAATAGCCTCGCTGAAATTTGAAATAGCTTCAGATGCTCTAGTTTGCTAGCTGATTTCTTTTAGGCCAAACATATTCTTATTTCCTTTGAAAGTCATATTAAGGTAGAATAGGAATAAATAGGGAAAAATCCATTTTACACCCTTCAGCTATAATAAGCGTCTGATTTTCAACCTTCCAATACAAAACCAGACATTATAGGTCATCCAATCCAACTATCAAATCTGTGCAAATTCGGTCTTTTGAGTGGTTTTAAAGGTGGTTTTCCATTTTCTAAAATATCTGAAATAATTGGTTTAATTAAAAAAATCCATAACTAATTCATTTTGAATTAGAAAAATACAAAATCAGTATAAAAAAATCTAAAATATAACCTATACAACAGTGCTCCATTGGGAGTTAGGCCTTGTTTAGTTGGCAAAACTTTTCAAACTTTGATGCATTGGGAAACGTGTGCCAAAGTTTGAAAAGTAAGTTGAAGGGGGTGTTTAGTTGAAAGTTGTATTGAGAAGCGTAAAAGTAGAGAGGGGGCACGTTTTTCAATGCATTACTTTTGTAACTTTTCAAATTAGTTGAAGGAGATGTTTAGTTGAAAAGTTGTAACTTTTTAAAAAAAGTTGGAGAAGTTTGGGGAACTAAACAAGGCCTTAGTTGAATCTTATTTGTTCTTATTCCTATTATTTCATTTCTTCTAGTCATGCTTCTTATTTATAATTTATGCCTAACTTTTAAGCAAAGGGTTGAAATTCAGACTCTTGTGATGGTTATTAGAGTGTGTCGATATGACTTTTCCAAAATAAATAATATGAAATATCTACATCATTTTGTAAGTTCGCATTTTTAATAAACGATGTCCGCTAAACCTTCCTAGGACACAACTAAGATCACATTAGGATCTTTAGAACTAATAATTAGCTAGCTAAGAGCTAATAACTACTAACTATTAGCTGCGTGGTGTGCTAATAGATAGTAGAAAGTTGATTTTGTACTATTAGCACCCATTTGCCCCCATTCAACGAGCTAATGGACTAATTATTTTTAGGGGAATAATATACTAATTATTAGCAGTGTGTTCAACTAGCTAATGCTCAACTTTATTAAGAAATTTGTTCCATTCTCAATAAAAATCAAAATATCAGTTTTATTAAATTCAAAGTAGCAAAAGAATTTTTCATTAACTTAAGTAACAAAAAACATTTTTATTAAATTAGAAATAGAATATTGAGAGTTTAGTTACCTTCATGATATCCTAAGACAAGTTTATGGATCAAAAAAATGCATTTTGCGGCATTAGTGACCTATGTGACACCTTGGAACAAGTTCAGGGATCTGAAAATGCATTTCGAGAGTTTAGAGACCTAGATGACACATTGAGACAAGTTCACAGACTTATGGTGTACTTTACCCGCTAATAATTAACAGACCCGTTTGGATACCTAGTTGCTAGCCATTAGTTCTAACTAGCCTATCAATCCCTGCTCCCTCACGGGCTAATAATTTGGAATACATGAGTATTAAAAATTATAAAAAAATATATATCCATATAATAATAATAATAAAAATATTCACCGTACGCTCTCTCTTATTATTTAATTTTTTTAACTTTACATCGCATTTCTAGATGTGTTTTTATTGAATCCTCAATTTGAGCTACGCAATTTAACATGAAAATTGGTATAAGTTAACATTTTATATGTTAATAGTGATAGAATTAGATAACTGATAATAATATATCGGTGTACTCTAGAATTTTTCTAATTATGTATATGGATAATTTCAATGCAAACTTAGAGTTTGAGTTAAGTGTTGAACATGGAATCTATATTTTCATCGTTTTTAAATATAATCTACATGATGAGACACATCATGCATACATATTCTAAGTTAATATTAACAACCAATGGAATAAATGTGTAATTTAGAATCATATGTTAGTTTACTTTGGGATATTTTTTATAATGATATGTTATCTTTAATAACAGCAAATGTAGGCAATTAGATGCAAATCAAGGGTGTTAGTTATTTTTATAGTGGCATAGGTGGGTAATTTAGATGAATATTAGGGGGTTTCCTTTAGTTTATTTTTCATAATGGTAGAGGTGAGTAATTTACTATGCATTTAGTGGTTACTTTAGGCTATTTTCATAATGAAAAATGTGGGTTCTTTTTTTGAAAATATAATAAATCCAACGGGTGTGATGATTAGAGTTTCCAGATGGATGGCCAGATGTTTATGTTTTTTGTAAGAATTTCTAGAATTTATAACTTTTCTAAAGCATCTCATGAGGATTAACACGATGGCTTCGAAAAGAACTTGTGGTCAGTGATATTAGATAAGATGGATCCAAAGCCCTATAGGAACCAATATTGATTGCACAAAATGGTATGCGATCCTAGCAAAGATAACAAAATTGAGTGCAGTCAAAATGAACTACCGGTCTACCATATCAAAAGAGGCATATTCTCGAACACATAGCAAACGGACGTGTAGAAGCTTTGCATGCAGTAGCCGATGAGATAGGCGGCGACCTCCCACCTGTCGAGTGTCGACTGTCGTCGATCATGGGGATGGAGGTTGCGTGAGGTTCCACTCGACCCTGCACCTGCAGAGCAATGGTGTGGCACCGGCTCGATCGGAAGCAACGGCGACGACAACGGAGGAGATGGCGGCGCCGCGGCATAGACCTCGAATTGGACTGTCATGCAGATTTGTGGCAGTGGAACGTCAAATGACAGCAAAATGGTGGCCGCGGCGGAAGGCGAGCGGAGGAAGCGAGGACCAAGCGGCGCTCGATTTGTTTACAAGGCAAGCCACGACGTGGCGTCTCCCCACCCTCCCGCGTAAAGGCTCACGCGGCCGGCACACGGGATGACGGGACGAACGGAGGGCCGGCGGCCGGCCACGTCCCGAGCTCCGGCGTGTGGTGCCGTCTGCCGTGCCATGCCACGGCTTGGAGAAGAGCCAGCTGTGCCTTGTCACTTGTATAAAATACACTGGCAGCTCGCGCGCGCCTTCTCTCATATAGGAAGGGGAGGAGGTACAGCTTAACCCGGATGTCCATGACACGATCACATGGAAGCTCACAAAGCATAGGGAATATACTGCGCAATCGGCTTACCAAGCACAATTTTTGGGCTCCCTGCCTTCAGACATGGAACAACTCATCTGGCGAACATGGGCACCGCCAAAATGTAAATTTTTTGCATGGCTGGCTTATCAGAACCGGGTATGGACGGCGGACAGACTGAGCACTAGGGGGTGGCCCAACCAACGCACCTGCCCACTATGTCATGCACATGATGAGACCTTGCTGCACCTCATCACACAGTGCCGCTACAGCCTCCGGGTTTGGGATTTAATCTATAGGTGGATTGCACATCACGTACCTCCGCGGACCGACTGGACAATCTATACAACAATCGACGAATGGTGGTTGGCCATAGGAAGAACCTCTGATGCGCCGCTCAAGGGACTACGATCACTGATCATCTTGGTTTGCTGGGAATTATGGAAGGAACGAAACTCAAGAATTTTCCAGAAAAAGTTCCAACAGCCGAGCGTCGTGGGATCAAAAATTAGAGAAGAAGCGAGTTGCTGGGTATTAGCCGGGGCAAGACATTTGGGGGCTCTTTTAGCTTTTGACTGATTCTTGTGTATAGTTTGTACAGTTTCTTTTCCATACTTTTTTGGGGCTTAGGCCTAGGGCTGGATATCGAGCTGATATCGAGTTGAAGGCAATTTTTCGAGCTTTTTCTAAAATTAGCATAATCTTATTTATCATAGTCTCCTGAATTGTTTGAGACCCAACTTCATGCCGAGCTTAACGAGCCGAGCTGAAGTCGAAAGTCATTCTAAATGAAGTCATTTTAATTTTAAAAGAAAAACGAATCCAATCGGAGCACTTTTGTACCGAGCCACCGAGCCAGCCTAACGAGCTTTTTGTTCAGGCCCTGTACACTCTTCTATATTAATATAAAGACTGGCAGTCTGCCAGCTTTACTTTCAAAAAATATAGGAAGGGGAAGAGTACGTGCGTCTCCACTACTGATCCGCCTCCGCCATTCCAGGGCGCCACCTCCCCTCCAAGATCCGCCTTCTCCGGCCGCCCCACCCAATTCTCGTCGTCCTCCCCATCTCCCTCCCCGCCACCCGATCCCGACATGAGCGACGCCACCACGGCCCCCGCCGCCGGAGACCACGTCGTCGACGCCGCCGCGCACAAGCCGCCGGCCGCCGCGTCGCCGGAGACCGCGGCGGGCACCCGACGCGGCGGCAGCTCCGTGGCCGCCACCATCAGCCAGGCGGCGCAGCAGCAGCAGCAGACGCGGCTGGACGACGAGCAGCTGGCGGAGCTGCGGGAGATCTTCCGCTCCTTCGACCGCAACGCCGACGGCAGCCTGACGCAGCTGGAGCTGGGCTCCCTGCTCCGGTCCCTGGGCCTCACGCCCAGCGCCGACCAGCTCGACGCGCTCATCACCCGCGCCGACACCAACTCCAACGGCCTCGTCGAGTTCTCCGAGTTCGTCGCGCTCGTGGCCCCCGACCTCCTCGCCGACCGGTCCCCCTACTCCGAGGACCAGCTCCGCAGGCTCTTCGCCGTCTTCGACCGCGACGGCAACGGCTTCATCACCGCGGCCGAGCTCGCGCACTCCATGGCCAGGCTCGGCCACGCGCTCACCGCCAAGGAGCTCACGGGGATGATCAAGGAGGCCGACACCGACGGCGACGGCCGCATCAACTTCCAGGAGTTCTCGCGCGCCATCACCGCCGCCGCGTTCGACAACATCTTCTCCTGACCGCCACGATCGCATGCGTGTCGATCGTCGTCGATGCGCATCTTGATCACGCCGGTTTTCGCTTTGTTCTGCTTCTTTTGGGGAGAGTAATTTAGGAAAGCTATAGATGATGAGGTGTGGTGTTCTTGTGAATAACAGAGCAAACAAAAAAAAAAGGAATTTAGGGACAAGTTACATGCATGATTGATTGTGTTCATCTATTGCCGTCACTCTTTGCTTGCAGTCATGGAGTGCATGCCCTCGCATGTTTGCATGGCATGAATGGGTGTTGGCATGATCGTCCTGATAGGGGTCTGAATCTTGCTCGGTGTACTCGTGCTCTCTGTCTCTGGATCACTCTGATCTGAATATGTTCTTGCGTTGCGCTCCTGTTGCTGTTCTTCATCCTTGCAGCATCCTATTCCTGTTGTTGTGTGCCTGTGTTACTGTTCTTCGTCTGGATCATCTTCTCCTTGAATGATTGAGTCCATGGTCGGCACGGCAATCATCATACTTTATGCTCTGCTTAAGCTATTGAGGCATTGACGCATTCCTGAGGTGTTGGCACGCTCGTCCTCAACTTTGCTGGCGGAGTTTGTCATGAGGTGTGGACAACGTGAGGATGTGTTGGTTAGATCCAAATGGAGAGAAAAGTCTCGATCCTGAACTCAAAAGTTCCAAATGAAAAGTTCAAACATCTTGCAGAGTCAGGCCATGTTTAGTTGGGGGAACTTTTCAAACTTTTTTGAATCCGCAATTTTAAACCCAAGATTAGGAGGACCAAACATGATCTAATTATAAAACTAATTACACGGATGGACGGAAAATCGCGAGACGAATCTATTAAGTTTAATTAATCAGTCATTAGAGATTGTTTACTGTAGCACGACGTTGTCTAATCATGGCCTAATTAGGCTCATTAGATTCGTCTCGCGAAGTTACCCGGGGTTATGGAATGGGTTTTGTCATTAACACACGTTTACTACTCCATGCATGTAAGATTTTCTTTGATGAATAGTGAAGTTTGAAGTTTGGGGTGGCAACTAAACATGCCCCATACTCTGCAGTCTGAAAAAAAAACATCTTGCAGGGTCTGAAGTGTTCTTCTTGTGTTCCGGTCCTGGACTATGGTGATGTAACGCTACTGGGTTATCTGACGCACGGCAGAGCCATCAAACATCACAATAGGTGCAGGTGAATGCAAAGCCTCCAGCGCAGTCAACATGCAGAAATGCCTGCTCGGGGGGTGTTTAGGCGCTGATTAGTTCCACCGGCAAATTGGCGAATCGGCAAATTTCACTATTCATCAAAAGAAATCTCACATGCATAGAATATTAAACGTGTGTTAATGACAAAACTCATTCCATAACCTCTAGGTAACTTTGCGAGACGAATCTAATGAGCCTAATTTGGCCATGATTAGACAACGTTGTGCTACAGTAAACAATCTCTAATGATGGATTAATTAGATTTAATAGATTCGTCTCGCGATTTTCCGTCCATCCGTGTATTTAGTTTTATAATTAGATCATGTTTAGTCCTCCTAATCTTCGATTTAGAATTGCTACAGTAAATTTCGGCAACTTTCCATTCCAATTAAACAGACTTTTAGATGGGTGAAAAGAATGAAAAATTTATACATTAGACCGCGTGCACAGAGAGAAAAAGTGCAATGGGCCGTGTACATTATGCAAAATGGGAGTGAACTAAACACCCCTCGGTTCCAGACCTGCAGGAGTCCAGCTCCGACCAAAAAATACATTGAAACCGGAACATCCGAAATGTTTGTGTCCCTTTCTCGAATCGAATCTTCAGACTTCAATTCTAAAACTTGCAAATTGCAAAGTTGATACGTAGACATTGCCAGTATGCGATACACTTCTGGAGGTATTTTTTTTTCCCCTGACGTTCCCTAGATATCAACTCAGTATTATAACATGGCCCAACGCTTCAGACATCGAACCTAAAACCAGCGGCTTCCCATACCAACAAAGGGCTCTAAAATCTTCAACTCTGACAACAGAGAGACATCAGTGGCATCACAAATTGCACACTCAACCACTTGGGCATGCTAATTCTATGACCAAGAGAAGCTTCAGTGCAGTGACGGTTATGACAAGACCCAAGCTTCAGACTCCCAACCCCAAATCTTACTACTTCCAATATTAATCATCAACAAAGAGCTCCAAATCTCACTGCCAAGAGTCCCTTGTGAATTGAGCTCAACTAAACATTAGATGCTTCTTCGATATGCCTTAGTTATAAGCTCAACCTGATGGCTTGAACCAAGAGAGTTCATACTTCAATCCTGAAACTTGCCACTTCAAGCCCTACATTATCTAATATAGGGTTCCTCGTCTCCAACTTCTGGAACAGATACAATACAAAGCCATTTCTAGTAAGCATCGATTAGCTGCAAGTCACTCCAGAACTTCTCTTACACAATGCAATCGATGCCTAATAGGCTAATACCCACCTAGCTTGCTATGAAATCATACCACAGGTACCATGATCATTGCTCATCAGGGTATATATAGAGCATGAGGGCACAGAAGCGCAAAGGAACTGACGGACTTGTAGATCTGACTCAAGGAGGCATGGTGACAGGATCACAGGATAAGCAAGTTAAGCACTGGTACACTCGATTCTGTTGATCGCTAATATACAACAGAAATTTGGGTTCACCAAATCCTGACGATATGTACAAGTACCATAATGTTAAATATCTTGTCAAGTCCGATCATCAACAACTCAGTCACCAGGGACCTGTCAATGTTCTTCGCAGGCAGCGTTTCTTCTGTGCATATGGATTGCTAATCACTTCCAGCACCTGTTCAGAGACAATACTTGTCATCAGTTATCTAAACAAGACAATAGTACCATATGCAAATATAAGTACAAGAGGATTTGCAAAGAAACAACATGTAAGCTAAGCTTTATGCACAGTACAAGGATTCGAAAAAAAACTTCCTCCAAACAGAATATATAGAGATGCACGCAAGAGCCATGCTCCATGATGCCATCTGACCTATTTATTTACCACTGGACTCTGCAATGGGTCAATGTTTGCCATACTAAACGGCTAGGTTGTTTTTTTTTTTAGCTCAAACATCTAGGTTGATCTAGTTACTGTGATAACTGATAACCTCACCACTTACCAGGATACATGCACGGCACCACTACTTATTATAAATGAAACATGATGTAGTGTGTGTTATACCCAAAGCTTTATTGCATATAAGAAGCTCACAGATATATCAAGCTGCATTAGGTGTTCAAGCTAGTGGGATACTAAAATATTTAAAAGTGATCAAAACAGAAAGGTGACTTAAACTTTCAGTGACTATACTGGAATATGGTGTAACATATGCTACATTGAGAGGGAGAATGATATCTAAGGCCATAGTAAATGTTGCAAAAATACATCAAACACTAACAATTTTTGCTACAGCTGACACAGGGTAAAGAGAGCAATCATTTAAATATCTGCTTTCGAGGCATTGGAGTCTCAAAGTACTCATTCAAAAACACACACTCGATGACGTCAACTGAATTTCGCTTTTTCATTTAATGTGTTCCAGGATTGCATGACATCATGGAAGTTATCAATATGGTACATTTAGTCAGTAAAAACAGTAATGTGAAAGATAGTAGGATTTCAGTTTTCAGCTAGAAGCCGTGAGCAAATTTCAGAGAACTATATTTTTGCTCTAAATAATGTCATGCTACACCTTATGTAGTCACTATATAAAAAATATGGCACATACTTTGTACATATCTTCAAACAACTATACTCTATACTCATTGGCATGAGTTGGTATGTCACGTACACAAGTCAGCCACTCTAAAGCCAGTAAAACAACATATTTGCGACATCTGGATTCCAGTTGCCAGGACTCAGTACCTCCTCAATGTGTAATAGAATTATGTGTGACTGTGAAGTATGTTTAGTTCCACACAATGATAGAAGGATATGTAGTCTTGTAGTATTGTTTAGCAGACTAGAGTATCTGAAATTTTACACTTAGATTCTCGAAAAATGATTCCATTCTGTGAATCATCCTGTGATTTTTGCTTTGTTTCATGAGTCCAAGTGAAGTGAGTGAACCATAATCAGAAATAGGGATTTGGAACTCCACCCGTTAGAATTGTAAATAAGCTGCACGAAAACTTATACAAGGCACATTAAACGCGGTGCTTATACTTCTGCTTCCCCTTCTGTAGGAGTAATTATATAGGAATGACCAAATCAACTAGAATCCTAATAAGCTCGTTTAGGCTGCCTACATAAACATAATTTCCATTATAGCCCCTGACATAATTATTTGCTACCTCATGGCTCAGGTATGTCACAAGACAACTGATGAGGCTGTCCCACCAGTCCAGTGTGCAGGTGTTCCATTACTTGGATGCATTTGTCGGAAGCGCAGTTGCTAGAGTTACACCCTTTGCAAAGTGCTCATGTTCAACGGTGAATCAAATTCTTAGCGGACCATAAATAACAGACCTCCGGCAGGCCCCCTCTACAGTCACAAATTTTCATGCATAGCTTATGCTCTAAAGATTACTTTTTAGTAACAAATTATCTACTCCCTTTAAAAGGAAAAATATAGGCAGTCTTGTTCTCCCTGGTTGATTGAAGTTAGTGATAAAGTTACATGGGGTGGCTTTGGTCAACTAACCCATAAACAATCTAGATGCAACTTTCTGCATGAATAGTACTCCATCCGTCCATAAAGCACTGTTAACTTTCTGGAGCACTATTCGTTACTGAGTTCAGAGTTTTATACTTTTAATACCACATCTTCACTGTTCTCCATATGCACGGAAATCCAATGATAGGCTAGCAACAGAGATTCACAAAACTAGTTCAACCAATGTTAGGAACCGATGCATCTATATGAACAAAAAGGCATAACAACCTAGTTTCCATCAGTTTTCCAACTGGAAGAGAGAAAAATACTCTTGAATTCACTAGTTGAGAAAACAGGAATGCATCCATTAAGTGTAGGGTGAAAAAAGAACATCAAGAATGGAAGTTTGATCCAAAATTCTACCTGGTTTTTCTGCATTTCCATCACTTCTTCCTGCAATTTGAGAAAACAAACCAAATTACAAACCTCCAGACAATTCTAATGTCATTCACAGAAAAGATGCATATAAAGAATAATGATACAAATTTTGAATGTAGACATTGGAGAACAAAGGATGGTTCCCAAAAGATATATCAAGCCTACACCAATGTTAACAACCGGAGTTGTTAATTCTAAATTAACATGAAAAAGTATCCACAATTGGAGTGCTATAGTTCAAATTTTGCAAGATGGCACTGGCGATCTGTCCATTTTAAATTGGATGATTATTTTTGGAGGAGTGGTGGAAGATGCACTAGTTAACAGCATGGAATGCCAAAACTACATAAGACAATAGAACAGGATTATCCACACAAAAAAGTTGTTCTTCTTTCAAAATTGTCAGGTCGTTTCGATTGAAATGCCACTTCGGCCCTTAAAACGGTTTCACCTTTTCAAATTGTTCTTCAATTCAGTTGTGCTTGTATAAATTGTGAAAATCTCAACAAATTCTTTCTGTGAGATCCAACACGAAACTTGTTCGGACGAGCTTCATTAAAGAAATGAGCATTTTAAAAGCTGAACAATTTAAAGTGAACAGTCCTCTCAACTCCTGTGTACCCAATTCCCAAAGCCTTAGGACAAGTCACAGTAAATACTTCACAAAAGGACTAAGGATTTCTATTCAACCAAAATCTGTGAAATAACTGCAGAAATTATCATTTGGACAGACATGCAAACGTAATCAGAATCCCTTTGAATCAAATGATAGAAAATACTAACTGTAGTACAGCATGACACATACCTGCTTCTTCTGCAATTCTGCATTTAGTTCCTTGAGTTTCTGAACTTCAGCTTCCAACTCCATGGTATATGCCTATAAATCATAAGAGATATCACTAAAACATGAACACAGAGTGAAACTTTTTTGTGTCAAAGTTGCACACAGCAATATGGTAGGCCAGATGTGCCTTTACCAGTTACCACCTTATCGAATATCCATCGTTTTCAACATGGCATAGGCAAGGCCAATGTGCTGATTTATCAGAATTGCAATACAATACTTTAGCGCAGCAACTTGCAATAGAAAACAGCTACTACACTGATTTATCAGAATTGTAATATAATACTTTAGCGCAGCAACTTGCAATAGGAAACAGCTACTATATATGCAAGCGCAGCACATACACATGCAAAAATTCAGGACAAGAGCATGACCTGCTTCCGGGCACGGGATCTAGCTGCAGACTCCCTGTTCTTGATCATCCTCCTCTGCCGCCGCTCCACCACCTTCTCCACACCCGTACCGCTCCTCCTCCCCCTTATCACTCCCTCAAAGGGGTAAGGCACCGGCGCCATGGGCGAGGACAGGTCCCCGTTCCCCTTGCCGACGGAATCCAGCTGGGCCACCGACGTATCCACCGGACTCACAGTGACAGCAGCACCCGGCATCCCCGCCACCCCAGGCATGAGGCCGTTGCCCATGGCCTGATCCCCGATCCCCACCGGCGCGAACCCCATGGCGCCCGCCCCGGCGTCATTGGCGCCCCCGAAGTTGCCGAAAAAGATGGAGGCGCCATTGCTGACCGCCTGAATCGGCCGCGGGGCGACGGGCTGCGCGGGGACCGCAGCCGCAGCTGCCATGGCCGCCGCGGCAGGGTTGTCCCGGACGACGCCGGCCCTGACCAGGAACTCCTCCAGCGTCATCTCCCCGAGCGTCGGCTGCCGGTTGGGCTGCGGCTCCGCCGCCCCGGCGGCCGTCCCCGGTGGCGGTGGCCCCTCGCGGACGAAGTCCCGCCAGACCTCGTCCACCGTCTTGACGCTGAGGGTGCGCGGCAGGGTGAGCGAGCCCTGCCTCTGCAGCCCATCCTCGGCCGCCGCGGAGGCGGAGGCCGACGCCATGGCCTGGCTCTCCTCGGCGGTCCAGATGCTCCGCAGCAGCTCGTCCATGTTCATGGAGCCGAAGTCCTTGCCGAGCCCTCCCCCCGTCCCGCCGAGCGTGCTCTGGAACTCGTCGAACGTGAGCGAGTAGATCGACCCCTGCCTCGACAGCGGCCCCGGCCCCGCAGCCCCCCTCCGCTCGCCGTCCTTCAGATCCATCTCTCCCCCTCCCCCTCCCCCTCCACCTCCCTCCCCTCCCACTTCCCCGCGGCGGCGACGACGGCGACGACGACGAGGAAGCCCGGGCAGGATTCGCGGCGCGCTATATAGGTTGCTTGCGGGCGGGCGCGGCAAAGCGACGGGCGCAATCGATGCGTGGGTGGACGACCGGATTGGAAGGCAAGGGACTGTGTGCCGTGCGCCTCCGCCTCCGGTGGTGGTGGGGTTCGGTGGGCGGAGGCACGCAGCCGCTACCTGTCTCCCTCGCTCGGCCTAGTCGCCGCCGCGGGGGCTCGCTCTCGCTCTCGCACGCTCGCGCGCGGCGTGGGCGTTGGGGGTCAGAGTGCGGCGCGGGACAGGTGTCCCCTCCCCGCGACGGTGGCCTATAGTGGCCGAGCTCCCCGAGATCCTCTGCGCCCACCCACCAACCGCCGCGCCGCACCTGTCCGGAGCCGCCCGCAGAGGATCCGGGCGCAGCCGAGGGCCGTGGTGGGGTAGGGAGGCCGCCCTACGTGGCGGCGCGGCGAGGCCCGGGGCCGGGCGATCGCGGCGCCCGGCCAATCAGGGCGCGCGACGTGGTGGGGCAGCGCCTCCATCGCAGCCATTTTTTTAACCCCCGACAAGAACAGGGGTCACCCACGAGCCCGCCACACCCGGCCGGGCGCCGCCGCCGCCGTCCGGCCGGCTGGTGGGCCACCGGTGGCGTGGGGCCGGACCATCAGTTGGTGTACAGGGTAGGGCAGGTGCGTGGTGATCGGGGAGGCTCCGGCTCGGCTTCGCGGAAGCATCGTACCTACCAGATCTGGGGTAACATGGGTGACCCATTTCGGCTTCCCTGTCCTCGTGCGTCGTACTTACTGCTGCCAGTAAAAAAAATATTCAGCGGTTAAAGTGAGCTCAGAAGATCAGACCGTGAGATCGGGGAAAGATTTTCCAGGCATTTTTCATTTGTACTATTTTGGACAAAGGATTCAGGCTTTGCTTGGAATTATATTAACGATGGCATGCAGGAATTTGAGCTGAATTTTGTGGGATTTTCTTGGATTCAGAGTTGCAAACAGGCTCTGTTTGGAGTGGTAAACAGACGCTGTCTAGCTTTGACGGTGAGTTAGGAATCTGGGTTTCCAACGGGGAGCTGAGATGCCAGCATGTGGGACGGGATGGGAGCTCGGGCATGGCCTTGGCGTGGAGCCAAAGGCTGCGCCACGATGCAATGACGGGCGCATGTGGTGTACAGATCAGAGAACAAAGATGCCGCGGAGAGGTTTTGGCAAGGCCGGGGCCGAGAGTGATGAATAACCGTTTCCAAACTTTGGTTCGCATCGTGCACTTCCACGTCATACATTTATAACACGAGGATTATATGTGTAATTAAGAAATCTGCATCTGGCTGGCGCGCCGACCGCTCGGGGTTTGCAGTGGTTAGAGAGGTCGAGAAAGTCAGACTCATGCAAATTTTGGGATGGCAAAACTATACGTATATATGTAGCATAAATTGTATAGAAGTACATATGTCATGGTTATTGCCACACATGGAATGGTTAATACCACTCCACATAAAACAACTATAGCTTGCAAACTAACTACAAATAAACGCACCCTTTTGATTCCCTTTACTTCCAAAATATGCATCTTCCATCGCGGACATAATAACGTCACTTCGCTCTACAGGCTGATGAGATAGAGATATAAAGCTAGCTAGAGGATAGCATAATAAAGTATGCGCTAAAGGTTGCAACAAAGTAAGGATATATATTGCACGGGCCCGTAGCGATGAGAGCCTTCTCAGTGGCGAATCTAAAATTGAAATTGAGGGGGGCTCATTTCATCTTTTTTTCTCCTCTCTTCTCTCTTTCTCTTATTCTTTCTCCTCTATTTCTTCTTTTCCTTCTTCACCTATGGCTAAAATTTCNACATGGTTACTCACGGATTTTATACCTGATGGGCAGAAATATGGATATGAAATCTCACCCGCGAGCAAAGGTACCGATATGAAGTCTTGCCTGTAGATACGTGAAACACAAAAGACCTAATAAATGGCTATATGCCTAACTCATTACAAGAGGAAGGCTAAGTAATTACTCTTCTTGTGTTTTAAATTCTTTCCAATTATATTATTGTACTTCATGCAGAGTGTTGACGATCAAAATTGGCACGATGGAGGTTTGCTTGCAATCTGGGCAAACTGGTGAAACCGGTTCTAGAAACCGGTATAACCGGATTTTGTAACATTGTCAAATTAGCATTTTGATTGCACCATTGTGTATCTTGCGTCGAGATGATCGAAATGCATATATATAAAGTCCAATTTGGAGTTCGGACGTGAGAGTTATGGCTTTGGAAAGATCTTCTCCTGGACAAAACCGGTGAAACCGGTTTGGAAATAGGTAAAACCGGTTTTGGTCACTATATCTGATCTGGCAACATAAACCGGTGGAACCGGTTTGTCAGACCGGTGGAACCGGTTTTCCCCGAGTCCTAGTAGGTTTGGACTCTTTTTGGAGATCCATGTGGATTACGACTTGTAAAAGGATTTCCTTGCGGGGCAAGACCTCCCCACCCTATAAATATAAAGGGCCACGGCCGATTGAGGGTTATCCAATCGATCAAATACAAATTACCTTTACTTTTTATCCCTTCCAAACCCTAACTTTTCCAACCTCTCCTGCTGTTCGTGCTTCGTCTCTACGGCGTTTGACGACGTTCTGAGTGGCCTGCCGATCTCAGAACAACCCTAGGCGCGCCAGCCCTGACGGGGTCCCTCCCGGGCCGGCGTTCGTAGGTCGACGCAGCAAACCCTAGGAAACCGGTTTCACCGGTTTCCCAAACCGGTTTTACCGGTTTTGGCTGGGCGTGCTGCAGGTGATCGATCCGTTGCGGATCCGCGCGTTCTAGCGCATATCTCGGTGTGTTGGCCAGAAAAAGCGTCAACACAGAGGGCAGGTACCTATGTGAGCAGTAGTATTAAAGTGTTATTGTGACTTGTTACTTGTGTTGTGTCTCTCTGGTCATTGACTTCTTGTCACTAACACCTTAGGGCTGTTTGGATTAGATTTTAGATTTTCAAAAGCTGGATTTTGTATAGATTTCTAGAATCCGGATTCTGAGCAGAATCTGGATAGGGTCGTTTGGATCCTTGGATTTTTCAATCTAACTTTATGGTTGTTTGCTATATATATTCCTTTTACGCCCTTACTACCATTTTTTGCGTAATTGGCTTGTTGGTTCCGGCTCTCGTAAGTTCACAGAGCATTTGAGATACCTGCGAAACGGGTGTTGCTGCAGAACATCGCTTTGCCATATGATGGAAAACAAGAGATTAGAAAATAAAGTTAAGTGGAAAATCAAAAATAGCAAGCAGATAGGTGCTAATCTCATGCTTTCCCCGGATGGAAACAACAAATTGGAAAAAAAGCTAAACAATTTGAAACAAAAACTAATCTATTTGATGCTTGACTACACGAACAGCACGCATTGAAGCAACGAACTGACCGTCGCCAGCCTTATCCGGCCGTGCTGTCTTCTCCCTCGATCTGCGCGCTCTTTTTTTCAGGGTCTGTTTTAGATTGGTAAGAAAGTTGTGAAAGAAAATTTCACCTTTCTAAATCGAAGATTAGAAGGACTAAACATGATCTAATTATAAAACTAAATATACGGATGGACGGGAAATCGCGAGACGAATATATTAAGCCTAATTAATCCGTCATTAGAGATTGTTTACTGTAGCACGACGTTGTCTAATCATGGCGAAATTAGGCTCATTAGATTCGTCTCGCAAAGTTACCGGAGGTTATGGAATGGGTTTTGTCATTAACACACGTTTAATACTTTATGCATGTAAGATTTTCTTTGATAAATAGTGAAGTTTCAGGTGAAAGAAAGTTTCACCCTGAACTAAACAGGCCCTTAAGATCCATCGCGGACGGCTGCTGCTGGCCGGAATTGGTTTCTGCGAGGTCGCCGACCGAGGGGAGGGGACAGGCTTCATGGGCAGGAGGTGGGCGGTTGACTTCACGGACAGGCGGAGGCTGCCGCAAAACCTCGGCCGTCGGATCGGACGCATCAATGTGGCTAGGATCGAGCGGGTTCTGAAAATTTTGCAAAAAAGCCCTCTAGCTTTCGTGAAATAGAACCCGCAGTCCAGGGACCCTCTCCCAACCCTTTTTGCAAAAAGGCCCTCGAGCTTTTGAGAAATAGAACCCGCCGTCCATGCCCTCTCTCTCAGCCAATTTGAAAGAAAACCCTCGAGCTTTTGCGAAATCAACTCGGACGGTTCGATCGCTTATTTTATACGAACTCCATTGTACCTACAATTCGGACGCCGAAACGCCTCCAAATTTAAAAACATTGAACACAAAAGTTGCTCAAAATTTCAAAATGTACAACTTTTTTATAGAGCAGAATTTTGAATTCAAAATGAGCCACGTCACCCGCAAAACCTTGGCCGTCGGATCGGGTGCATCAACGGCCAGGATCGAGCAGGTTCTGGAAATTTTGCAAAAAGGCCCTCTAGCTTTCATGAAATAGAATCCGCAGTCCAGGCCCCTCTCCCAACCCCTTTTGCAAAAGGCCCTTGAGCTTTTGAGAAATAAAACCCGCCGTCCATGCCCTCTCTCTCAGCCAATTTGAAAAGAAAACCCTCGAGCTTTTGCGAAATCAACTCGGACGGTTCGATCGCTTATTTTATACGAACTCCATTGTACCTACAATTCGGACGCCGAAACGCCTTCAAATTAAAAACATTGAACATAAAAGTTGCTCAAAATTTCAAAATGTACAACTTTTTTATAGAGCAGAATTTTGAATTCAATTCGCTTTTGCAATTCATTCGCATAAATGTTTCCATGGGATCCATTCGGACGACAAAACGCCTCCAAATTAAAAAATATTGAGTACAAAAGTTACTCAAAATTTCAAATCACTTTTGCAATTCGTCCACATAAATGTTTGCATGGGATCCATTGTACCCACAATTCGGACGCTACAACTTTTTTATGGAGCAGAACTTTGAATTCAAATCGCTTTTGCAATTCGTTCATATAAATATTTGCATGGGATCCATTCAGACGGCAAAACGCCTCTAAATTAAAAAGTATTGAATGCAAAAGTTACTCAAAATTTCAAAATCTATAATGTTTTATAGAAAAAAGTTTTGAATTTAAATCACTTTTGCAATTCGTCCGCATAAATGTTTGCATGGAATCCATTGTACCCACAATTCGGATGCCACAACTTTTTTATAGAGCAGAATTTTGAATTCAAATCGGTTTTGCAATTCGTTCACATAAATGTTTCTATGGGATCCATTCGGACGGCAAAACGCCTTCAAATTAAAAAATATTGAATACAAAAGTTACTCAAAAATTCAAAATCTATAATGTTTTATAGAAAAAAGTTTTGAATTCAAATGACTTTTGCAATTCGTCCGCATAAATGTTTGCATAGGATCCATTGTACCCACAATTCGGACGCCAAAACGCTTTCAAATTAAAAATTGTTGAGTACAAAAATTACTCAAAATTTTGAAATCTACAACTTTGTTAAACAGTAAATTCTTAAATTCAAAACACTTTTCCAATTCGAATGGACAGTCCACGATTATCTTCGACCACATTACCTACGTTAATAAATACAATTAGTTATGCAGTATTCTTACTATTTTTTTACCCGCATATCAGAGACCAGCAAGAGAAGTCAACACAAACAAAAACACATCGCTCTTACAATAATACAGATAGACACATATATGTTACAGCCTCTGTTCTAATAAAAAATGGATAGAGCTTCATCTATCCAACAAAGAACAACCGTAACAAACCAAAATTTTGTTATTGACCCAATTCTATACAAAACACAGAATAACTTTTTTTACTTCCCCTTTTACACCTACAGGCTGCACAGCCACAGGCCCCAAATACACTGGCCATCTTAAGCAGGTAGTCTCTATCTCTAATTGCAAAAGGATTGCAATCCTACCAACTCCCACTTCCAAATGTACATTCCCTAAGCTTTTTTCCCTTCAATGCATCGGCAGGACCGATGCACATCGACTTCTCCACAGATTCTGATGTGCCGGCGCAGCTCGGCTTTTTCTCTCCATGAAACTCTGGTCAGGCCCTCCCTTCAAGCTCTAGCAAACAATTATACATAAGCATTAGTGCAATCTTTGTAGAATATTGTAAAATTGTAGAAGCATTTGTCTTTAGAAATATATGTTGCATAAATTTGAGAGCCATATAAAAATAATATTCGAAGAAGTCAACTCTAATAATGCTGTTACAAATGAAAATCTTTGCCCTTTTTGAAACGAAATTACACCCGGGATATTTGGATTTGGATTTTCTTCCCCTGGGGTTATCCATCTGCTCGCAGCCTACGCTCTCCGACGGCCCCGCCTTTCTCGATGCTCTCTCCATGGCGCACCCTCCTCTCCCCTACCGCACCTCCCGCCACGGAGGTACGGTCACCGCTTCATCCACCAAGCCGCTCCCTGTACTCCTCCGTTCAGTCACCACCACCGCGTTCCGTGGCGCGGGCGGCCCCCACCACGCTGTCCGCCACCGCAACGGCCGTCTCCTCGCCGCCGTGTCCGAAGAAGAAGGTCTGGTCTCCACGCGCCACCTCCCTCGATGACAGCGCCAGGAGGTTAACATTCAGCGCTTTGTTTATTGAAGGTTCTCGTGCCCATCGCCATGGGCACGGAGGAGATGGAGGCGGTCATCCTCGCCGGCGTCCTCCGGCAAGCTGGTGCCGACGTGACGCTGGCCTCCGTTGAGGACGGCCTCGAAGTGGAGGCGTCCTGCGGCTCCCGCATCGTCGCGGACACGCACATTGCCTCCTGCGTCGACCAGGTGTTCGACCTTGTGGCTCTTCCGGTAACTCACATTCTCTTCTGTCTTCTCTTACTTATCTACTATACGCGGTATAAATGGTTCCTGTCGAGCTTAGTGTATTGAGGATTCGAATTATCAGGAAAATGATTTAGGAGCGTCCTAGTTTTGAGACCACGCTGAAATAGTGAAATGTTGACAATACTTCTCTTGTGCTATTATCTTCATGATTGCTCATTTTTGGTGCTGACGACAAGTGGTCAACCTCTCACTTTTTTTGTGTTGTAGTGTTACATGTGTACTACATCACTTTCTGGCAGTGCTTAGAATATTATGTTTGATTCTCGGGTGGATGTGTTCAGGGAGGAATGCCTGGTTCAGTGCGGTTGAGAGACAGTGATATCCTCCAGAGGATCACAGTTCGTCAGGCTGAGGAGAAAAGACTGTATGGTGCTATATGTGCTGCACCTGCAGTTGTTCTAATGCCGTGGGGTCTCCACAAGAGAAAAAAGGTGGTTGTTTTACTATGTGGATTAATTCAGTCTACCAATGTTTGGGTTCATCTAGTGACATTTTTTCACTTTTTTTTTACAAGATCACCTGTCACCCATCTTTCATAGGAGATCTACCTACGTTCCGAGCTGTTGAATCAAATGTTCAGGTTTCAGGAGAGCTCACTACAAGCCGCGGGCCAGGGACATCATTCCAGTTCGCTTTATCATTTGTTGAGCAAATGTTTGGGCCTAATGCAGCTGAAGACGTGGACACAATTTTGGTTTGTCATAAGAAACCTTAATATCGTTTTTATTTTACATAATAGCTTTAAGATATCATAGTCTTTTAGCTGATGAGAGCACCGAATGATTGCTCCATTATGCCTCCAATTGAGAGGCCAACAACCCAGGCTTAATCCTGGGTGCTCCTACATACTCCCCCTCTCTAAATACAAAGTTGGGACATCTTCTCCCCTCGTCGATTTGTTTTTTCTTTGAGCTGATTAGGTTATTTTACATAGAAAGTCAGTGTCCGATAATCGTGGTAGTTAAGGCCATGGGTTCTACTCCCCAACCACCTTTTCACTAATAAAATGGAAGACACATAATTCCTCCTTTGCATTCTCATTTTCTTTTTTGTCTAAATTTCAGTTTGTTCAGGCTTACCGGCTACTCAGTTTTAGTTTATTAATGCTGATGTCTTTTGTATATTTCCCTATAGATGACACAAATTAACTGTAATCTTGAAAGGACTACAGAAGTTAATGAACTTGAGTGGTCTGTTGATCACAACCCTCGTGTAAGTACACCTTAAACTTTCTTGCCATGTCATGCTATGCATGGTTTCATCCTTTACCACAGATTTTATGTCACTGTGGTGGGCATCATGCTTAAATATTGTTTGACCAAATCTTGGTGTGCTTACATCGTTTAGCTTTAAAATCGCTACATCATAGTAAATTGTTGCACAACTTGGTCTGCTATTCTTAGCGATTCTTATTCAAAGGTATACCCTTGATTTAGTAAAGCTCAATTCCTAGCATGCAGTATAGTTGATCTCTGTATTGCCACTCAGATGCTGTTGTTTATCATTTCTAGTTCTCCAGTCATGCTCATATGCATGGACAAATTACTTGAAATCGTCTTATTGGCTTCAGCTGTACTTTGCTGGAGGTTTAGCTCTTTTATAATAGCAGTGATGCTAATTTGACATGGTAAACAGGTTCTTATTCCAATCGCAGATGGGTCTGAAGAAATGGGGATCATAATTCTGGTTGATATTCTAAGACGGGCAAAGATAAATGTGGTATTGGCATCAGTTGAAAAATCTCCAAATATTGTTGGATCTCAAAGGATGAAGATTGTTGCTGATAAAAGCATTATGAGTGCCTCTGATTCAAAATATGATCTAATCATTCTTCCTGTAAGTTTTCTTGCTGTTTTCATCTTTTTATTTGGATGGTCATAAATGGCAACACACATTTGAACAAGATATCTGCTATTTACTCAATTAATGGATGTGAATTGCCGCACCGAATACAAGGTGCTGTTTGGTTGGGGCCTTTTAGGCTGTTAACGTTTCACAGCATGACCAGATCACGTTATTTTCCATTTCGTTAGGCTGGGCTGTAATCCGTTTGCACCGTGACCGGATGCTAGGCTACAGAGGATCGATGCTGCCCACCTCCTAGCCTGAATGGATAGTGCTGTGGCCGCACCAGACGACTGCCTACCATCCAATAAAACAATCACTGCCTTCCTTTGAACTGTAGCCATTAGTGCTGCATTCTGATCCCATTTACATTACCGTTTACAAAGCTGAACCAATCAGCACCTAAAAGTAAGGCCCTTCCAAAGTGCAGCATGTCATGGTCAAGTTCAGCTCATTTGTACAAGAATTGATATAGATGTATATTAGTGGTGAGCGAGTTTCATATGAAAGGATCCAATTGAACAAAATCTTAAAACAAGATAATCTCTTTCTTGCATTTTACATAGGGCCTGCCGACCTGATTTCAACGTCTTTTATAATTTTTCTGGCATCACAATCAGTTGTACTGGCGCATTGATCTTGTAGATTTTAGTAGTTTTTTAGCTTTAAATGAAATAAATTATGTGTGTTCTTCAATTATGAATCCCTATCTTGTTCTCATACTATATTGTTCAAGTGTGTGCATCGGCGTGCTGTATTGTTCTTTTGTTATCTTGTTCAGCTATTATTGCTTCCCCCCTTCTCTAGCATTTCAATTTTTATATTTTGTATCTTTCAGGGAGGACCTGTTGGAGCTGAGCGGCTACACAGGTCCAGAATTCTGAAGAAGTTACTCAAAGAACAAAAGCAAGCTGGCAGGATGTATGGTGGGGTCTGTTCTTCTCTGAAGATCTTGCAGCAGCAAGGTTTACTTGAGGTGAGATTCTAAGACTCAAAACTCATGACACCTCATATTCTGTGGAAATGGAAAATGACCTTGGATTTTTTTACCTAGGATAAAATAGTGACAGCTCTTCCCACTGTAGCCAATGAGCTGACATGCCAAGTTATTGACCAATCAAAGGTTGTGATCGATGGAAATTTGATTACTGGTAAGGGGATTGGGACAGTTGTTGATTTTGCCCTAGCTATCATCAGGAAATTTTTTGGCTATGGACGAGCCAAAGGTGTGGCAAATGGAATCGTTTTTGAGTACCCTAAGAGCTGAATGAAACACCAAGAATTGCTGAAACTACAATACATGCAATTAGGAGACACATTTATGTCTGTAATAGAAGATCTGGCTATCTATGCTCCTGGTAAAAGGTGAAACTGATGCTTTTGGGACAGCAAGAGGTTCCTCTAATGTTGCCTTCTGGACAGCTGGACTGAAATTTCCAGATCCACTATATGTTGGGATGGACCAAATTTACACTGGGAAGCTTCAGTGGAAGTCATTTCATCATCTTCTTGATATGATTTGTTGGTGGACAAATGATAGAGTGATCACTAACTGGTAAGTTCTATATGATGTTGATAGACATGAATACTTGTTTCCCCACACATTACCTTCTTGGCTGAAAGTTTTCTTAGATCGAAAAATAAAAAAGACACATCTTTTGTGTATAAAGGCAACATATATCTGTCACTTGAGCCCGACAACAATTTGATGACATCTCAATGTTGGAATAGTACATGTCCGCTTTTCTCAAATGCTTAAGCTTTTTTGAGGAATTTCAAGCTCTTAAATTTACAGAAATGAAAACCCTTTTGCGGGAAATTAACTTACGTACTGTATGCTATATGCAGATTATGTGCCTTTTCAGAGATAACTTTACTGTCTTCAGTGTGCCTGTATTGGTTTTCGGGCGCATTTTCTGAGGTCTGAAGCACTTAGATGTTGCTATGTACAATCTGCGAACTCATCTGAGAAGCCTGTCTAACTCTGGACTTAACCAGATCTGGGTTTCAGTAGCCAGGCTAACAACTGAATCAGTATCTGCTTGTGCATCGTGAATTTTTTAACCGGAAATCATTTTGCCATCGCTGTGTGCATTACTGATTTTATCAGAAGTTTTGACCTCTCTTTATGTGTATCACTGATGTATTGTGCTTAACTTTTGGGTTGCGCGAGACATGTACTCCACACGGTTGATGTCACTCACAAATTGGCTTATTTTGCTTGCCCCAGATTTCGTCACCACACCTTCTGGGGTGAAGCAAAGTCAGTGTGTCCTGGTCGTGACCTAAGTCATTATATCTAAGATGATCTCAAGCTCACAGACAACAATATGATTTACACTGATAGTTTCTATAAAAGCAATGCGGTGGAAGATGTTCTATTATTGTAATGTGGTCATGTACCAACAATCACAATTCACAAAGAATGATGAGAATATTAGTTCCTCTTGTTCTGTGTCCACTTTCTCATGTTCCCCTGGTAGAATCAGAACCAAAGGAATATCCAGAATACGAACACTGTTGTAGACAGACCATTGGATGAAGGAAAAAAAAACACGAACTGGCAGCAAGGCAGGCAAGGCCCTAGTTTCTCACAACACTTTGATTTTTCCTCTACACTCCATCTTGAAACTGGCGTGTAAACAGCAACAAAAAAAAAGTCAGGAGTAAAGCACACATGGATCCGAGGTACAGAATTAAAGGGTTCTATTATTGTAATGTGAAATGCAGATGTCAAATCCAGTGGTGTTAATTCCCTCATTATCATGTTACCACCAAATTGTTGCCAGCAACATGGCATGAATTATGTGCATTTTATTCATCTATGGTAGGGAAGATTTTAATTCTCTCATATACATGTTGCTGGCTGATAATATGCTGTAGCACTGGATTTGAAATAATTCCTGATGTAATATGAAATGCAGATTTCAAATATAATGCTATAGTAATTATATTATACTTTTATTATAGTAGATCATGAAAAAAGCACTTTGGAACCAAACATATGCAGAAATGAAAGACCATATCTGCAAATACAGAAGTAGTGAATGCTATTCATCAATGGTAAAATCTGAATTCATCTTACTTTACCATGAAACTATATCTCTAGAAAGCGACATGTGAAGCATCCACTCAACGAACATCTTGCTGAGGTGTGGCGTGCTGTTTGATACTGCTGGAAATATGTTTGATCTTGGTTCGCAGTTGATGTACTGCATACATGCGTTTTCCCAGGACCAGACCTGAGGGTGTTGAAAACCCTCTCCTGCGAGTATGGTTCTTTCTTTTCATGTTTTATCTGAAGACATAAGAATGAGTGGATATCAAACCTTCTGTCAGCCAGGAAACAAGAATGAAACATGTGGGGGAAAAAAAAACCAAACCTGGAAACAGAGAAACAAGCATACCACAAGCTTTTGTATTGCTGCTTCTGCTTTCTGCATATTCTCCCATGCAGCCATTTTTGCTTTCTCTACCACTCCTTGAAACAAACAAGAAGCACACACATCATCACTTGATGGAACATGGTAAATGTGTTACAGCTACATTAGATTCTACATTTAATGATTGACCATCCAGAAAAGATAAGAACTGCCTGCAGATTTTGCAGAACAGGTGACAGGAGCTTTTAGCTGCACCGTAACTGTATAAACTATGTAGTGACAAAGGCTAGTTTGAAACCAATATATTCGTCAAGTACCTGCCCTCATTCTTTTGCTTCCATCAGAAAGTTCTTTTAGAAAGGGTGCAATTCACAAAACTCACACCAGTAATAGGAAAACAGAAGCTAGAAGATAACCCAAGAACCACATCTGGACTGCCAACTGGCTCCAAAACAATGGTTGGCTCAACACTTATTTCTGCACTCTATGTGAACGGAACCTGGAGAGTGGAGATAGCTTGACATCTTTTCTTATACTGCCCTACTGCCAAAGCTATCTTGGATTGGCCACGACCTGTTCCTACTGTAAACTCGACCTCCACTCAACCTCCTCGGAGGAATGTTATTTGCAGCTTATGTGCTCAGGCACCAGCCAGGCAAAAGGAATGCACTACCTCACCATGACACTGATGTGGACCATTTCGAAAGAGCGAAACAGTCAGGTACCCTTCCATCGATCCTCTAAACCAGCCATGCAGATGAAGCCTGGAGCTGGAGTATTGCTGGGTCAAACACCTTGCAGTGATGCTACCGTGCAGAGCTGAATCACCAACGCTGAAGTGCCACAAGATTAGGCCTAATTTTCTTTGGGTAGATGGGGAGCTCTGTTTTTCTGCGACGCTCCCGTGTGTGCACCCCATTTCTCCCCTTTTGTCCTTTTGGGGTTTTTGTCGAAATAGTTGTCGCTGTTGACTTTTTCTAAAACATTTGACCTTTCGTCGTATTCAAAAAGTATATGCATATGTGCAAAAGTACATATAATGATAAAACAAATCACAAACAAAATGAATGATATACACATTGATGGAAGAAGGGGCTAAAGCATATTGATTTTTACTCGCATTAGGTTACATTCATAGGGTACAAGTCCTTTTATAGGACTTACAAACCGTTATATGACAACTCACCATTAGCTAGTAGTAAAATCCTAATTTACTTATACAACCTCAACTTTACAACTAAATACGTAATACCTAGGAATCTAGAGGCATCATGATCCAACTATAATGATCATGTATGCTCCTCAAGGTAGTCAAAACCAATTTGACATTTACCAATCCTAAGTAATTTACGGGCAGCAGATTAGCAGCAAGGATTATCCTAACAATCTCCCCCTAATCCTTGTGCATCTATTTTCCTTGGCAATTCAACACGCACACAACCACCAGGGAGCTCGGGGGATACATGTAGGCCAGGGAGCACCCCTCCACGATGGCCAGAACGCCCTATCCGCGGGGAACGTGGTCCGCCATGACTGGAGCCGCTGCTCGCGTGCGCTCATGGCGTTCCCGCCCGTCGGACCCGGACCACTCACACCAGCATGCCTCCCTATGACCCTTGAACACAATCACGGTGAAGCTAACCTCCTCCCGCGATCCCCGGCAACGAACGCGTCGAGCTCGGACTCAACGAACGCTTGCCGGGCGCGCGCACTGCACGGCCGTGGCGCGACACACGCGCACGCGATCACGCGCACACACGCGTGATCCCCTACCCTATGGACTCGAACACGTACACAGAACGCACACACACTACGGAACACACCATGGCGTGATTTAAGCTAACACACATAATATTTTGAATAAGACGAATGGTCAAAGTCATGATAAAAAGTCAATAGCGACAAATATTTCGATACGGAGATAGCACATTGTTTTTACTGCTCCTCTCCTTAATATAAGCCAGGTACCCAAGAGAAGGTAATATAAAATGCACTATGAGAAGAATAAATTTGAGGCACCCTAGAATATTTTTTTAGATAAAATGGATGAAAGTTCCTGGCCTCTGTGTTGTCAGCAGGCTAGCATATTAGAAGAGACAATCAGAGAATATGTTGCACAATTCTATGAAGTATCTGAGTTGTAAGTCTTATTTTTTTTGAATAAAAGTAGTTTGTCTAATAAAAATATAATGCATATAAACAATGGTATGCCTAAAAAGGATTAACACTTTAACAGTGATGCCCCTTACTTTGATATGCACTTAGCCGTTTCTGTTACTTCCCAGGCAGAAGATTAGATTCCACAGTTTTTCCGTCCACTCTGATATTTGTTGTATACACCTAGCCGTTTTTGTTACTTACCAGGCAGAAGATTAAATTCCACAGTTTTTTCCATCCACTCTGATATTTGTTGTATACACTCAGCAGTTTCTGTTACTTCCCAGACAGAAGATTTAGACTCCATGGTGTCCACTCCGATATTAGTTATGTTCTTGCAGTGCCTTGGGTGGCATTTCTTGGATCACCTAGTCAGAGTCACCTGATCATCCACCTATCCCTAATCTCAAGCTTAGAGAAACAACTCTCCAGCTATTTGACTTGCTGCGCCAATAGCGGAAGGGAGAATGAAGACCTCATGCTGGGAGAAGAAGACCTGGTTATATCAGGGCTCATTGTGTTTCCACATCCTTCCTCACAATTACAGAGTGCACTGCTAGTGCCAGAGTGTGCTATGCTTTCAATTTGTCCATCTGCACAACCAGAAAAAGTTGTTTCAAAAGAATATTAGTGCCCCTTAAGAAATTTGAGCACACGCAATAAGGTTGAAGGCATTGTGTGCCAAATGCTGAATAAAATTAGAATGGAGCTGGACATCAAACATTTAATCCATCTAAACTGTCTACTTCAATAGGAATTCTGCTAATTAACCATAGACGTATCCAAGAAATCAATGCTTTATCATCAACATTTTGAACAGTAGTCCAATGCTAACCAAAACATAAAGAAAGAATATCCACAGTGCTTCAGAACATGAGGCATGTACCTTGAATAGATTCATGGACCTATCAATATCACGGTAACATAGGTTAGTTTTGTCCATAAGAATTCATGTAGCAATTTCGTGAACTTCACTCGCAACTGTCATTTCACCTGTAAGCCTAGCGTATATTGCAGCACTGGGACGACAATTCTGTTCCTCCATGAACGATAGCAGGCTAGAGCAGTCAGCAGTGTTTCCCTTTCGTAATAAACCATCAATCAAAATCTTCCAAACAATCTCATCGCAGTTGTATTCCTTTGACAGTATGTCACCAAAAATGCTTTTAGCAGTATGAAAGCTTCCCTCCTCACAAAGAGCACAAATAATAAACCTATAAGTTTCTAAATGTGGTAAATGGCCATTTTTGGCCATTGAATCAAGAAACCTCAAAGCTTCTTATTAGCAATTTCAGTCTGCAGCAACATTCTATAATATAAGTATACACATCCTCACTTGGGGCCAAGTTAGAACTCTGCATCGCTTCGAGAAAACTTTTTGCTTCCTCCAATCTGTCAAATTTACACAAACATCTGATAAAACAATCATAAATATAGCTGGGTGGGGTGCCCATAAGCTTAATCACCTCCTCCAGAAGTCCCTTGAGAACTTTCATGTCAGCTATTTTCCATACATAAATAGAGTCGGCAACCATGTCACCAGGGGAATTTTTCTTTAGCAGCAGTCCAAGAAGTACTGTGTAAGACTCCTCATTTGGCTTGCACCCATTATCAACCATGCTCTTAAAA
>CM014275.1:11658576-11676442 GCA_004135705.1 Alloteropsis semialata
TATCCGTGAAGAAAGGACCTATCTGCAATTATCTTCGATTTCCCAGGGACCCCAATGTAAAAATCATTTTCACTATTGATGATTTCTTTTCCCTTTGAATTCGGCTGAATTTAGTAAATCAGCAAAAATCACACAAAAATCGTAAAATCACAAACTTAGACTTTCTGAAATCTTTGTGAAATTATCTTTCCAGTGATGTATCATATGTATATGTAATCTATGTGATTCCCAATGTATTTCTGTATGTATGAATAAGTGCTTGAGAGATTGTTTATTGCTTATTAAATCGTATACATGTGCTAAAGGTGCAAAACCACTTTTGATGGTTCTGTTATGATTGTTAGAGTTGAGTTGAGCATCTGTTGGCCAAAGTTTATCCATGATTTTGGTAGGTTTGGAATTAGTTATCTAATGGAGTAGAAAAGGTAATAAATATATAAACCACTCAATAAAATTTGTCAAATTTTGTTAGAGCTTCTCTGGAGTATAGGAACCCTTACAAAAAGAATCAGCTCCAAAAAGTGTATACTTTTTAAGTTATGAATTAAGTTTGGTTCTAGCTAGATAAGGGTAGATAAATCACCAAATATACTGTATGGATTAGAAAAATATGAAACATTCACGGAAAATGTCTCTAATAGAATAGTAGTTGTAGTAAAAATTTCAGCTACATAAAGTATTTTTAGAATTTATTATGATTTTTCTAACTAGTGGTAAATGTTGGCTGTTAAAAGAAATAGAGAACAAATAGGTAAAATACTGAAAAATTTCTGAAAAATAGAATTCGCTGTCAAGAACACAGAAACATGTCTCCCTTAATTTTTGTTTATGAAAATATATTTTCTAGGCTTTATTTAGTAAGAACTAGCTAGAAAATGCTTAAGTAATAAATAGTTTTCTTGTTGTAAAATTAATTCTAAAAATATGTATAGCAACCAGGAGTGCTGAATGTCAGGTTTAGCTATATAAACCATATTTTACTATTAATGGTCCTTTATAGATGTTTTACTTAATTTATGTAGTAGCTTTAAGTTGTTTTAACATATTAAAAAGGTTTAAATAAAACTTCTTTATATTTTACTTTAGATCTGAACTAAGTTTAATCAGCAACTAAAAGCAACCCCACTCAGCTTTCTTTGTGAGCTTCTTAGTTATTTATACTTCGTAAATGATTGCCCAGTGATGTATTAGTGAGTTGTTACAGTTATTCCTAGGATGGATTGTTTGCGCATTACTGCATCTCATGCTTCCACATTTCATGTAGATCATCCCATTGTGAACGGAGTGTACGAGATCAAAGTCGAGCCCGAGGGTGATCCGGTCGCTGCTGAGGTGAACTACACTGCTGCTCAAGACTTGGGCCAAAGTCCGGAAGGGCCCAAGGCCGGTGATCAGGAAGGTAAGCCCCGGAGCATAACCCACTCGTCAAAACTAACATTCTTTACTTATGCCTTATTTTGTGCATTTAAGTTTTGAGGAGTTGAATGAAACCCTAGTTGCATGATCCCTAGGTACCTATATCCCAATACTAGTACGTGTAGGTCGTATAGAACGCCATACCTAATTAGGACCGGTAGAAGTCGATTGATTGCCTTGTCACTCGCGAGATATAGGTTTTACTTTATATCAGTTTATGATATTCGGCAAGCGGGGCTTGTGCGATATTCCTGTTTGATTGAATGTCCCGTTTGCACAGAGAATTGTTGGCTAAGGCATTGATTGTGTAGCGATGTTGGTCAAGCCTTTGAAGGTACTAATCGTATGCCGGGAAATATGGTAAACTGGTAAACCTAGTACTTGATTCAAACTGACATCTGACGGGTTTTTCCACTCCATTGGGCGAGGGGTTGATGGCGAGTGTAGCAGTGGCCGCGGCACAGGTTTGCCTGGGGCACCTGGGGTCCGTTGGGGCGTGCACTCGGGTAGAGTGGTCCCCGATGGCAGATGGCAGGGAGAGATGGGAACGGTTGCCTCGTGAGGTCCTGGGTGTCTCTCACGGGTCGTACGATTAGGTTGTCCCATGCATGGTTAAAATCAACTCGAGTTGTCCGTCCTTCGCGGTTACATGAAGCTGCTTGATCTCTTTTCACACATCAGTGTGCTTGGGCCAAAGGGGTAGAATTGTTGTTAGATGAGAAATGTTGACATCATGTTAATCAATTGTTTTTGACACTGATTGTTGTTGGATAGTTTGGCGAATCTAGTAAGGGTTATTCTCACTTTAAACTTGGCTAAAATATTGAAAATAGGGATCGACTTATAGATGCTTTTGGCAAAACAAACCCCACAGCCATAAAGCCTTGCATGTCTAGAACTTAACCTTATCGGGTAAGTCTTGCTGAGTATTAGTATACTCAGCCTTGCTTGTGGCTTAATTTTTCAGATAATGGTGATGGCTATGACCCCGTTGCTGCTCTGACTTGGCCTTGTGTGCTTCCTGATGGTTGGACTATAGAGCGGGTGCCGTCTGAGTCTGACTCAGGCCGCGGTAATTAGATGTTGTGCGAGGGCTCCGCATAATGTCTTTTGTCTCAACGTTTAGACTTCCGCTATATTATAACTCTGGTTTGTAATAATTAAAACTTATGCACTGTGTTTGTATAATTATCCATGTGAACCCGATGATGTAAAATTTGTGATGAGTTGTACTGCCTGAGCCCATCTTCGAGTGGGACTGCTGCTATTTCGTTTCGGTCGAGAGAAATGGTGGTTTAATCGGGAAGGTATCCGACGGATTGCACGATTAGCTCGGTTTAAAGGTGTGGAGCACCGCTGTGATAGTGGTCCCATGCTTTTAAACCTGATTAATTGGGGCGGTCTGCCACATTGTCGCCCCATGAACACGTGTGGCATGGCTGGAATATCAACTTTACCCGAATAGACTTAATAACCTAAAATTCAACATAGTTACATATTTTGATTTATACTATGAAGGTTGCAATTTTGTGTATTAGCTAACTTAAATTTATCTTTCATGAACTTGTTAGTTATTTGCCTTCATCTTATAGTTCTTGAACTCATAGACTTGAAATGAGTTTGAATTTGAATTACTATCTTGAAGTTTTGAGGGACGCAAGGGTATCCATCAAATGCAGTTCATTGGGTGGACCGGATAGACCGAACCAAAATAGTCGGTCTATTCAAGTTTTTTGTTCCTATTATTTTTTAAAAACTTTGATTCTCATTTTAAAATCTAAAATTTATAGAAACCAAATAGACGAGCGATATGGCCGAACAGACCCACGCGGCCACACCCACCCCTGGTCCTGTCCCCTCCAATCCGTTGGAATTAGATTTTTTTTTTTTGTTTTGAGAGGATCCGCGGGAACTAGGAGCCTGATTGGTTTGGTTCCAAAATTTGCCATGCCAAATTTGGGGCATGCCAAAACGTGGGCACGACAAAACTTTCCTGGCAAAACTTGGGCAACATCTTTAGAATATCACTTAATTGAATGCTAATCAAACAAGTCCTAAAATTTATAGACATGCCTTCATTCTAGTTTGGCAAATATGGGAGCCAACCAATTGCTCTAGATGACAACATATCGGAACAGCATGGCAGCCCCGAGCCCGGTGACCGGGTTTGATGGCAAGTGGAAGGGGTGGAGGTGGCGCCTGTAGTCACGATATACGGGCCTCCAACTCCCAGGGCAGCATGGCGGCCCGGTGACCGGTTGTTGGGAATTCGGATCACCGGCCGGCGGTGTGGCGTCGTATTTGTGCTTGCCGTCTGGGTTTCTGTCGAGCTTTCCGGAGTCGTACCAGTAGATCCTGGGCCCCAGGATAGGGGCATATTGGGCCGTGGCTTTGTTTTCGATGGTGATTGCGTCTTTCTCGGCCCTCTATGAATTCCCCGCAGGCCGAGCAACTTCTGTATGTGGGTCTGATGGCCTGGCGGGCCGCATCCCCGGCTCCGAAGACTTGGGCCATTTCGTGTCTACCATGGGCACAAACAATCCTTTTTTATATATGTTTTATTTTTTATTTGTAAAAGAAATACTGAGATTTCATTGCTCAAAGTTCACGGGCAATTCGCCACTACAATTCCAGCAAATATGCTGGGAGTACATTACAGGCGGAACACAGTGGGGAATAAGTATCTATATAAACTCAAGAATACATGTGTGTCCCAACTCTTGATTTTTTTTTTCTCTTCCCAGAAAGTGTCCAGTACAAGCTGCTGATCCCATTGACCTGTAAGCGGGTCCCTTAACTGACACTAGTGTTTCCTCTCGGCGTCAACACTCGTCTCTCTGTTTCAAAATTGATTTATTTTGGTTTACACTAAAATTGACCGGATTTCTAAAAAATACACCAACGTCTAAGACAGTGAGATTAACGTGGAGTTCTTCACTTTAACTGTTACTAACTCGATGTTCACATGAGCGGTTCTCCACCACTAATCGGTGCATGGCCAGACAGTCAAAACCCATGGGTGGTGCGCACTGCGCACGAACACGAAGGGTCAAGGGCCAAAAACTACAGGGCCCTAATGGTCGGTAAACCGTTGGTCTCTGCAGGGCGCAGGCAGCAGCAACCGTCGGGCACGCGACCATCCACGTCCCCCTTCCCATTTCAATCCCCATCCAATCCAACGACCTCCTCGAGCACGACCCACACAGAGCCTCTCGTCCAATCGGCCCCCCTCACCGCCGTCGCGATCCCCCCTGATCGTCAGTTGGGAGGGCCCAGCCTGCCGGCCGCCGCCCTACGAAGTAGCCGCCCAAACGCCCGGCGTCGTCGCCGGCCCCCACCCCTCCTCCCATGTGGCCGTCGGCACGGCTCCGCTCGCCCCCGTGCCCGTAGAGCCCGGCCGCGCCGTGCGCGCATCCATCCACAAGCGTAACATGTACACATCTACCTCCGTCCACAGCGGCGAGACCACGGCCGGCCGGTGTACAAGCGCCCACGTACGCGGCGGCGCCACGGCCGGGCGCGCTGGTTCGGTACGCGGTCTCGTCAGCCGCGCGCGCGTGTCTGGCCAGGGAGCGCGGCGCGGTCGGCCTCGCGCGTTCCCCAGCCGACCGCGCCGCTCTGACAGGCCGCGCGGGAGTGGCGGGCGCCGCTCGAAGCGATAACGAACGCGAGGGACGGGGAAAGGAAGCTTTGGTGTCTTCCTCCATGCTCCATACCCCTCCCCCCCGCGTATCTCTCGCTCAAGTGTCACTCGGCCGGCCCCTGTGCACGGGAATGGCGCCGCCCGGCCGGCCGGCCGGCCGGGCACGTTCCGACGCGACGTCGTCATGTTACCCCGGCCTCTCCCCTCCGCGGTTCCACCCCCTGTGCGTACCTCGCCGTGGTTTGGCTCTACGTACACGTGCGCGACCCCCCATGTGTGCCTCGATACCGATCCCTTGTCTCGTCGGCGTCGCTCTGGCTCCCTCGCTCCCTCGCTCGCCGCCTCACTGGCGTGCGACTCCGGCCGGCCGGTCTCTGCAAGTGTGTGCTGTGCGGCGCGTAGCAGGTCCCGTCAGGGGGCCGCTGTCCCTGTCCGGAGGCCCGGCCGGGCGCGATCGAGCGATCGCTCTCCCGGCCGGCCGGCCTGCTCGCCGAGGCTGCAGGCAAGGCAAGTGCGCTGGCGTCGCGTCCACGTCTCCGCCCGGAGCCCGGCATGTGTCTGGCGAGCCCGGGGGAAGATCAGTTGAGTCCTGATTTGGTTGACAGGGCTTGTTGTCAATCATCCCAAGCGATAGAAACAAACATGCAGATGCAGGCATGCGCTTTCAGCAGGTGCCAGGTCGTCGTCGTCCTGCCCTCGCCACCACACCTACACCGATCTCTCAACAAAGAGGATAGACACAGCTGTTCGCGAAACAAAAACACTGGTCAGTGTGGCCCCCAACACGACGCTGACGTGGCAAGCTGCCACACAGGATCATGCATGGCCGGCCGATGGGGTTGATTCAGCAGAGGTCTAGAGTCTAGATAGGTTCATGCGCCCTGGGCGAGACAACTTCACTTTCCGACTGTATCACACGGGATATGGAGCATGTCTGTGCTGGACGGAACCAAATCCATGGCGGAAAAGTAAACAACGTCGCCTCGGCCTCTCCCGCCAATGATGGGGCAATGAGAAACCAATCAAAGGGGGAGCTTTGCTTTGCTTGGCCCGATCGGCGACGGAAGATGATGCCAGCTTTGTTGGAGAGGGAGGTTTCGGCAGGATCGGATCATCGGAGTAGGACGGCCGGTGCTCGCCCGCGCGTGATGATGCCGAGAGGGCCCGAGGCCGACCCGGCGGCCAGTCCTCGGTCGTTGGCGCCAAGAGCTAGCAAGAGGGGCTGCACCTGGCCGCTCTGAATCTGCCGCAGGCCACACCAAATCTCCACGCCGTAGGGCCAGGTAGCTCCCGCCGCGCGACACGTGCCTGCCCACCCACCCCGCGACCGGTTCGACGGTCGCCGGCGGCGCGCGGCCGTGGTGGGCGGACGGACCCTGCGCGACAACGAGACTCCATCGATCTCCCAGTCCCAGCTTTCTCACTGACGGGAATGTCTCGCGAATCCCGTGCACTCACGCACAGGTTCAGATCACGCGTTTTCCTAGCAAGCTCCCCGGCCGTGTTCCTCCTCCGAGGGCACGTATCGGCAAGAGGTGACGGCAGGGTGACGACCTGCGAGCTGTGGACTGTGGCTGCCGACAGGCAGGATGTGGTGTGGTGTGGGTAGCAGCCGAGAAGATTTCTCCCTGTGAAAATCCAGGAGAGCTCAGCGAAGGTACCAGACGATTCGTCGACGGGGGACTGAACGCAACTGAACCGAGCGCGTCGGCCTCGCGACAGGTCAATCTGTCGAACGGGCCGGGTGGTCCGGGTAGACGACGACGACCACGGAGCAGAGCGAATTCTGCGCACATGGCGGCTTCCACGGGGCCGGGGCACAAACGTCTGGATCTTGTGGTACATCGCCTCGCGTCGCGCGCGCCCCGGTCTTTTCGCGACGAGCAAGAGCAATGGTCGCGTGTCCTCGCTCTCGGATGTACATATTCCAACGTCTCTATTTTTTGCCTGTACTTGCATGTGCCGGGCCATTTCACGAGCTTCAGATCGATGGACACTGACGACGTGAAGCGCCGCTGCGTCTGGCCGGGAGTCCAGAGGACGGTGATTGTCTGATTGAAACCATCCTGAAACGCGTGTGGTTTGCAGTCTGCTTGAGTGAACAGTGCCGCGAAAAGGATACGCGTTGGACGGTGGATATCTATCGAGACGTCAACTGTTCATCTTGATTTTGACGGCCGTGATCATTAGTCCGGTCCTAGGCTCCTAGCTTGGTTGCCATGTTTATGTATAGCACTGATCCTTAAATCTGGCGCATAATAATACTTATGCGGGTGCTAAACACGTCTTAGAGATGTGTCACTGAAGTCTAAATCTCCTTGGCTAATCAGAATTAACAGTGTATGGTATGACTAAACTGGAGTAGTAGTACTAGCTATGTGACAAATCGTCAGTTGGATTTGGACCACATGCTCATGCTAATTATGGTGACTTTGACATCAAATGGAATACTACAACGGTATGAAACACCCGTCAACTTTAGGGCCTGTTTAGTTGGTTGGTGAAAGTTTACGAAATTTACTGTAACAATTTTAAACCAAAGATTAGGAGGACTAAACATGATCTAATTATAAAACTAATTACACGGATGGACGGAAAATCGCGAGACGATCTATTAAGCCTAATTAATATGTCATTAGAGATTGTTTACTGTAGCACGACGTTGTCTAATCATGGTCTAATTAGACTCATTAGATTCGTCTCGCGAAATTACCCGGGGTTATGGAATGAGTTTTGCCATTAATCCACGTTTAATACCTTTAATTAATATCCTAATATTTGATGTGACATATGATTAGTGAAAAGTTTGAAAAGTTTGTGCAACTAAACAGGCCCTTAGAAGCGCGAGCCAGCGGCAATGAATACCATGCATGCCCTTGCGTTGGACATAGTGGGGCGATGAAGATGGCGACTGCATCTAAAGGTCATATGAATTAGACATAAGCAGACAGTAACCTGAGCTTCTACAGTAGCATCTTTGTTTTAAGTACATAGTGTTTAGGATAAGCCAATTAAGTAATTAGCTTGTTCTAAACATCATACTCCATTCATATCGAAATAGTTGTTGCCGTTGACTTTTTCTAAGATGTTTAACTTTTCGTCTTATTCAAAAAATTATACAAATACATAAAAAAGATTAGTCGTACTTGAAGTACATATATTGATAAAGCAAATCACAAACAAAATAAATGATATATATACAATAATTTAATAAAAATGAATGGTCAAAATTGTGATAAAAGATCAATTAATGCCGACATATTTCGACACGGAGGAAATGTTTAAAAAAATGGATGAGGGAGTATGATAATTGGAGATTCAAGCATAGATGTCTGCAAATTTGAGATGTGGTCGTCGTCATGCATGAGAGAAGGGATTCCAATGGCAAAGCGGTATATTACTTGAGCCCTGTTTATTTTAGTTTTCAGGTTGTTATGAGATGCAAACTGAGAACAAATAGGTTTCAGAGTGTAACTAGATCTATAATTTATGATCCAATAATCCGTTTTCCTCACCTTACAGATTGTAACGATCTGCCAGCTAAAACGAACATATGGCCTACTCTTATGATGTTGCTGTCCTGCTTTTGAATATTTTTATTTTCTAGTTCTTTAAAAGAACAATTTCTGGGTTCGAATATGCATTTTAAGATTCTGTATAGATCTACATGCACATGACACGTTGAAGATAAGTTAAGCATGGATCAGGCATTTTAATTCAACCGAACAATCTGACTTCTAAATCCTGAATTTAGGTTTGAAATAAATTTACAAGGAACCCAAGCCAGTACCAACCTCAGATCTAGATCTAAGCATTTGTGGGCCGGCCCGGTCCGGCCCAACGGCCCGGCCTGAGCCCGATAGTGTTTTGGCCCGCCCATGATGCTTAATGGGATGGTCATGGGCAGAGCAAATGAAGCCCGAATAATTTTTTCTTGGCCCGAACCCGGCCCAAACTATTTAAATGAATTATTTTTCATTAAAAAAGAGCGGAAAGCCCGAGCCCGACCAAGGCCCGGCCCGAAATAGAGGCCCGTAGTCACCCATGAGACGGGCGTGAGCAAGACTTTTAAGGCCCAAAAAAATCGGGCTTTTTTTGGCCCGGCCCGAGCCCGGCCCGGTCCGGCCGCAAAATGCTCAAGTCTACTCAGATCCAATGAAAATGAAGCGTTGTGATCCAGTCCAAGCAGAGACACACCTGTAGGCGGTAGACTATGACCTAGTACCAGGTACTGTCGTCTGGGACGGAACGGGTAGGATCCGGACGGCGGGCAGTCAGGAGTACACCAACTGCCGAGGCACATTAAACATCGGCCCTGCCCTGACACGGGGCACATGGCGACGGCCGGCGTCAGAAGCGGCGGCCGCGAGCGCGCCGGAATTGGCTCGCCGTTGGAAAGCGAGGCCCCGGTCGCCCCACTTCGGGGCGGCGCGCTCGCCGTCCCCACGGCCGGCTGTGCGCGCACAGCGCCGGTCCTGTGCGCCGTGACGAGGAAGGGGGCAGGCCGGGGCGCGGCCGCGCGCGCCGAGGCGCCGCCAGGGTTCTCGTTCCGTGCGTGCTGGCGGATCATGCAGCCGGATTGAATAGTCTTTTGCTCGTCGCCGTGCAAGCACGCCCTGTGCACGGAAAGTTGGGTCGCTCGCGTCCTCGATCCATCGCCACCAGCTATGAAAGATGCCGATAGGGTTTCAACCATAGGGTCTCTCTGATTGAGCTGGGTTTTTTTTTTCGTCGACCATGTTTTTTAACAGTTGGTGGTGAAACTTAGTTTACAGCCCGCTCAGGCACAAGAACCAAGACATTCTGTGAGAGTGACAAGTGGGGTCATGTATTAATAATGAAGACTAACCACTGTATGGATTGGCTGAGAGATGAGCTGTATTATTAGCCTTACTCTAACACTGAACGAGTGAAAAGGTATGGGACGATGAAGAAATGGCCGGTTATGAAAAGAAAGAATTAATGAAGCTAGGTCAAATGACGAGGGGGAAAATGAGGAGAGTAGTGAAGCGCATAACAACGAATGGAAACACGTTGATAATAGCATGAGATGCGTGCAATTTACAAGCTACATGTGTGCATGCATGTGCTGCGAGTCTAATCGCAAGCATGAAAAAGGGCAGTAAAAAAAAGAGGCATTTCTAGCTAGGTACTAGTAAAAATGTAAGGCGTCTAGCCAGGTGCACCTTAATTTACACATATGATCGTACAAATGCTGCCGCGTTCGTCGTCGCGCGTACGTGCAAAGCTCTGGGTCCAACGGCACACGGCATGGCCATGCATATGCCGGACCGTCAGCTGGACTGGAGGGGTGGCCGCGAGCGACCGGTACGTCGATCTACCACTGGCCGTTGACGCGGCCGGTGTAGGGCGCGGCGGCGCCGCTGTCCGCTGCGGGTGGCGCCGGGCGGCGGCCGCTCGCCGCGGCGGCGCGCTCGAGGGACTGCACCTGGGTCTTGAGGAACTTGACGTAGTGGATGGCCTCGTCCAGCATGGACGCCGTGTCCATCTTGGTCCCGCCGGGGACGAGCCGCTGCAGGATGCGGATGCGCTCGCTGATGCGCTCCCGCCGCATCCGCGCCGCCACGCTCTGCGGGTCGGTGGAGATGCGCACGTTGCGCCGCTTCGGGGGCCGCACCATCTCCGGGTCGATGTTCACGGGCTGCAGCGCCGCCACGCGGAAGATCATCTCCCGCATCGCCGACGACCCCACGGCGGTAGTGCCGCCCTCCCCGCCGCCGTTGCCCCCGCCGCAGCCGCCGCCGGCAGAGTAGTTCTCCTGCGCCGCGTACTCCGAGCTAGCGCTGCCGTTGCACGACGACGCGGCCGTGACGACGGTGGAGTACTGGTGGTGGTCGTGGTAGGCGGCGCGGCCGTTGGCGCCGCCCGCGGACATGTGATGGGGCACGGTGGAGAAGTGGTGAGGAGCTTGCTGCATGCACGGCGGCGACGGGGGAGTCGACGGCACCATCATCATGCCGCCGTGGTCAGGGAACGCGGTGAGCTGCTCCAGCTGGAGCATTGCGTTCATTAGCTCGAGCTGCGCCTCCGGGTGGGAGTTCAGCATGTCGAAGTCCATTCGGGACCGTGATCGAAGCTCTAGACCTCCAGTGGATGCAAGTTCTTGGCGAGTGTGTAGAGGTCGGTCAAGGAGGAGCTGAGGAGTGGTGCAAAGCTAGCTTGCAGCTACCAGATACTCTCTCTGGAGTCTGGACTCTATGGAGTGGAGTCTTGTGTATGAAAGGAAGATTGTGTTGTTACCTTGTTGCTAAAGGTGAGGTGCTATTTATAGGGGGTTGCTGGTAGTATAGGTGGCCTCTCTGGATTTGACAGAGCATAATGTGTTTGTGTTTCCTATTAGCAAGGCTTTCAATTTTTTTTCCATTCTTTTGGGAGTCTTTGTTGCTCTTTTTTCTGGCTGCACAAAGTAGCATGTGTTAAAGAGATAAACTATCCCTGTCTTCTGTTTTCCAGAAAATGATGTGCCAAGATAATGTCTCACAGAGACACGGAATCTGCCCTCTGACATCTCAGGACCTTTCAAGAATTGCCGACTGTCTCGCCACCCCAAATATCTTCATGAAGGGTTCTTTTGTTGGGATATAGAGTATGATTGAACCAAACATTTTGTTTTCTTATTAAGCATATATATACCCTCATTTTCTTGACTTAGAAGCCACGTTCAAGCTAGATACAGCTGTTATTTCACTGTGTACCATATCTACCAATGACTACTACTATGCAAACTATCCATGTTTTTTTAAAATTTCAATAAGAACGATCATACTCAGATTTTTGGTATATTCCATCCAAAATCACATTTGGAGTACCATTTCCTACTGCCTCTTATCAGAAGACTGACGATCGTGTCTGAGCTCCAACAAGTTAACCAGCTGGTATTCCATTTCATACGTCACGCATCAGCCAATCAGTGACAGGTTCGGATGAACGGATCCTGAATACGTCGTTCTAATGCGGAACTTAATTATGGCCGTCCCCTGCATCTAGACGCAAAAAACTAGGACAAAAATTTAGTTCCTTCACGCAGCTAGCAAGCTAGGTCTCTTACGCCATTGTTCAATATATAGTGCATTATATTAGTGCTGATCTTGGCACAGTTCCTTCCAAATGGTCCCTCGCCAATCATAGTTGATATGCACGCCGCCATGCTTGATAAAAGGAAATGCTCATGTTCCAGAGACTGGGCTGACTGAGCTGATCTTTGATTGATAAAGTCACCACAGAACGCGCCGCTGTTGACGGACATATCGCGTACCATTGAAAGAATAGTGTCCGTTAATTTCTTAGATAAATCCAGGATAATGCGAGCATTTGTGCCAAATCAATAGCTTGAACCCATGTAGTTAGATTACACCACAAGAAATGATCTAACCAACTAAGCTACGCTCAGTTCACAAATGCTCATGTTCATTTTCTGTTTAACGTTAAAAAATGTTCTTTTCTATTGGGATTTGCAAATTAAAATATTTGGAGAAGCAAAACAAGTTTTTTTGGAAGAAAACACAGGAGGGGAGTTCAGTTCTGTTGTACTTGACCTAATCATTGCACCCTTTTTATAGTTATTATAGATAATGGAACTTGTGCCAAAACACTGTTGAAAAAAAAAACAAGTATTTTGCCTCCGGTGTGCATGAAACGTCCTTCCCGGCCGACCTTGGGTACGAGTTTGGATCTACTATTATTCTTCTTGTTCAGACACTGTGGCAAACAGAACACGTGAGAGGGCTTCACTCACGACATCAATATAATGGCCAGAGACAAGGTCACTACATTTCGCTCTCCAGGGAATATATATGGTGGAGGGAAAATAGAACAAGTCATACAAATAAGGTTCTTTTCTATTTTTGCGAATCGCATAAAAATATTTCCTTTGATAAGCTCTAGCAAGTCATGAAATGGAGGAGTTACGACCATGAAAATTTGAATGACCAGACTCGGCTTCATTTGCAAGATGGAAAAAAATGGCAAAAAAGAGAGAGGAATGGTCAATGATGAAACAATGCAGATCGTACGTTAATCCAAGAAGGAAAAAAAAAAACTTCTAGTCATGCGACTCAACTACTCAAACACAAATTACAATGAGTAATTTTTGGCCATAGAGGCAGAAACATTTTTTTCTTGCACAGATATTAGGCTTGAGATGTCATACTATATATTTTCTTTATGGATGGTCCCGTCACAAAAATGCACAGAGCACAGTTTTTTATTTTTGTGATGAAATCTCTTTACCTTTTCTTTATGGATGGTCCCGTCACAAGGAATTTATTGATGTAAGCTTTTTTTTTTGGGCAACTATGTGTGTAAGCTTATGACTAGTCACCTAACCATTCCAGCTACTAAATGGCCATCGGTGTGATAATTTTTCTAGATTCTACTAAATGAAAAGCGAAGCTCATATTACACTAAAAAAATTCTTCACATATACAACTGTGACTTGTGTAATATTAATCTACACCCCTGTAATCCTCAAGTGCTAAAAAGTAAAAATTGTGTAGTTGTTTCTCTTTTTTTTTTCTAATTTTAGGACCAAAGAATTTCCTTGGATCTTGTCAACTGCTTACAGATATGTACATATGATGTGACTCGCCTGTATGATACTTGTTATATGCTATTTAATTTTTTGAGCATATATGTTATTTAATTTGATTTCGTTTTCAATTCAATTTAGTGAAAAATAACCATAGTATTTCTGTGTTGCATACTAATTCCAAAGTAAACTCCTGCTATCAATCTCTTAAACTTGTCGTCTTTGGTGCATGATTTCTTTGATTGGTACTTTTATATGATTGCAATATATAGTTTTTCATATATATCGCTAAGAGCAGGGCTAGTAACGCAGCCGGCCGGCTGGCTGCAAGCGCGCACATGCGCCCGCTGCTGCGCCCGTTGCGGGCTGCGAGCCGGCGATTTTGCTTTTCCAGGCCCACAAACAGAGGCAGTGCACTCGCTTACGCCCGCTGCTGGACGGCGTCTCACCAGGCGCCCGTTTTCTTCTCTCTCCTCCTTTCTCTTTTCTCCACATCGGACTCCGCCGGCTCCCAGCCGATTATAATACTTGCTCTAACCAATAATACTCTCTCGATCAAACAATTGCATCGCCCAAAACTAGGCATGTTCTTTCCATTACGTACGTAGATGATGCACACGTATATATAGCATAAGGTGAGTAGTGATTACTGATTCGTACACGTGTGTAAATAAAGCACCAGGCCGGGGAGAGTACCGGACCACGGGAGTAGCTAGCGCTTGTTGCGGCCTCCGAGCTGCCACCAAAGGCCTGAGCATGGTCAACGGCGGCCGAGGACGCCGGTCCGCTGGTCGGTTGGCGTCCGTCCGGTCCGGCACGCACGTCCGTAAATTGCCCGGAGCCCACCCCGTGATCCTCGCCGGAGCGCAAGCATGCCGCTCCGTTCGCCTGCCGGGCCGCCGGCATCGTCCTCCTCGCCGTCCCTTCGACCGTCGTCTTATGCTACCCCTCGCCGGCATGCGTTTGCCGTCGATCGGCGTACGTCCATGCATGATCCACCGATCGCGCATTGGCTCGAGCTTTTTGTCGCTGGCACTGTACTACGGTTGGCAGTTTTGGCTGGCACCAAGCGCGCGGCGGGTTGCGACTCGATTGCGAGCAAGCAGATTGCTGTGCGGGTAGTGATCGTGCTCTGACAGCGTGCAGTCTGACGACTAAAGATTGGACGGAAACCGCCGCCTGATCGATCTGCTGCGGCGCCAGCGGCCGCCGGAGAGGTTCCAAACAATCTCTGTAAAAAAAAAAATACAACTACATGTTTCGTGCAATTTAAGTGATTTATTCCCTCTGTCCGAGAAAAAACACAATTCAACATAGTATCATGTTTTAGTATCTAAAATTTAATCAACTATAGATTAAAAAATTAATATTATTATATAATAAATAAATATTATTAGATAATTATAAAATATATTTTTATAATAAATTTATTTAAAAGACACAAATATGAATATAAGTCACTAGAAATAAGGCCTGGATAGCATGCAGTAAAAGTGTAAAACCAAGTAACCAGAAATCCAGAACTACTGCCCTGCATGCATCGTACGTAACTTCTGATAAAAGACAAAGGAGTACGTGATCAGAGTTTTCTCAGCTGATCGGCTGAGCTGAAGTAAAAACAGGTTTTACCTGTGCGTCTCTCTCTGTGGTCATTTTTCCAGGGGCCCTCTGGTAAACAAAGGTGAAAAAATTCGATCCCGGCCGTGTAGTACCTGATCACCTTGGTCAAGCCGCAATTAAAAAGGCGCATGTGTCGGTCGACAGCGGCTTTAACTTTACCAATTTTTGCGGATCAGCTTTTCCATATTGCACGTAGAATTTGGCACCGGTTGGGGAAGAAAGCGAGAGTGAAGGTTGATTGGAACATGCATGTCGATCTCGTGACATTGTGTGTAGTAGATAGAGGTAGTGTAGAGTTCGATCTCGAAACGGATCGGTCGGAGCCTGCCTTTCAGGGTACAGTCAGTATACCAGATAGAACCGGCTTACACGTACTACACTAAACCACACAGGGCCTGAACTTGCTCGTTTGGCCTCATCGTCCCTGATCGCGGCCTGCACGTTGTGGGCACTGCCCGGTCCTGGGACCTTGGTCGACGGACGGGGTGATCCACATGTGTCAGTTCCGGTGACCTACAACATGGTGAGTGTCTCGTTGAAAGAACCCTCTGAGGAGGACGTCCACGCCCGTTTGTAGCGTATTGGGCGTGGGGTGTTCACAATTTGTCAATTTCACATCAATATTCTTTTGCAAGCAACCTATCGAATGGCATGTTACCACTACACCGGCCAATCATTTGACCATGAAAATTCGAAAAAAAAGCAATTCACATATTCTCTTCGTTTCACTATATTTTGTCTGTGGCCTTAGGGAAATGTTCCACAATATTTGTTCAATATAAATAGTGTGATTATTGCAATATTTTCACTCCGTACCTCTAATTAATAATCTGATACTTCATTCGTCCAAGTTACAATTTGTTTTTGACTTTTCTAGGTGGTACGTAGTAACATAATTTGTACTACATATATAAATATAAATATATCTATATGCGTAGCAAAAGCTATGAACCTAGAAAAACAAAAACAAATTATAATTTGAGACAAAGGGAGTAGAAGAGAATATTGCATTATGACATTAATAGGGATATGTGCATCTTTGTTTCATATCCATGCATTTTTCTTACTTATAGGGATGGTTAACTTTTTTCAATTGACTTGTCAAGAATTGGAGTTTCGGACACAAGATGTCTCACCTTAAAAATCTAAGCTTATGGATAAATTAAATATAAACAATTCCCTTGCATGAAAATGAGTATATATATAGTTAAGGCTCTTTAATTATCTTTGGCCACTAATTCAAATAACCATTTGAATAGGTCGTGCATGTGAAAACCGTATTGTTGAACAAACCACTATAAATGCGTGCATACTACCTCCATACAGTTTTATTTGATGTCGGTTAGTCCAAAAATGAGCTAATCAACATCAAATAAAATGGGTTGGAGGGAGTATAATTCTAGAGTTTTAGAACAACAACAGTTGTCCCCGTCTTACTTAAAGACAGATTCATTCAGGTTCAGTACACAGTCAAACACCAGCCACCTATCAATCGACTGGCTTACAGACATGTTCAGAACGAGCTAAAATGAAACAGGAATTTCTCAGCTTGATACCACCGCTTCCATGTTCTTTACCTGTGCTAGCCATTCTCCCATCTCCAGGTTTGTGTACATAGCCTCCTTCATTGGTGAGAAATTCCCCAGGCACCTTGTCAGTTCTTCAATCTTGTAGTTCTTGTCGCCAAAGCCTTCCGGTTGGTGACATAGCTCTCCAGCTTCTCCTTCCTTTCGTTTGGACACAGAATTGACCAATTCTGGACCAAACCCACTATCTTCAGAAGAAGCATCTCCATGCTCCTCCAAGATCCATTCTGAAAGCATAAATCATTCCTTAGTTTCCAAAGCCCCCAAAGGGCAGTAGAGCTAATCATGTTTACCACTAAAAACTTCTTATTACTGAGCCAACAAGAACCAATAGAAAAAAGGAATGTTCTAATTTGTAAGGCATAGCTTCACTAATCAAACACCACATCTGTTTGGCAACAACACAATCAAAGAAGAGATGCTGGCAGGACTCTGAATCAGAACAAAACAAACATGATTTATCCTCAACTTTTCTCCTCTTACTCAAATTATCTCTAGTGAGCACTTTGTTCTTGGATAACAACCAAAGAAAGAAGTGGACTCTGGGTGGAATCTTAATGTTCCAAATAGCAAGGGTGTACACAGGATTAACTCCTCTAAAGTTAACTATCCTATACATAGATTGTGAGGAATAAATCCCATTGGAATTAAAAAAACCAAATCATCTCATCCTCTTCCTCGCTGAACTCAATAGTTGAAGCTATTTGCACAACTTCTAGCCATAGCAGTTCTAANCCGCCAATTATCAATAGCAGCATGATACTACGTCCTAACTCAATTTTCATGTGTATACAGAAACAATCTACGTTCGGGCGTTCGAGGACCGGATGGACCTCCTCCGGGCAGCAATGGTGGGCGTCGCGGGGACGCCATACCAGGATGGCCTCTTCTTCTTCGACATCCAGCTTCCACCGTCGTACCCCGCCGTGCCACCACAGGTGTACTACCACTCCTTCGGCCTCGACTTGAACCACAACTTGGACAAGTCTGGCACCGTGTGCCTCAGCCTGCTCGACACGTTCGACGGCGAGGGACCCGAGCTCTGGTCGCCGG
>CM014275.1:11677442-11690809 GCA_004135705.1 Alloteropsis semialata
CGAGCCTCGCCAGTGAGCAGCGCTGCCTGCGGCCGGTGCGGCGGCTGCCACAGACGCGACGCGGCCAGCCTGCACCCATGGCCGGAGTTGCGACGCGCAGCTAGCACTGCGCCCAAGAGTGGCCGGCGTGGCCAGCCTGCTCCCGTGGCTCGACGAAGAAGACGAGACTGGAGGGGAAATCAGGAAAGGGGAGAGGGGGGGGTCTCCCCTTCCTAAGGGCTTGTTTGGGAATTAGTGTATTGAAGGGAAACGAGAGGTATTGAAAGAGAAATTAGTTCATTTTTCTCTCAATCTCCTTCATTCCACTCCAATACGCCTCTATCCAAACAAGTCCTAAAGGAGATTGAGGGAAGAATAAAGGGGATTGAGAAAAAATTAAAGGAAAAAGGAATAGAAAGGGGATCTGTTGAAGAAGAATTTTTACCCCTCAATCCCTTTTAACTAGAAATAAAGGAAAAGGAGATTTATTTTCTCAATCTGTTGAAGATGCTTAGGCCCTGTTTAGTTGCTTTGGCAACTTGGCAACTTGCCAAATCTCACTATTCATCAAAGGGAATCTCACATGCATAGAGTATTAAACGTGTGTTAATGACAAAACCCATTCCATAACCCCCCGGTAACTTTGCGAGACGAATCTAATGAGCCTAATTTGGTCATGATTAGACAACGTTGCGCTACAGTAAACAATCTCTAATGACAGATTAATTAGGCTTAATAGATTCATCTCGCGATTTTTCGTCCATCCGTGTATTTAGTTTTATAATTAGATCATGTTTAGTCCTCTTAATCTTCGATTTAGAATTGCTACAGTAAATTTCGCAAACTTTCCATTCCAACTAAACAGGGCCTTAAAAAAAAGGTTCAGTGAAGCAGTCCATAAAGCAGGAATGGCAGGTGATGAAAACGAGTGAGGGCAAAACAAGCCGGGTCGGTCGCTCATTTCCTGTAAGCTTCCCATCGTGGAGGAGGCCGTGCGTGTGTTTGGAAAAGAGGCCAAACGCGCACCGCCCTGGCCCCGTCTCGCCGGAACCAGACGACGACGCCGACGACGCCGGCGTGGTTTGGAGCCGAGATTGCTCGCTCGGTCCTCGGTTTGTGGTGCCGGAGATCGGTGGTGATCTTGGTGACCGTTGGTTACAAATTCTGCAAGTGCAGCACAAGTGTCTCTCCACGATGTGTGGAAATGCGGCAGGAGTTAGAGGGTGTTTAAATCCTCAAAATCACCAAAAAGTCACCAAAAGTTTTCACACTGACAACTGTGTCTCCTTTCACAGGACACGCTTTTCAGTTTCAAAACTTTTCACCAATTCACCGGATTTAAACACCCCCTTAATGCTCGTGCCGTGTGAAACGCCTGGGTGGGTGGTGGTACCCGGGCAGCCGGCGACCGTTGGTCGTTCCAAGTACTATGAAGGTTGGACCCCTTTGCTGTAAGCAAAGACATCATGAAGTCCTGAATTGTAGCCACAGCTGAATACTTGTGACGAGGAGTGGACTGGTCCAAAATCTTCCGTGCCAAGGAATTAGCAGCGGCGCCGGACAGCAGCACGTGCCTGAGAATTCCTCGAAACATTTCTCTTTTTATAAAGAAAAAAATAACTGCCATCGCGCTTGAAAAATCCTCAAAAACGACTAGAAAGGAAGGAGAACGGTCATGCTTGACGATGAGGTCCGGTGACCATGATACGCAGTCGCGGTTCAGGCTGCTAATGTAAGCACAAGGTGGGGATCCCACCGACGTCCTCGATCGGTTAGATGTTTCTGCGCACTGGGACGCCAAGAATTTTGAAGCACTGCGGCAACATTTCTCAGCTCTTGCAGAATGCAGAAGCTTCTGGGATATACGTACATACATACTCCAAGCCGAGATGTACAACGCAAAAATATACAGAAAACAAAACCAAGAGAAACACACCAAAGATGCACGGTAAAAGCTCGTGCTTGCACCATGCATTCCCACAGAAAGCCAGTTTTACCGACGTTCGGTAGGCGTTTGTAGTATGACGTCGTTACGACAGGTGAAGGTGAAAAGTGCAGTGGAGCCAGTTTTACCGAGTCTTAGGCCTCGTTTAGTTGCAGCAAATTTCTGCAATTCAACCAAAAGTAACGTATTGAAAAACGCTTTCTTCTCTCTACAACACGTTTCCCAATACATTTTTTCTACAAAAAATTCAACCAACTTTCACGAACTAAACAAGACCTTAGGTAAAAAGGTTCAGAGAACCGGTCTCAATAGCGACACCCGACACAGGAAGAGTGAAAACGAGCGAACCGGACGACGACGACGACGGCGGCGCGTTCGGAGCCGAGCACTAATCGGTCCTCGATCGGTGGCGAACGAGTTGGTCCACCGCCCAATCGCTTGTTGTCATGTCGATCGGTCTTGTGCTGCTGCTGCCCCACTACACTTCTGGAAGCCTGGAAGGGCATGCATGACTTGTGGAAATGCCGCAGAAATGTCCTCGCCGTGTGAAACGCCTGGGTGGCCGCGCCTGGGTGGCCGCGGTGCCGAGCCGGCGAGCCTGTTCGGTTGGCTTATCAGCCACCAGCCAGCAGGACTTTTCTCTCCCAACAAATCAGCATCAGCCACCAGCCACCAGCCAGCTAGCAGTACTTTTCTCTCACAACAAATCAGCACCAGCCACCAGTCGCCAACCAACGGTTGACCCCGTTGACCCCTCTGCTCGAAGGTCGAAGCCAGCCTGCCCACGTAAGCGAGAGACATCCTGAGATCCTGAAATGTATCCAGCAGACCGTGTTGCACTGTTGCGTGATCTTGGTACTTCTGCGGAGGAGTGGACTGGTCCAATCTTCCATGCCAAGGAAGCAGCGACGGACAGCAGCTGGGCTTTGAGAATTCCTTTCTCCTTTTATAAAAAGGAGACTGTTATACATTTGGAAAATTCCTAAAAAAACGACTATAAAGAGGAACACTCAGGCTTGACGAGGCCCGGGCCCGGCACGACCATGATACGCGTATCAACTATCAAGGTTCTGGCTGCTTAAGGACAAGCAGGCGATCGCACGTCCTCGTTTAATGTCTGCAGCTGAAGCTTCTCGATATCACCGCGAAAGAAAAAACAATATAAAAGGGAAAAAAAAACTCGCATGCGCACGCACATGGCACACTGGTTTCCACAATGTTTGACCATTCGTTTTGTTCAAAAATTTATTGCAAATATATAAATACACAAGTCATAACTAAAAAGCTTTTGATGGTAAAATAAGTCATATACACAATAAATGATACTTAAACAAATTTTAAATAAGATGAATGGTACATTTTTCTTAATAGTGGATTTTGTAATCATTTAAAGGGGTTGTCATTTTGCATAGATGCATAATTTATATGCAAATTTGCAATTTTAAATTATCTTTGTAACGATACTGACAGGTAGTTCTCTTGTAATGGCGTGATGGGCCTATTTCAAAAAGAAAAAAAAGACTACAAGAGAGAGAATCATGTTCATGCCACGAGGCAATGGACCTATCCATTTGATTATTATTGTTGAGCGCTTCTGCGCTTGGCAACACAAATGTGACCGCCCAACTGGCATTATCTTTGTTACAAGGATGTAAAGAAATGCCGAGGATTTGATGGCAGGTGTACAGTGTATTCAGAATTCACATGGGACGCCTTTCAAAAAAAAAAAAAGAATTCACATGGGACGATCCAGAGCTAGCTGGTGATTTGTTTAGAGAAAAGATTTCCTCCGCTTTATTACTCGAACAAAGCGTACAAGTTCATAGTTCAAGAGCTCAGCGTATTCGAGGCACGCCCGCCAAAAGCATTACAAATGTCGGAGCCCAGGTAACTGAAATGAATGTTTCTCGAGACAGCTGCATCTTCTTGCTCCTGCCTAGACTCGGTGTTTGCCGGCGCAGCTACTGAGGCTGCCTTGGATTGATCCCCAGGAGATACTTCCAAACTTGAGCTCTACGCCACGGTTGGTCCAAGAGATCCTTGGAGGTCTTGATGCCATCTCCTCCATCTTGATTATACAGCAGTTCATCTTCTCTTGTCTTTCTGGCTTTAAAAGCCCACTCCATCCTCTCAGTGTCCTGGTGATCAATCGCAGAATCACTTCCACATTTCTCCAGACTTCTCCCTGAAAGCACAATCTGTTACGGGATTTTCAAACACACCAAAGAATAGCAGCTGTGTCGGAGTTCTAGTCCGACAGTCCACCGGGGGTACCCAGATGGTAGATTTGTAGGCAAAGGGCAATCACAGGACTAGGGAGCTCGAGGTAACACAGGGACACAGGGATTATACAGGTTCGGGCTACCCGGAGGTATAATACCCTACGTCCTATGCTCGGAGGTCTTGTATTGCTTCGCTCGACAATGCTCCGGGGAACAACGGTGAGTTTGGGGTTACAGTAGGCGAATGAGGAATAAATGAAGATACAGATCCCTAATGGAGTCGACCTAGGCCGCCTTATATAGGCTGATGGCCTAGGGTTTACAAGTCGGTTATCTCTAATTGTTGTCCGGCTCAAATCAGGAAACTAATCCAAGTTGGTTGTCGTGTAATCTCCGCGATCTCCGGGCGGGATCCGAGTATATCGCTGAATGCCTTGCGGGCTAAGTCTTCTCCAATCTTATCCATTAAGCCGATGATCCTTGTGGGCTGGCCCAGGGTCCACCCACATCCTTGTCAGACGTGGGACCAGGCCGACTGGCTACCCGGTCGGTAGTGGGCCCAGGGGTACCCATATCCCACAGGTCCCCGAGCAACGTGCAGGCCCGTGTCGGACTGTCGATGAAGAAACGAAGCCTTCCAGGTCGGCTGAAGCATCTTGGTCGGCGGGCCGACATAAGGGTGGGCGGTGCTCAAAAAAGAGAAACCGCAGGCCATCCGGGGATGACCCTGGACAAACCCGGGGGCGAAGCCTCGAGTGGCGTAGCGCCGAGTCGTGGCCGAGTCGGGCGCTGAGGAGCTGCGCCACTTGGGAAAAGTGACATATCCTGATGGTGCATATGGAGGGCGACGCAAGGAGCACTCCATATTGAGTAGTCCCCGAGCATTGGGCCGATTAGAAAAGTTGGGCTAATGGTCAAGAAAGAAGGATCTCCAAGTTTTGGGGCAGTCAGGACGCCCAAAGGATAAGCTCGCCATACATGTCGCGACAAGAACAGTGTTCACGTGAACGCACAGAGCGCTCCTGTGGTCGGATGAAGCCGAAGGTGATAAGGGTGGACTGAGCACCTCGAAGAGAGGAGCTGCTGCGTGGCACAGAGCTCACGCGCTGAACAATGCAACCGGGGTCACATGTCATCATCGAGCACAGGGCTATAAATATACACCAAGATCCAGGGCCTTGCGGTCATCAGAAGATAGGCGTATCAACCACTTAGCTTGACTATGTTGGGGACTAGTTGCTGGGTTCATCCTCCGGGGGGAGGGGGAGAGTGATGGGGACTTGACATCTTGGTGCTAGGAGAGTGCTTGCGAAGATTTTGGGGTGTTGAGCAATGTCCGGGTGCTGTCCCATTGACTCCTTGCATTCCCGTGTGACGAGGGCCATGCGGGGTGAAATGCTTTGTAGAGCCAAAGGATACCCGGGGGCATTCGCTCTCATCCTTCAATTGGGGCTGTCCCGTCGACGGTTGCAGTGGTGCTACAAGATGTCTTGCGACGAGCCCATGTAGACCAAGCTGGCTGCACACGCAACATTTGGCGCAGCGGCGGGTACCCCAAGCTGTCATCGTGACGGTTAAAGTGTTTGATCTTTGTAACTGGCATATGACCGGCTCCCTTTGTAACTTATAGCTTTCTAATGAAGCTTGTCTCCATTACTTGGCTTATCAATTCAATATCTGTGTTCCCTGAACCCGGAGGTCGGTAAAGGCATTGTAGGTTCGCACAACAACAATGAGTCACAGAGACTTCTTGGTCGTAGTCAAAGCGCCAAGTCCTGAGCGTCGGGGCCGGCCGTGTACTTGGGCAAAGAGCCGTTGGCGCGCGGAGAGCCGTTGGCCCGCAGTTAACGGGACTTCCGCGGATTCCGTCCGTCAGTTACGGCGCCGTTAGGGTAATTCGAATCGGCGGGGGGGGGGGATAAATCGGATCTGTTCACCGGCGGATTTACGACAATTACTTTTCCAAATCGAGAAACATCCCGCGCCTTCACCACCACTGAGCACCACCGCAAGAGCGATTCGCCCACCACCCATTCGCCGGCGCCGGAGTTCGAGCGCCGCCGTGGCCGCTACGCATCTGCATCGTGCCTGAGCACCCTGGCGGAGATGGCGGACTCGAGGGAGATGATGAGGACACCGGCATCGCGGGAGGAGGTGCCACCACCGACGAGGATGGCAGACGTGGTGATCTCCGTGGGCCACGGTGATGGCGACGCGGGGAAGGGAGTAGCGTCTTCCACGGGCCAATCTGGGGCCGTGAGGGACGCCGCCGCCAACAAGGGCGGCGATGCTGATACACCGGCGATCGCCGTCGGGGCGGATGCCAAGGGGAAGGCGGTGGCGCCCTCAGAGGAGGTTCCAGAACTGACATCTGTGCCGGGAGGAGTCCCGCCCCAAGAGCCGGCCTGGGGTCAGTCCTTCGTCACCGAGGAGAGGCTCCATGACATGGTGCGGCACGGCGTGCTGGGCCCATGGGAGATACTGCAGTGGCGGCCTGCTGGGGACGATGCCCGGCCGTGGGAGCGCTCGGAGACCGAGATGGCCGTCTACACGCCATTTTTCGAGCGTGGGTTCGGGCTACCGACAAGAGATTTCTTCCGTGGTCTGCTGCATTTCTACGACGTGGAGATGAGTCACTTGAACCCCACCTCCATTCTGTCCATCTCCGTTTTCATCCATCTGTGCGAAGCTTTCCTTGGAATCCCGCCACATTTTGGGCTGTGGCGGCGCTTGTATCGGATGAAGGTAATCGGGGAAGGTTCTAGAAAAGGCCCGGCTCGGATCACTGGAGGGGCCGGGTTCTCGTTGAGGGTCGGCATGTCCAAGAGGTACTCCGTCTTGGACATGAACGATTCCAACAAAAACTGGAGGCAAGAGTGGTTCTATGTCGCGAACCACCCCCTGCTCTGCCTGCCCGGACTGGCCACCAACCGGAGAAGAAAGATTCCTGGGATTCGCAGCCGGAGGGCCTAGAGCTGCAGGAAGCTGAGGAGCTGCTCGGGTTGATCGCCGATGTGAAGGAGCGAGATTTAACTGCGGTAGCTGTAATGATCTCCTCCGTCCGGCGATTGACACAACCGATCAAGGACCGGGTGCATCCCGGGTACGAGTTCTCGGGTGGTAAGGACCCGACTTGGGAGCAGGCCCGAACAGTATTTGTCCAGGAGACTTGTGAGAGGATCTCCGGCTTTATGCGCGGCAAGATCTTCAACGAAGGAACGCCTGTCCCGTTTTCTTTGCAGAATCCTCCTCCGCCGGTTAGTTCTCAATTGCCTTGGATGTTGTATATCTGATCACTGAGCTGCTATGTATCCGACATAACTGACTGTGCTGTTGCCGTGTGTGTGTCTTGCAGGAACGAGCGACGAAATACTTCAGCCCGGCACCCCTGCCCGAGGGCGATGTCCGGCTAGAGAAGCTGATGACGGTGGAGGAAGCGTCTCGGGCTCCTCATGTCATGGACGAAGGACAGGCCGAGAGGGAGGTGGCCGACTTCATCGCGGCTCCCCAGGAGAAGTTGGAGGACAACCCTGTGGCACAGGCGCCGACTGGTGGATTGGGAAGGTCATCGCGCCAAGCCGTGCGCAAGGTGACCGAGTCCCAAAGGGCAGCTTGAGGAGGGTCCCCCAAGCCGCCCCCGAAGCTGGGGCAATCCGCGCGGGCCGAGGCTGAGGCGCGGAGAAAAAGGAAGGCGGCGGGCGATTCGGGAGGTGGCGCCGACGGGTCTCCCTCAGGCCCTGAGTCGGGGGCCAAGGGAGCATCTTCGCCCGACCAGAGCTGCGGTCGGACTCGACGCTGCTGTCGAGCCAAACGCCCCCGCAGTTGTTGCAACGGGTGCAGTTCAAGCGTTCGCGCAAGGGTGGGTATGTCGTCTTGGTGTTCCTTGTTTGTTTCTTTGGTATGCAGGGCTTGAGTTGTCGAAGTATTGGATGCAGGCTCGGGAGCCAGGTGGATGCCGGCATCCTGCCTCGCCCTGGGGCCGGTGGCAAGGCGCCGCCGAGTCAGCCTGCCGCTACGGAGGTGGGGTCAGGGTCTAGCACTGCACTGATCATGCCGGAACAAGTGCCGGTCGGCATGTCAGGGCCGCCGCGCCCGACGAGTCCTTCACGCATCTTGGGGACGGGCGCCCCGATGGACGACCCGCAGGCAGAGGTGTCCGAGGTCACCCTCGAGGATAAGGCCCCAGAGGGTCTTGCTGGGGTGGGGGAGGCGGCTAGGAGCCCCCCTCCGCTTGAAGATGATGATGGCCGACTCCTTGGGGAGGATCTGGACGGCGATGCTGGTGTCCACGTGGCTCCCCTAACGGAGGCGATCACGGCCGAACCCGGGGGCGGGCCTGAGGCGCCAGAGCTGACTCTGGAGCAGCGGATGGAACTTGACCTCGCGGATCAAGCTGCAGAACATGGCCGGCGTCTTGAATCAAGTTGTACAGGTATGTCTTCCTGGCACCTTGTTGATGTTATAGGGCGTGGGCTGACCAAGTGCCCAATATCTTTTCTGGCAGGGTTTCACGGCCCGAGCCGCGAGGGATCTTGACTTCAGGCGGCAAGCCCTGGAGGACCGCCGGACCTTGGCGCAGATCCACACGGAGAGAATCCGTGAGGCTGAGGCTGCCAAGGAATTCCTTAGGAGGAAGGACCGGGAGTTCGCGGACGTCGTGAAGACCAACGAGGACCTCATAAATGACATGAAGGTTCTCGCCGAGGGTAAGTTCTTGTGCTTCTCGTTGGTATGCATTTTGTCCAGGCGGCCTGTGCTTATGGCGCTTTTGTGACACCCGGCCCAATTTGGATATGGCCCAGTTGTGGCCCATGAGTGCAGGTGCACATGTTTAGTACCACATTGCTAGTTGAGCAAGGGTGGAACCAGCTTATAAGCCTTTGTCCTCTAGCCATAGCACCTTCGGGTTAACCCTTTTACACGAAGCGAGGACGAAAGTGTAAGCAGGGTGCTATGTGTAAGCGGGCGCGCCCCTACGGAAGGGCGGTGCTGTGCGGTGTTGGAGGGCGGGGTGTTACAAGTGGTATCAGAGCCGACCCTCGCGGTTGCGCGTACGGGCGCAGTGTGCAGGCGTATGGCGCATGGCGCGTGTGGGCCTGGGATGGGACACACGGCATGGCATATGTCGGGCCCTGGACGTACGGTCGTGCACTAAGAGGGGGCGGTCTGCTGGGACATTTGCCCAAGTGTGGGTGAGCTGGACCGACGAGGACGTCGGGTTCTTTGAGGGGGGGTGTATGTGACACCCGGCCCAATTTGGATATGGCCCAGTTGTGGCCCATGAGTGCAGGTGCACATATTTAGTACCACATTGCTAGTTGAGCAAGGGTGGAACCAGCTTATAAGCCTTTGTCCTCCAGCCATAGCACCTTCGGGTTAACCCTTTTACACGAAGCGAGGACGAAAGTGTAAGCAGGGTGCTATGTGTAAGCGGGCGCGCCCCTACGGAAGGGCGGTGCTGTGCGATGTTGGAGGGCGGGGTGTTACAGCTTTCTTTGCAGAGGCGAAGAAGAGGAAGGACGCTCTCCAGGTGAAGGTCAACACTCTGGCCGGGGCCAAGAAAAAGCTTGAGGACGAGTTGGCCGGGGCCAAGCGGAAGCTGGAGGAGGAGGTGCGGACGCTTAAAGCAGCCAACCTTCGCCTGGCTGCCGAGTCCGAGCACCTGACGGAGGCCAATCAGGCCTTGAAGGATTCACATGACCAGGCCATGCATGGTGAGTATCTCCTGGCGAGTCTTCTGGAGCTCGAATAAGTCGGAATGCATATCTGGGTTCCATTGCAGGGATTCGGGCGGAATTGCTGGAGCTGAAACAGGCGACCGAGTTCAACGCCAACTCGCTAGTGCCTGCCGAGTCAGGCCCGGCGACGTTGTCGTTGGTGCAGGGCTCAGGGCCGGTCCGAACTGCGCCGCCCAGTTGATGCAGGAAACTGCAATTGGCTTCGGGAGCCGGATACTGGCGCTGTTCCGGATACACTTCCCGACGCAGGAACTGGCTCCGATCGCCGATGGCATTCCCGAGGAGCTCGCCGACGATGAGTTCGACAAGTTAGTGGACGAGTGTGCCCCTCTGGCCGAGGCTGTAGCAAGAGAACTGGGCCTGTAAAAATAATTATAGATGTAAACTCTGTAGTGTTCAGATATGTATGAAATTTCGAGTTTATTTGAAGCATTGATGTGCATTGGTGTTCTATTGGACCCTTTTTCCTGCCGACTAGGACTTTGCGTCACCTGACTGGCCATTGCCTTTTGCCGTTTAAGCACCCTTTTTGACCCGCTGACCACTGCTCACGGAGAGGACGGCTTACCCTGCTACACTGCTCAGCGGGGAGGCTTAGGTGTAAGGGGCGCGTGGGTTGAGCATGGAGCTCAGGGTTTCACAGTTAGGGACTCGGACCAGCCGGGTTAGCCTAGTAGTCGCCGGGGGGAACATAGGGTTGGGCAAGGACCCGGAAGTCGGAGTAAGTGGGTACTCCCCAAATATCGTGATGAAGAAAACGCTGTCTGGGTCAGGCCCAGTCCCCGAGCATCAGCATGGATGTCGGGTAAAGAATGCACTTTCATTAATATGAGACGAGGGATACATAGCTTTTTTCAATTTCTACGGGTAGAATTTGACGAGGTGCTCGATGTTCCACACGTTCGGGATGGGGTCGCCGTTAGCCCATTGGAGGCTGTAGGTTCCTGGCGAAACAACTTCCTTGACGATGAAGGGACCCTCCCAGGGGGCCGACAGCTTGTGCTTGTCCTTGGTGGACATGACTCAGCGCAGGGCCAAGTCACCGACGTTGAGGGAGCGTTCTCGGACGTTCTTGTCGTGGTAACGCTGTACCTGCTGCTCGTGTCTGGCATGCCTGACTAGTGCCGCGAGTCGGTGTCTAGGCAATCGATGTCGACTTGGCGGCCGATTTCTGCTTCACCTTCCTCGTCGTGCTGGATGCGCGGAGCACCATGGGCGACGTCAACTGGAAGGACGGCTTCGGAGCTATACACCAGGAAGAAGGGAGTGTATCCCGTTGCTCTGCTCTTCTGCATTCGTAGGCCCCATATGACATAGGGTACCTCTTTGGCCCAGTGGCCGGCGTGCTTGTTGAGTCCGTCGCACATGGCCTTTTTGAGCGAGTCCTGGACCATGCCATTGGCCCGCTTGACCTGGCCATTGCATCTGGGGTGAACCGTGGATGAGTAGTAGACGTCGATGCAATTGTCCTGGCAGAAGTCCCAGAATTCGTGTCCCGTGAACTCGGATCCGAGGTCAGTCACGATGCGGTTTGGGACGCCAAACCGGTGGGTAAGCTTTGCGATGAACTTGGCAGCTATGGCCGACTTGGTGTCAGTCACAACCTTGTACTCGATCCACTTGGTGAACTTGTCGACCGCCACCAAGATGTGCTTGAACCCGCCCGGGGCGGTTTTGAAGGGTCCGACGTTGTCGAGTCCCCATATGGCGAATGGCCAAGATGGGGGGATGGTCCGTAGCGCCTGAGCCGGCAGGTGCTTTTGCTTCTGGAAGAACTGGCAGTCGGTGCAGCAGCGCACTAACTCTCTTGCATCGGACAGGGCTGTTGGCCAGTAGAACCCTGCCCTGTAGGCTTTGCCGACTAGGGTGCCGGCTGCCGCGTGGTTGCTGCAAGTGCCCGAGTGGATATCTTGCAGGAGGCTGATTCCTTCATCACGGAGGACACACTTCATGAGTATGCCTGAGGAGGCGGCCTTTCTGTACAGGGCGTCGCCTATAACGACGTAATTTGTTGCTCGCCGAGTCAACTTCTCAATCTCTTCCTTCGTACCCGGTGACCAGTTCTCTGTGAAGAAAGCGATAAAGGGGGCGCGCCAGTCTGCTTCCACCACGAGAACTTCATTGGTCGATGGGCCACTCGGGAGTGGCTCCGGATCGAGCACAGGGCTGCCGTCCTCAAGCATCTTGATGGACGGGGTGCGCAGGTCTTGGACGAAGACGCCGACTGGCACCTGGGCTTTGGTGGACCCTAGCTTGGATAGGACATCGGCGGCAACGTTGTCCTCTCAGAGGAGATGGTGGAGCTCGAGACCATAGAAATGAGCCTCGAGTTTGCGCACCTCGGTGCAACATGCACTCATGGTTTCTTTGGTCGTGTCCCAATTCTTGTTGACTTGTTCGATGACTAGCTTGGAGTCACCGTAGCACATTAGCCGCTTGATGCCAAGTGATACCGCGATCCGGAGGCCGTGGATGAGGGCTTCATACTCGGCCCCATTGTTGGTGGCCTGGTAGTATATCTGAAGAACGTATTTGAGGTGCTGCCCCTCCAAGGAGATGAACAGCACTCCTGCGCCGGCTCCCTCATGGTTGAGGGTGCCATCGAAGTACATCTTCCAGTGTTCCGGCCATTCCGCGGGGGTTGGCGTCTGGATCTCTGTCCGCTCGGCCACGAAGTCGGCTAGGATTTGGGACTTGATAGCTTCTCGTGGCTCGAAGTTGATGGTGTGCTCGCCGAGTTCAACGGACCACTTGACTATGCGGCCGTTGGCATCCCTGTTGTAGAGGATAGCTCCGGGAGGGGAATTCGAGATGACTCGAATGACGTGGGCCTGAAAATAGTGGCATAGCTTCCTGGCGGTTATCAAGAGCGCGTAGAGCAGCTTCTGAGGATGGGGGTACCGGACCTTGGACTCGCTGAGTACCTCGCTGACGAAGTATACAGGGCGCTGGACCTTGTATGGGTGGCCTTCTTCTGGTCGCTCGACGACCAGGGCCGTGCTGACCACATGAGTGGTGGCCGAGATGTATAGCAAGAGCTCTTCCCCGGGGGTCGGACCCGTAAGTACCGGGGGGTGACTAGGAATTCCTTGAGGTCGGCCAGGGCCTTGCTTGCCTCAGGGGTCCACTCGAACTTGTCCGCTTTCTTGAGGATCTTGAAGAACGGAAGTCCCTTCTCGTCGAGTTTGCTGATGAACCGGCTCAGGGCCGCCATCATTCCAGTAATCTTCATGTTGTCTTTCTTACATGTTGGATCCTTGAGGTTGCGTATGGCGTCCAGCTTGACTGGGTTCGCCTCGATGCCGCGCTGGCTGACCAGGAAGCCCAGGAGCTTTCCCGACGGCACCCCGAATATGCACCTCGTAGGGTTGAGCTTCCATCTGAAGCGGCGCAAGTTGTTGAAAGTTTCCTGGAGGTCAGCGATCAGGGAGTCGGCGTCGTACATCTTGACGACGACGTCATCTACGTAGGCTTTCACGTTGC
>CM014275.1:11700786-11735305 GCA_004135705.1 Alloteropsis semialata
ATAGCTCCGAGGGGGAAATTCGAGATGACTCGAATAATGTGGGCCTGGAAATAGTGGCGTAGCTTCCTGGCGGTTATCAGGAGCGCGTAGAGCAGCTTCTGAGGATGACGATATCAGACCTTGGACTCGCTGAGTACCTCGCTGACGAAGTATACAGGGCGGTGGACCTTGTATGGGTGACCTTCTTCTGGTCGCTCGGCGACCAGGGCCGTGCTGACCACATGAGTGGTGGCCGAGATGTATAGCAAGAGCTCTTCCCCGGGGGTCGGACCCGTAAGTACCGGGGGGGTGACTAGGAATTCCTTGAGGTCGGCCAGGGCCTTGCTTGCCTCAGGGGTCCACTCGAACTTGTCCGCTTTCTTGAGGATCTTGAAGAACGGAAGTCCCTTCTCGTCGAGTTTGCTGATGAACCGGCTCAGGGCCGCCATCATTCCAGTAATCTTCATGTTGTCTTTCTTACATGTTGGATCCTTGAGGTTGCGTATGGCGTCCAGCTTGACTGGGTTCGCCTCGATGCCGCGCTGGCTGACCAGGAAGCCCAGGAGCTTTCCTGACGGCACCCCGAATATGCACTTCGTGGGGTTAAGCTTCCATCTGAAGCGGCGCAAGTTGTTGAAAGTTTCCTGGAGGTCAGCGATCAGGGAGTCGGCGTCGTACATCTTGACGACGACGTCATCTACGTAGGCTTCCACGTTGCGGTCGATTTGGCTCTAATGGCGAATTTTGGTGATAAATGACAATACTATCTATGTGACTAATGTGTGTTTTGAATGAATTATTATAAACATGTTAATGTCACATGGAGTGTATGCAAGGAGGCCCCTCAATTGGAATCAAATCGGACTATTCGTGAAGGCTAAGGACACTTCTAGAACTAAGTGTCACAAGAAGATGAGGGGCACTTAGTGTAGATAGGTTTTCTAGTTTTTTAGATATACCGTATTATTAAGGGGGGTTTACTAAGTTAGTAGCTTAATCAAAGCTAGGTCTATGCTTGAGTTAGATGCACACATCCCAAAACTAGCCCAAAACATCCCAAATACCTTATAGATCAAGTTTGGTTTGAAGTCAAAACTCAAAGGGCTTGAATTGGACGAGTTTTGCAAATTCAGTGAGCAACATATGATACGCCGGGCTACGGTGTGCAGAAGATCCTGAAGAAAGGCTACGACGTATTATACGGTGCTACTGTGCTGATACAGGGCGGATCATACGTCGTGCAAGGCATGAAGCTGTTCAAGTTGGGTGCTCAAAACCCTACACGCCGTACTATACGCTGATGGTCAGCGGAATAACGGTGTATATGTTACACAGTAAGCATGTCAAGGCAAAGTTCGAGGAAATGCTACGCCGTATTATACGCCGAGCATCGGCGTATATATTTGGATGAGTCAGCAATTCAAAAGTCATTTGACCATTGGAGTTTGTGCACGCCGTATGAAACGCCGTTGGTACTTTGTGTAGCGGCGTATTATACGCTGTGTGAAAATAGCCGTTGGAAAAGGCATTCGACCGTTTGAAAAGAGCTCACCGTATGATACGCCGTTGACACTTTTGCCTACGGCGGAATATACGGCGTTCGCGTTTTTTAGGGAGTGGCTGAGCAACGGCTAGTACTTGGTGCCTAGCCTATATATACCCCTTGGTCGAGTTCATGGAGGCACTTTGGACCTCAGGCAAGCTGATACACCCCATGAGAGTTGCAAGGAGCCACTTGAGAGAATAGTGCAAGATCTAGAGTGAATTTGAGCTAGTTCATCCACTTAGTGTGCATCTAGCTTGAGTAAGGCTTAGTGATTGATCACGTGAAGGCTTGGAGGCTTGTTACCCTTGGTGTTTGACGGCACCTAGCCGGTCTTGGTGATTGGACGAGTTCTTGGTGAGCTCTTGGTGATTGTGGGAGCCCTAATATACAAGGTTGTACACGGTGATTGAAACCCGCCGTTTCAGAGATGGAGAAAGGGTATACTTACTGGAGTTCTTGGTTTTTGGTGGATCAAGATGGAGCTATACTCTTAGTGAGTGCTCCAACGTGGATTAGGGGGAGCGTCAACTCCTCGATACCACGGAAAAAAATCCGGTTGTCTTCGTGCCCTTCTCTTTACTTTCCCGCATTTCCTTTCAAGCATTTACTTTCAAGTTATTGATTCTTGTTCTTGTTTGTTTAAGGACTCGGCTTAGTATGCTCTTGGCATTCCATATAATTCTAGGTTTGGGCAACACTAGTATAGTAGGCTAGGTTGTTTGTCATAGAATTTGAAAAAGTCCCAATTCATCCCCCCCGGCTCTCTTGGGCCATCGATCCTTACAAAATGTTTCATTCTCACAACAGAAGAGACAAGCTTGATTTTCCACATTTCTTCTTTTACTGAGATTGTCTCTAGTCAATAACCTGTTGTTACAGAGCAACAAGAGAAAAATATGCACTCTTGGTGGTACCACCAAGTTCCAAACTACAGGGGTATAAATTGAAGTCACACCTCTAAAGGTGACAAGGGCATACAAAGATTGAACAGAGTATTGTCCTTTGGAATCGTATTCCCAAATAATTCCATCCTCCTCGTCGGTGAGGAAGATGCTACTAGCAATTTGAACCAAATCATCCCACGTTCTCAAAAGGTTTTGGGAAACAGATCTTCTAAAGGTTATCTTTAAGTCAACACCATTCCACACCTGACTAATAGCGGCTCCTTTATTTTCAGCAATGACATACAAATGCCAAAACTGGACCGCAATACTAGGGGGGTGTTCAATTGGGTGAAAAAATTTTGGGGAAAAATTTTGCAAGAGAATCTTACCATTTAGGAGTACTAAATGTAGACTAATAATAAAACTAATTATAGATCTCGCCTGGAAATCGCGAGACGAATCTAATGATGGTAATTAATCCATGATTAGTGGATGTTTAGCGGATGGTTACTGTAGCATCACTGTTGCAAATCATGAACCTAATTAGGCTCATTAGATTCGTCTCGAAAAGTTAACTAGGGGTTATGGAATAGGTTTTTGTCATTAACACACGTTTACTACTCCATGCATGTAAGATTCCTTCGAAAAAATTTTTGGTGAAAATTTTTTGGGGGAATTGAACACCCTCTGGAACTCCCGAACCAGCGCCCGAGAAATGGCTACGGCTTGTTGTGCTAGTACTGTTCAGGAAGAGGATTTATAGGAGCCGGGCCGCGTTTGGTTGCTACAGTGAATTTTCCCCCTCAAGGAATCTTGCATGCATGAAGTACTAAATGAAGTCTATTTATAAAACCTTTTCACATATGAGTGCAACTTCGCGCGACGAATCTAACGAGCCTAATTAATCCATGATTTGCTACAGTAATGCTACAGTAATCATCCTCTAATCGTGCGGTCAAAGGCCTCATTAGATTCGTCTCGCGAATTTGCCAGGGGTTGTGGAGATAGTTTTGTAAACTGACTTTATTTAATACCTCTAATTAACGGTCAAAGCTGCATTTATTACGTGGCAAATTTTTTTCACGCCCAAACCAAACGCGGCCCAAGAACTCCAACAGGTCCCACAGGTGCGTCAATCAAGGGTTGAATCATGCAATGGAGGTTCCAAAAAAATTCTTGACAGTCAATTTTCTCAGTTTTATTAAGGCGAGCTGCTCCTTTTTTTTCCCTTTAAACTTTGATTTCCCTTTTCTATTTTTATATTGTTACTTTCTCACATTGTGAGTTGTGACGAAGCGGGAGGATGAACAGGACCACCTGACAGTCACAGATGCTATCCCTGACTCAGTTCAGAATCGCGCCATGCATGGCATGGACCAGTATAAACAAAAACAATTTCAATTCCAAGAAAAATACAAACAGCCATCCGCGCACAGTACAATTTTGAATTTTCTGATCAGAGTGCCCCTGAAGGCATCAACCATCAATCCATCATCGTCTTCATTATGAACGGCAAAGACGCGCAGGGCTCCGAAGCCCGAACCCTTTTTCTTCGCAGCAGTTGAACGGTGACGCCCCTTCCCAGGCGCAGAGAACGCCAAGTTGGTGACACACGCCAAGCGGGCGCTCCTGCGGCTCCAGCGGTTGGTGGTGGGAGGCTGAAATTTTAGCAGACGCGGTTGGTGACGCTGAGCTGATTGACCGTATTGCTATTGCGCTGCGTTTACTGAAACTGCAATGAAAGCGGGTTTACTGAGAGGCTGCAACTTTCCATTCCCCTCTCCGTCTCCGACAGTGACGAGCATCGGGTGGCGACCGGCCGCGTGCTTGGAGAAAACAGGGCACTTCCCTGTCCGGTTTCGCCGGGACGGGACGACGACGGTGCCGCGGAGTTCAGACGATCGACTTGGCTTCGCGGTGCTCGGTCGGCGGCGACCTACTACTGACCACCCGCCGGCGCCGGCGCCGGGAGACTTTGTGGAGTTCAACATTCGTGCTCAATGTTCCTGGCATGCGGTCGACGCGCGTCGTCGATTCCAAACCTGCACACGTATAGAGAGACCCTGAATAGTTGCAGATCGTGCTTGCAGCTCGGACAGTTCAGCGAGGTGTGGAACGGTCGGTCCCTGTTCATGGCGACACAACTAGTGGTGGCTAGCGGACACGGCAGGTCCGTCCCCGTGCTTGATTCTTCGAAATGGTTTAAAAGAGAAAATGAGGTGCGAACATGCATGCTTCAAGTTTTCCTGAAAACGATTAATAGAAGAGAGCAGCCGTCGTGCTTGATGTACAAGGCCGGTCTCGCACGACCGCAACACGCACGTACGTACATACGTATCGCGTGCAGAAATATTATTTCAGGTCGATCGGTCTTTTGCAGAAGCTTCTTGAGATAGTCTGCACCTTGAATTTGAAAAAAAAAACATTTTCAAAGCTTCTGAGTGCCGACTTCTATACGGCCACAAAACAAAGCCCATCACGGAGCTTTCTATACGGCCACAAAACAGGTGTTTTTCTGGGTTGTTCGTTCCAACGCTCCAGTTGTTCCTTGGTAAGCTTTTGTTCTAGGGTTAAAATCCATTATTCCATAGCATATTTGGATTATTTTATTTAGTAGTGAAAAAATCTGATATTATGCTTCACGTTTTCAATTTTATATTGCTCCACTAATTAAAAACATTGTTATGATATACTGCAATTAGCTATGCTACTATGCTAGACTCTCTTAAAAAAACTGAATAAATGATAAAACGCACTTGGGCGCAATCCTCATCTATGGATGCACAGTGCACGCATGGTGGGCTGCTAAAACTCCTTTTGGGCGCCCTAAAAAAACTCCTTTTGGGCTGCGGTTGATGGGCCTCCACTGGTAGCAGAAAGAGGCCGTAATTGAAAGAAAGTACCTCCCCCTCTAATTGTTTTTGAGAATTCCTCAAAACAATTAATTAAGCCTTGAAAATTACGGCACTTTATTTGGTTCAGTGTTCCGAGCACAAAAAAATCGCCAACTCTACAACCAAGCCTTCGACCTGACCATCAATTTCACAATCAAGAAGTCCCGATGAGGCGATGACTATGTGTGGGTAGGCAGCATCCACAATGCTTGATCAGCCGCCGGAGCTCCGTCGAGCTCCTGCACCTTCATCGTCCCATCTCCCAAGCTGAACGCCTGTTCCACGGATACACCACGTAGAGGCAGTTGCGCTCGAGCCCGCACTCCGCCGCCGAGCGCGACGCGCCGAAGTACCACGACGAGAGCAGGAACGCCCGGTCGCCGATGTCGTGGACCCGGCGCCACTCGTCCTCGGCGAAATCCATCCTGTGGGCGCTGAACCGGTGGACGACGTCGAGGTCGAGGCACGACGTCAGGGAGACCATGTAGAGCTCCTCCCCGGACTCCACCATGAACACCTTCCGGAACCCCTTGGGCCCGGTGATGGCGTTGCGGATGACGGTCGAGCTGAACACGGGCGCGGGGTCGAACTCGAGCACGCCGACGTCTCTGAAGCTGCAGCCGTTGAAGTAGAACCTGCCCCGGCACGCCGCGATCGGGGATATGACCAGCCTCTCGCTGCCGCCGCCGTAGTCGCCGTGGTCCAGAGTCCCGATGTCGTACTCGTGCCTCGTCCATTCTTCGTCGCCGATGTGGCAGTACCAGATGACGGGGTCGTCGGTCTCGACCAGGAGCACGACGCAGCTGCTGGTTTGGCCTGATGGATCCGCTGGTTAGTCGGAGAGCAGGCAGGTGCAGTAGGTCGAGAGGTTCTCGTCCGGCAGATGCGGCATCGGGATCCTCGTCCTCCCCGTGTCCGTAGGGTTGTGGGGATCGAGCAGGTAGGTGGCCGACGACGGGGCGTCACGGACGAGCACCCAGCCCTGCGGAGTCGCCCAGCAATTGCTGTTGGTCAGCTCGCCTCCGTCGACCTCGGCATCGTCGACCGTCTTCCCCGAGACGACGCTGTAGAAGATCGGTTGGTCTGAGCCTGTGGCGTGCTTCAACGCGAGGCAGGGGGCGCAGGAGACGCCGTGGTTCGACGACGACGTCGACATGTTGTTCTTCATCTGAAACTTAATTAAGCTGAAGCTGCAGGAGTATTCGGTGGTGTGGCTGGCTGGCTGGCACCCAGGGGCGGAGCCAGCGCCGAGCCACGCGGTGTCGCCCTCCGTCCTTCTGCTGCCATACAACAGGTAGTCGTATCCAATCCAATTCTCCGATTCAATTACAATTTGCAAGGCCACGGACGGTAACTCACTGATTGGTTCTGTTGAGGCTAGGGCTTGATATAATTCTCCCGATTGTCTGATTGGTTGGTTCTTTTTTTTCTCTCAAATTTTGCAGTAGCCAAATGAAGAGACTAAGGACGGTAACGCAAAGATTAGTTCTTCTGACTTAATCGAAGCTTTTGATCTAGGTGGTCCTCGTAGAGGCAAATTCAAGTTAATAGAGATGTAACCATGTAAGTCTCTTATGCTCTAAACCGGTGTTAATTTGCTTATTATCTATGTTCTATTTGAATTAATGGTATATCTGTGTGTGTATATATATCATGTTGTATTGTTATCACCTATACGGCCATATGTACCACTTGGCGGATTGCCCCTGGCTCCGCCCCTGCTGCCACCGTGCCACGGCCGACGACGATCGCTTCCGTCGAGTTGATGAGGGGAAAAAGTCGCGATGTCTGCTGCTTCTTGTATTATAGGCCGGGTCGAAAACTAGGAGCTCTCTGGTCCTAGCCTGTTCGCTTGGCTTATCAGCCACCAGCCAGCAATACTTCAGTCTCACAACAAATCAGCACCAGCCACCAGCCACCAGCCAGCCAGCAGTATTTCAGTCTCACAACAAATCAGCACCAGCCACCAGCCACCAGCCAACCGAACAGGCAAGGGTGCGTGCGTGTTGGGCTGTATCTCACACGCGTCCTGGGCCTGCGCGCGTGTGGGCTCAGCCGCTCAAGTGGGCTCTGGCTTGTCGTGTGTGAAGACTCTCTTACTGGGCTTGGAAGTGGTACACTACTTCACGCAGTCGAGGCCGTGGGCTGCAAATGGCTGCAGGAGAAAATGCACTTATCTCCCTAATCCCATGACTACAAATATTTCCTTGAAATGATTTGGATCAGAAAGGTGCGTGCGTGCTGGGCTGTATCTCTCACGCGTCCTGGGCCTGCGCGCGTGTGGGCTCAGACGCTCAGGAGGGCCGTGGTACGGCGTTCCTATATATCTTCCGAAAGATTTATACTTAACCTATCTTCCATTGTTTAAGATTCGTGTAACAAATATAAACAGATGAGATTCACTTAAACCGGGCAGCACCAGGCGAAGCGTAAACATATGAGATTCACTTAAACCGGATAGCACCAGGCGGAGCGTGCGCGCAACTGCTGTTAAACGGAGCAGAGATGAGGACATGTGTTGCAACGTGAGAGGAGAGCGGTGGATATGACGAAAACATATTTCAAACATCAAATGCTCATTTCTCTTAAACCACACATCCAAATCGAAATCCGTTTGAACTATGGTATTCACTGGAATTGATGTGACGATATAAGATCCAATATGTTATTTTTAAAAAAATTATTTGAACATTCAACATTTCAATTACTAGTTTAATATTTTCAATATATACTATTCAATATTTGTAATATATTATATCAATATTTTTAAAAATAATGGCTAATCTCACGAGTAGAAACACTGGCTAAATAACATTTTCAATATCCACCCTTTCTAACTGTAATATAACAATAATGGATTTTTGAAAATGTTGAAATAGTAATTTCAAGATGTTGATATAGTTTTGACAAAATGTTAAACTAAATATTTCATAATGTTGACATGTGTAAAATTATTCAAACTTGAATTAATCATTTTGACATTTGTATTTACCATTTCAACATTTGAACTAGTTTGACATTTTGGATTGACTCACTCAGCATTTTCTATAAACTATTTTAACATTTTTATGAACTACTTCAACATTTGTTTAAAAAAATGTTGAAGTGGTTTCTTTGAAATGTAAATTTGGTTTACAAAATGTTGGATCCAGCATTTTAAAATGCTAGCCATACTAGTTTAGTAATGTTTTGAACGTGGTGCGGTGGTGCATGGAGCTTTGATTGCGGTGGCCTATCGTCACAGAAGATTGTACTAGTTAGGGCCGACCATGCTCCCTGTCATAGAAGATTGTACTGGTTAGGGTTGACCATGTCCTCTGCCATAGAAGGCTAAATTGTTTCTGCTTCGGGTCCCTGCCATATAAGGTTGTACTGGTTAAGGTTTAGCTTTGTTGGGGGCGACTCCGTCCTATCGTGTTCAGAAGGTTATACGGTTCAGGCGATGTCCATGTACCCTCTGCCATATAAGGCTAAGTTGGTTCGATTTCGGTCCCCTGCCATAGAAAGCTGTACTGGTTAGGGTTCAGGATTGTTGGGGCGACTCCGTTCTATCGGGTTCAGAAGGATGTTCGGGGTTTGGGGCGGCCATGTATCCCCTGCCATAGAAGGCTAAATTGCTTCGGTTTTGGTACACTGCCATAGAAGGTTGTACTGGTTAGGGTTCAGGGTTGTTGGGGGCGACTCCGTCCTATCTGATTTAGAAGGATGTTTGGGGTTTGGGGTGGCCATGTATCCCCTGCCATAGAAGGCTAAATTGCTTCGGTTTCAGTCCCCTGCCATAGAAGGTTGTACTGGTTAGGGTTCAGGGTTGTTGGGGGCGACTCCGTCCTATCGGGTTCAGAAGGATGTTCGGGGTTTGGGGCGGCCATGTATCCTCTGCCATAGAAGGCTAAGTTGCTTCAGTTTCGGTCAGCCTGCCATAGAAGGCTCTAATAGTAACTCAACATTTCTCTAATTGCAGTTAGGAGTGGGCATAAATAACCGAAAACCGAAAAACAAACCGAAAGAACCGGAACCGAAACCGAACTAACCGAAACCGAAAAAATCGGTTCCTAGTTCGGTTCTAGACGGCGTGGAACCGAACTTTTTATGTTTATTTTGGTTCCAACTCTTAATTAACCGAAATAACCAAAAGAATCGAATTACATGATCTTGTACTTCACATATTCAATTATTTACATTTTGTAAGATTATATTTGATTTAAATGTGATTTATCATGTTTAAACTGCCATGTATTTGTGGTAATGTATCGTTATTGCTCCGTTTTTAATTATTATTATCTAAAATAGAGGAATTGTAACCCAAATTTGCTTTAAAACGAGCACATTTTTTGTTATCTTAGCCTCTACTAATAATATTCGCTTAGTTCGGTTATAACCGAAACCGAACTGAAAGAAACGAGAACCGAAATGCTCGGTTCCTAAAATTTCTCAGAACCGATTAGTTCTCATTTTCTAGTAACCGAAATTCATCAAAAACCGAAGAACCGAACCAAAAACCGAATGCCCACCCCTAATTGCAGGTCAATATTTCTTTAAGTATAGACTAACATTTATCAAAATCTAATTCAACATTTTCTATAAAGCTAGCTCGACATTTCTTTAAATATAGATCAACATTTTTCTAAATCTAGTTCAACAATTTTCTATAGATTAGCTCAGCATTTCACATATTTCGGACAATATTTCTCTACATCTATGTCAACATTTATCATAAGTTATTTGCAAACAAATACTTTCTTTTCCATATTCTATTCACTTAGTATGTCGATTTTAATTTTGATTTAAATTTTGTTTTTCATTTGCCAGGTGCATCTTCGACATGACATCAAATGCAGAGAATTTGGAATTACGCTTATTTGATACAATGTTTACTTTTGTCATTACAACTTTATTGTAAGACTCTGGATTTGTAATCATGGTCACATATATTTTACTTATGGATTACAACCTGGAACTTCAAATTTGTAGTTGCAAGTTCCCACCCGTTATTTCCCCCTTGTAACCACATGCCCCGCAAAAAAAATTCAAGGAAGCAATTATGTTTTATGCATGCAAAAAAAGTCAAAAAAGCAATTATGTTTTATCATGTCAAAAAAAGTCAAGAAAGCAATCATATTTTATCGTTCGCAAAGAAGTCAAAGAAGCAATTTTGTATCATTACTTATAGTATAGTCATTCATAACAAAATAGTAAAACGAATAACAGACCCACCAGCGTCTGGCTTCTTAGTGGGTTTCTTTACTTTTCAATTGAGCTTTTAACAAATATAAGTAGGCTTTGAAGATGATTGGCTTAATAAACTTCCGGTAGACATGTAGGAGCCCCACTGTGGTATGTCCGTATGTGAAGTCTCAAACTGGGCTTGGAAGTTGAACGCCCAGATGGATCCATCAAGCCCGTGGGCTGCGCACGGCCGCAATTGAAAATCAGACTGACAGATATTTCGCTGTCAACACAGTCTCAGGAAAAAAAAATAGAGAAATGTGCTATTTTCACCAAAGAAAAGGACTAGAAATATTTCATTGAAACGCGCTATGAGGGAATATAATTATTCCAACAGCGTCGTTGTTTATATCTCTAGCGGTATTTCCTTATTCACAAAGCTTATGCCCATTGAATTTACTTCAAAATTTCGTTACGGGCAGATTCGTTTAAGTAGCACCAAAAAATACAGGGAGGCAACACAGATTTTTAATCGAAGAAATTTAAGTTCTTGCTTGAAAGATGCATTGAGAATCTATTCCTAGCCATCAAGCACCTGAAACAGGGTTTGACACCATGCGTTTCTTATTATATGACAAATAAGTAAAGTGCACCAACGGCCCTCTAACTTGTTACGCTGTGTCATCCGGTCCCTGAACTCACAGATTGAAGATTTGAGTCCCTAAACTTAGCTTCGGGTGTCATTCCGGTCCCTAAACATAAAAATCGCAGATTTGGCCCCTCAAACTTAGCTTTGGGTGTCACCCTGGTCCCCAAACTCGAAAATATAATCGCACCACAAATTAAACACATGGAGAGTAAGAGATGTATACCCTTAGGATGATTTATCATATCCATTTCATCGAGGAATTAGTACCATCATGACTAGAGAGGTAAAATTAGAATTTTTTTCTTATCTCTTTTATGTTAGGTACTCCAAATTTTAAAGTGATATTTGGGTTTCATTTTTGCTCAACGCGTTACTAATTAAAATATAGAGTTACATTACATACTAGAACTTCATAACTAATCACATGTTTGGCCTCATTCTAGTAAATAATATGGACACAATTACAGAAGACTTTTTTTTATTGAATATATATACACGTTAAATATGCATCAATATAATCTAAAAACACATTTTTGTAAGTATGAGGGCTTGGATGACACACGAAGGCAAGATTATACGGCCAAATGTGCATTTTGTAAGTTCAGGGATCGGAATGACACCCGAACCTAAGTTCAGGGGGCCGAAACTGCAATTTGAAAGTTTGGGGACCGGGATGACACATCGTGACAAGTTTAAGGACCGGTGATTGAACTTTACTATATGCAAATACTCCGTAAACGTTTATTAGGATAGGGTCTGTGTTTACTATGCCTTTGTACGGGTCAGTACACATACATGTGATGAGAGCTCCTCGTGTGAATTGTGTTATATGAATTTAGAACTTAGCTCTTCTTCTTTTCAAAGGAAAGAATATCATCATTGTGTTCTGTAAAGAACGAACAAACTGTTTTTTTCCTCTGAGCCTGACTTACCAACAGGAATCCAAAATTCAACTTTGGAGACGGCATTTATAAGGTGCGCGTCTTCAGTGGTCCAACCCAATTGCCGGTCAGATTAAAACACCAACAAACCACTGAAAATAAGCGTTGCCTCTGCTTTCATCATACACCTAGCTGACTAGTAATTAGTAAACCCATCATATGACAAACCTGAAAGCGGCAAACCCTCGTGCTCCAAATGGCCGGCCAGATGAACTCCGCCGAGTCAGCTATACGACGAACGCCTTAATAAAAAGGCAGCAAACAATCCGTGCCCACATGCACCCAAGTCTCATGGTTACGAAATTCAGTTACAGAGTTCAAATTTGGCTACTGTTAGAGTCTGTTCTACCAAATCCAGAAGGTGACATAAGGAGGAAAAAAAAGGCTTGATTCAATGGTTTCTTTTCGCAGGTAAGGGACAAAGTGCTCATGCAAAGTTGTTGCATTTCCATGTTGTCAGCCATCTAGGAACATAGACAGAACTGCATTCTGATAAAAGGTTCGAAAGGGCATCCATGATTCCATTCATAAACTACCAAGTCTTAGCTGGTCCAAGAGCTTTGCCCGGTCAACATAAAACGCGCGAACCACTAAAGATTAAATGTTGCTTGTGCTTTCACCATCCATCTACAATACTGAACCCAGCGCGAGAAAGTTTGAAAGAGATAGGATCCTGATTAGTGATTAACTGATTATACGTGACGAACGCCTTGGTAAAGGAAGGTAGAAGCGAACAACAGAACACCACGTGCCCTCAAGCACCCAGTGGCATGGTCACAAAGTTCAAGTTCTGCAACCATTGTGGTCTGTGCTACCAAATCCATGAGGGGGCAAGGGCTTGATTCCAGATTCCATTCTTTCTTTTCTCAGGGAAGGAACAAAAGCTGTTGGTTTTTTTTTTTCTGCGATCAGCCACGAGGAATAGTAGAACTGCCGGGTCTTTTTCCTTTATTTATTTCTTTCATCTGTTTCGCCTAATACATGTCGCATTAAGTTTGTCTAAGTCAATTTATATAACATTGACCAAATTAATAGAAAAGTATAATAATATTTATCATACCAATAATATGTACTATTGTTGGGATTTCGGGGAAATCCAACAGGTTGAGATCGAGTGAGAGCAACGAAAGAGGGATATAGACGACGAATGATAGATTGATATTTATGTATATGCACGGAATTAGGTTACAAACCCCGGGCCAACTGCCTCTCGGGGCTCTCCTTCCCTCCTTTTATAGGCCGTCGGAGAGGCCTAGTTTACCCTAAATGCCCTTACAACCACTATATTCCCAGCATATCCGAGGGCATTATGGCATTTTGTTCCTCCGTACTGGCCTTCGTGATTCCCGGGTCCTGATGCGCCTGTGAGGATGCACCACGTGTCCTGGCGCATCCGCGCTGGCTGGGCGTCCCCGCCTCCGACTCTGCATCTGGTCCCACGTCGAGCGAAGGGGTGGGCGCTCACCCCTTCGCTCCTCTTGCTCCTCCGACCCCTTCGCCTGAGTTACCTGAACAAGGGAATAAGCAAGAAATAATGCTAGTTGAAAGCGAAGGGGTAACTTATTTATGCCTTCGCGTCTTTCGGGAGTTAACCAAATTCATGACTCCCCAACAGTAGCCCCTCGCGGACGAAGGCCCAGTCTTGACGGCATGATGTCAGCGAACTACTTTTGGAGCGTGAATTTGGTTGACGGCTCCGTTCGCTCCTTGCCCCTCCCGTTAAGATTGGGTGTGAGGAGCGATTTTGACGGCGTTATTTTTTTCGATTTTCGCGCTTTGGATTTTTTGAAGCGGATGGGCGGGGGCTTTCCTTTTTTCGGGTCCTCCCTTCTATTTAAGGGCCTAGGGTTGTGGGTTGCTCATCCGGTTTCTCGTCTGTTCGTATTTTTCCCCTTCTTTACTGTTCATCGCCGCCTGTCCGTTCGCCGGCCGCTCTTGATTTTGTCCGAGCGATAGGCGTTGCTTGGGTTAAACTTCTTCTTCCCGGTCCGTCAGGTGAGTACTCTGCTTGTGGTTTTGTGATTCCTTTTGTTCTTTCTTCTGATTGGGTTCGAATGGGTTCTTAGATTGGATCTGTTTCCGCTTTTTTCTCTAGATTTGCTTTGATTCGCGATTTGAGATGGGTCCCAAGGCTGATGCTTTGCGGAAGTCAGTTCGATTTGGAAAATCTAAGGTTGGACCATCGTATTATGCTCGGTTGGTTGAAGATGGATTGATTTCTGCGGAATCGTCTCGTGCGCCTGGCAATGAGATTGTTCCAAACCCTAGGGTTGACGAGGCGGTTATTTTCGCTAATCAGTTGGATGCGGGTCTGGCTTTTCCGGTGGATCCAATGGTCTCTGAAGTTTTTGATATTTTTCAGATTGGATTCCATCATCTTACCCCAAATGCCATCGTTCGATTGAACAGTTTTATTTGGGGCGTTCGTAGTCAAGGCTGTGAGGCTACTGGCAGAGCTTTTGCGTCGCAACATGAACTCCACTGGCAACCGCGGACTGGCGATGACAATGGGAAGCCTGCTTCTTTTCAGTTTGGTTGCATAAGCTTTATTTACCGTGAGGGTTGTGATGGTCCGGCAGTTGCATACAAGAATAGGTGGAAGGATGATTGGAGTCAGTGGTGGCTGTACCAAAGCGTTGCTCGTGTTGCTGGTCTGCCAGAAGGGAAAAGCAATCCTCTTGCTCCCCGGGTGAAGAACATGTCCTACATTTTGAGGCCCACTGTTCAATTAAATTCTATGGAAGGATGCTGTCAAGGCTTGGAGATTGATAAACAAGCATCTATCTGTTCGTGATTTAGCTGATGAGTATGCTGCCATCGGAGTTTGGCCTATCCGACGGGGTTGGACTTTCTCTGGATTTGCTACTACCCAAGAGGGTGATCTGCGAAGGCCTCTCTTTCGCAGGAGCTTCTTTAAGGAAGGTGAAGATTAGCATTGCTGAAGTTGAGAGCCGCGTGGCAATATTTCTCGGGCAGTATACTCGTAAGGAGTATGATTACCGTGTTGATAGTGGACTTGAAATTCGGATCAACCGTGTCTATGATGAGTTTCGGCTTGAGTATGGTGATCGACCAGTGCCTACTGCACCCAGGCGTGGCGAAGGCCAAAAACGAGGTCGTGGAGTTTCTCGTGTTGTTGATACTGTCACCAGTACGAAGGGTGACGAAGATGATGAATCTGACAAGGGTGGACGTAGTGCTAAGCGCCAGCGTGCTGTTGATGTTTCTGGTGAGTTGCCTTCGCCGGCGAAAGTTGATGATTCTGGTGAAGGGGTTAATTTGTCTGTCTCTGCGAAGGCTAGTGATCTTCTTGGTGAGAGAAAGGCTGTTGAGCACAAGGCTATACGCAGCACTACTTCTCAGCGAGCTGGGACAATTTATGTTGTACCTGAAGGTAGGCCTGAATATCGTAATGAACGCTCTCCTGATGCTGGTATTCAGCGATGGATTTCTTTAGAATATGGGTGTGCTAACAATATTTTTGTGACACGAAAGAGGCTTAATAATAGTGTTGTTTTGTGCGAAGGTGGTTCTTCTCGCCAACCTGTTCTTGAGGACTCTGCAAAGGGTGCTGGTGATAACTTGCCTGGGCCTTCGCCTGCGAAGGCCACAGAAACTATGGTTGGAATCTTGGAGAAAAGGTCGACCAAAAGGGTGGATACTGGCCTACAAATGTTTGATATTTTAGGTGATGACTCAGAGGAAAGCATTCATTCCAGTGGTAATTCTCTCGAATTTTCTGATATTTCTGCTGGGAACTTTCGGGTTGCTAAGTCTCGCAAGATTTCTGATGTAGCTGGGGAACAAGATGCTAAGGAAATTGAAGATGAAGTTGAGTGCTTGAAGAAGCCTGATGACGCTGATGCTGAGGCTACTGATTGCACTCTGGATCTGACTATGAGGGGTGCTAGTATTGCTTCTCCCCCAAGCTCTGAGCTTCCTGCTAGGTCCCCGGCGCACCAGCTTGAGGATCTCCGATTCTACAGCGAGCGTCTTAGCGTTCCAGAGGGTGCTCGGATCATTTCTGCTCGAAATATCAGCAAGGTGAAAATTCTGCCTAATTGCTATGAATCTGGTATTTGTGATGGTGTCATGAATAGCTTTGCTATTCCCGAGCTGGAGGACAAACTGCGTCTTCGCAGTGAGCCCGATCTGCGCTATGCTATTCAAGCAAATGCTATTAAGCGCTTGCTACTTTCGCGAGCATATCTTCGGTCTAGCTGCGATCGCCTGAAGGAGAAGCACAAGCTCGATGATGACATTGCCTCTCACATCTCCGAGCTTGAAGAGAATGTGGAAGTTTTAAAGGAGAAGCTGTCCATCTCTAGTGAACGTGAACAACGCCTTGAGCGTGAGAAGTTAGAGCTGATTGAAGATAAGCGGAAAGTCTCTGAGCAGTTTGAGGCCTTTCATAAAGAACTTGATGAGATTGAGAGCCTGAAATCGAAGGCTACTGACTTGGGAAATGATTTGGCAGATGCCAAGAGTCAGCTTGAAGATGCCCTTCGAGCTTTAGAACAGGAGAAAAAGTTGAAGGAGGAGGTTGTTGATAGCTTGGCTGAGGAGCGAAGGCTGAAAGAAGATGTTGTTTTAGCTCTTAGCCAGTTTAAACAGTCTTTGGTTGACAGGGCTTCGCGTGCCGCTGATAAAGTTCGTAAAGTTGTGCAGTCCTTTGGTGCTGATTTGAAGGTTTTGGAAGGATTCGACTTTTCGGACATATCTGCTTACTTTGACTGGCTCGAAAGCTCTTTCGTCGACTTCCAGACTGTGGCAAACAGCTTTTCGAACTTTTCTGTTGTCGTTGCAGTTCGCAGCTTTGCATATACTATGACTCGATTGGGTTGCAAACATGTTCGCAACACAAAGTTTGATTATCCCAGTGACATGAGCTATGAAACTGTTGGCAATGTGATTGCATCGATTGCAAGAAACTTTGCTAGACGCTTCTGGGTGCCGCGAGGTATGAAGCTGGCTTTGGAGGAGGCGGAGCATAACCGAACTAAGGTTGGTAGCAGCTTTCCCCCTTGTTGTACTTTACTTGGGAGGGTTTCTAAGGGTCCTGGTCTTTGATTTGCAGAAGAAAATCTCCGGTGGCTCGGGTACTCCTTCATCATCTACCATGGTTACCCCTTCGGCTACCCCTTCGACAGCCCTTCGCATTACTCCTGCTTCCGTTGATGCTGCGCCTGTGTCCGGTACACTTGTGAACCCTTCGGCTGTTGGTTCAGTTCTTGAGGAGAATACGAGGACAGTTGATCCGGTGGATGCTCCACCTGCTGTCGATCAAGTTGAATGAACTTTTCTAAGTTTGATCGATGTTTTGAACATCTGATTTGTAATGTTAATACTCTGTGCCTGCGTAGGTCCCTGCTGAGGACCCTGCGCAGGGGAATGTCTTAGAAACTTCTGCTTTGATCTATCGGCGGGGAAGCTTTATGATTTCTGGTTCTCTTTACGATGACTTTAAGCGGCGTCATCCTGAAGCGAAGGTTTTTTGGCAAAGCTTTGACCCTAGTGTGTTGCCGCAACGGCGGATTCGTCGGATCCTTCGCCGTATAGAGCGTGGAGATGATAGTGTTGCGCAGGGGCTACTCGAGCCAAAACCTGAGCCTGTAGATGAAGTTGTTTGCATTCCTCATTATACTTTCTGGCTAAGGATCCAGTAGAAGATGAACTTGTTGACGGTAGAAAAATTTTTAGTTATTGATTGTGTGTTTCTCTTCCTGTTTCTGTTCAGGGATTAATTCCTGATGCTGATACCCTTCGAAGAATGGCTAACGAGATTATTGATGGTGTCGTTGCTGATTTGATATCAGAGATGGCTGGCAGGGTGTGTGATGGTTCTACTTTATGATTTGTTGAATTGAATGGTTCTTCTTTTTTCTGGGGATAGCCCCTAGCTTTTGTGCTGTAAAAAATACACATTATCTTGAAGCTGACATGTCGGACTTTGTCTTGTTTTGTTGTCACATGTTTACTTTTCTTGCTTTCTAGGTTGTAGTGTACTGACTATTGTCGTTTGTGTATCCGTGGCTGTCCTCCTATTTGGCAGCTTGTTCGAATTGTGAGTCCGTGACTTGGTTCACGAGCTTGTTATCTGTGAGGCAGGGTTCACGTGTTCCCATATTGTCCGCCTCTATAAATTGCCTGTGGGTTTTCCTTTGCTTGTTGTGAGCGTTCGCAGAGTTTTCCCTGCTTTCCAATGGCTCTTGTTTGGTGGTTGGTTCGTCCTCCAGAGTTTGAGAGAGTGTGTTCTCCTCCGTGGAGCTAGAAGAGTGCTTGCGACTGGGCCGGGAGTTGGTTATAGCCTCAGTGTTCCTATGATGCTGATGCTTGTCTCTGGCATTTGCTCGTCGTTTTGACGTGTGATTGCTCCGGATTCGAGTGAACGTAGGGGCTAGCCTGAATAACTCTTTTGGCCTTGTGACAGTTGCTAGGTTTTCCGGGGGCTAGAAGAGAGCTTGCGATGAGTTCATGTGAACCAAGCTGGCTCTGTTTGTAGCTTTTGTGATGCCTGCAACTCTATCTGGCTGTCGTTGTGACAGCTGATATCTTTGTTCTTCTTTATGTTCTGTCTTGCGAGACGTTTTGTATTTGCATTGTTATATNAGCTTCAGAATCCGGAAAACGCTAATATTACAGATCTGAAAGAATGGTTTGTGAGGTTGTTTCGAATGGATGCAAGTTTATATTCAGTGAAAGTGCAATGTTTGTATGCCAGCAGTGTGAATCCATTACACTTTGCACTTAGACCGGCTGATCGAACAAAGGAGTGGAAGAAGTGGGTAAATTGGTGCAGACGGAGTAATGCTATGTTGACCATTCTTGTTCAACCATGTCCAAAAGAGGTCGATGTCGGGGCTACTTCTTCGCACACATATGAGATGGAGAGCAATTGTGAGGTTGATGTATCGGTGGATGGGTGGACCAGTCACTGCTCTCGGCACTCGTGGACCGATGGAGGCCCGAGACGCACACGTTCCACATGCCGTTCGGTGAGATGACTGTGACACTACAGGACGTGGCCATGCTTACTGGGCTACCTATACGAGGCCGGGCCATTGGCCCCTCCGCGTCTCCTGCGGGCTGGCGTGAGGACTTGGAGCACAGATTTCAGGGTGTGATACCTGCACCAGGTGTAGGCCTGGCTATTGCACCTAGCAACAAGCATGGGCCGCCGTTGCGGTGGCTGAAGATGTTTAGAGTAAGTTATTCTTTTTGTACATATTGAATTTATTGTTGTACTTAATATGTTTTAATTATTACTAATATGTTTTTATTTCTGATGCAGTTGGATAACTTGGCGGATAACCCCACACCTTACCAGCTCAGTCGTCACTTTGAGGCGTACTTGTTGTGGTTGTTTGGCTGGGTTATGTTTACCAGCTCAGTCGTCACTTTGAATCCGTGTGGTGTGTTTTTGCAGTGACTCAGAAGGACATGGTGTGGGCCATTGAATCCGTGGGGTGTGTTTTTGCAGTGACCAAGGAAGGACATGGTGTGGGCCATTGAATCCATGTGGTGTGTTTTTGCAGTGACTCAGGAAGGGCATGGTGTGGGCCATTGAATCTGTGTGGTGTGTTTTTCAGTCACCAGGAGGTAAGGGCATAGATCTTCTGGAACTCTTTATATTGCACAAGTTTGATACACAACTCATCCATCCCACGACTCATAGTCAATATAGATCGTACCAATGTCATCGTGGAGAGATGACCCAAAAGGTGTGCCGACATGGGAAGAGCGGCCAAAATGCCACTGCGGGTTCCGATGCTGGTTGCAAGTCTGTACTGATTCTTCAAATCAGTCCAAGCGGGGTGCTAGGTTCTTCAGATGTCCTGACATTGATGATGATTTCAAGGTTCGTTGCAATGCTAATTCATGTTTTTGTTGTTAGTGTATGCAAATGACCAAGCTGTCCACATGCAGGCTTGTAGTTTTTTCCAGTGGATCGACAAGAATGCTCTACCCAGTCAAGGAGTACCATCACAAATTGAGACCAAAGAGCAGTACTCTGCTAGACTACAACACGCACGTGAGGCCGAACGTCTTTCTCGCCTTGAGAAAGACCTTGCTAAGCGTGAGGCGGCACTTAAGCTCAGGGAAGGAGAATTCCAAGCTCGGGAGTCTCGCCTGCGTCATCAAGAAGCGCAACATTTAGCTTCGGCAAGAGAGATGTGGCAACGAAGTAACAGGATGAAGGAGGTGGAGCGTCAGGAGGCCGAAGCACGTCAAGCCGATCGCGAGCGCAACAGAGAGGGCACACGCCGTGCAAAGGAAGGTGCACCCGAATCGAGCAGGAAGGGGAAATATCCCCGTTTTACTCAGTAGAGCGTTAGTTCCACACCCGGCAATCTACTTTCCCCTAAGGCATGTTGGGTTTAGTAACAGCAACTGATTATGTTTTCGGTGTGCTGCACATGCCATTGCAACTTGTATTAGATTGTTTAGGCTAAGGATGTGAGATGTGTGTTCACCATTTCCTTTCTGTGATGAAATTTTTTATGCATTGCAAATGAATGCCGGGGCTACTCCATTAAGAAAAATTTGTTGACACATCAGTTATGAACGGATGCCCATCTGACCAATTTCGTTCCGTACACACGACGTAAGAACCATTTCTGTGGAATGGAAATAACCAAATAATGTGTTTGGATTCTGAAACGAAAATATGTAAAACATATTTATGCAATGGAAACAAACATATTAACATATTTATAGAATGAAAGAAGATATATGCAATGAAAATAAACAAATATATATATAAATATATTTATATAAATATATATATATATGGGGAGGAATTGAGGAAATAATACCAAATTAAAAAAATCAAATAAACGCATAATTTCGTCTTCTGGCAAGACGAAATATGGTTTTCGTCTTTCCACCAGACGAAATCTGGATTTCGTCTTCCCAGTGGACGAAATCTATATTTCGCCATGCAAAACATATTTTCGTCATGCAAATCGTCCAGTGGGTAAACTATTTAATTTTCGTCTTTCCAGAAAACGAAATTTCGTATTTTCGTCCTCTGGCTAGACGAAATCCTTAATTTCGTCTAATGGGCAGACGAAAATTCGATTTCATCTACCCAGCCGACGATTATGGTATATTTTTGTAAATCCTCCACTTTTGTGTATATTTTTGTAATTCCGAATAAAAAGTATATTAAAAAAAAATTCGAGTGAGAGCAACGAAAGAGGGATATAGACGACGAATGATAGATTGATATTTATGTATATGCACGGAATTAGGTTACAAACCCCAGGCCAACTGCCTCTCGGGGCTCTCCTTCCCTCCTTTTATAGGCCGTCGGAGAGGCCTAGTTTACCCTAAATGCCCTTACAACCACTATATTCCCAGCATATCCGAGGGCATTATGGCATTTTGTTCCTCCGTACTGGCCTCCGTGATTCCCGGGTCCTGATGCGCCCGTGAGGATGCGCCACGCGTCCTGGCGCATCCGCGCTGGCTGGGCGTCCCCGCCTCCGACTCTGCATCTGGTCCCACGTCGAGCGAAGGGGTGGGCGCTCACCCCTTCGCTTCTCTTGCTCCTCTGACCCCTTCGCCTGAGTTACCTGAGCAAGGGAAAAAGCAAGATATAATGCTAGTTAAAAGCGAAGGGGTAACTTATTTATGCCTTCGCGTCTTTCGGGAGTTAACCAAATTCATGACTCCCCAACAGTAGCCCCTCGCGGACGAAGGCCCAGTCTTGACGGCATGATGTCAGCGAACTACTTTTGGAGCGTGAATTTGGTTGACGGCTCCGTTCGCTCCTTGCCCCTCCCGTTAAGATTGGGTGTGAGGAGCGATTTTGACGGCGTTATTTTTTTCGATTTTCGCGCTTTGGATTTTTCAAAGCGGATGGACGGGGGGCTTTCCTTTTTTCAGGTCCTCCCTTCTATTTAAGGGCCTAGGGTTGTGGGTTGCTCATCCGGTTTCTCGTCTGTTCGTATTTTTCCCCTTCTTTACTGTTCATCCCGCCTGTCCGTTCGCCGGCCGCTCTTGATTTTGTCCGAGCGATAGGCATTGCTTGGGTTAAACTTCTTCTTCCCGGTCCGTCAGGTGGGTACTCTGCTTGTGGTTTTGTGATTCCTTTTGTTCTTTCTTCTGATTGGGTTCGAATGGGTTCTTAGATTGGATCTGTTTCCGCTTTTTTCTCTAGATTTGCTTTGATTCGCGATTTGAGATGGGTCCCAAGGCTGATGCTTTGCGGAAGTCAGTTCGATTTGGAAAATCTAAGGTTGGACCATCGTATTATGCTCGGTTGGTTGAAGATGGATTGATTTCTGCGGAATCGTCTCGTGCGCCTGGCAATGAGATTGTTCCAAACCCTAGGGTTGACGAGGCGGTTATTTTCGCTAATCAGTTGGATGTGGGTCTGGCTTTTCCGGTGGATCCAATGGTCTCTGAAGTTTTTGATATTTTTCAGATTGGATTCCATCATCTTACCCCAAATGCCATCGTTCGATTGAACAGTTTTATTTGGGGCGTTCGTAGTCAAGGCTGTGAGGCTACTGGCAGAGCTTTTGCGTCGCAACGTGAACTCCACTGGCAACCGCGGACTGGCGATGACAATGGGAAGCCTGCTTCTTTTCAGTTTGGTTGCATAAGCTTTATTTACCGTGTGGGTTGTGATGGTCCGGCAGTTGCGTACAAGAATAGGTGGAAGGATGATTGGAGTCAGTGGTGGTTGTACCAAAGCGTTGCTCGTGCTGCTGGTCTGCCAGAAGGGAAAAGCAATCCTCTTGCTCCCCGGGTGAAGAACATGTCCTACATTTTGAGGCCCACTGTTCGATTAAATTCTGTGGATAAGGATGCTGTCAAGGCTTGGAGATTGATAAACAAGCATCTATCTGTTCGTGATTTAGCTGATGAGTATGCTGCCGTCGGAGTTTGGCCTATCCGACGGGGTTGGACTTTCTCTGGATTTGCTACTACCCAAGAGGGTGATCTGCGAAGGCCTCTCTTTCGCAGGAGCTTCTTTAAGGAAGGTGAAGATGTGAAGATTAGCATTGCTGAAGTTGAGAGCCACGTGGCAATATTTCTCGGGCAGTATACTCGTAAGGAGTATGATTACCGTGTTGATAGTGGACTTGAAATTCAGATCAACCGTGTCTATGATGAGTTTCGGCTTGAGTATGGCGATCGACTAGTGCCTACTGCACCCAGGCGTGGCGAAGGCCAAAAACGAGGTCGTGGAGTTTCTCGTGTTGTTGATACTGTCACCAGTACGAAGGGTGACGAAGATGATGAATCTGACAAGGGTGGACGTAGTGCTAAGCGCCAGCGCGCTGTTGATGTTTCTGGTGAGTTGCCTTCGCCGGCGAAAGTTGATGATTCTGGTGAAGGGGTTAATTTGTCTGTCTCTGCGAAGGCTAGTGATCTTCTTGGTGAGAGAAAGGCTGTTGAGCACAAGGCTATACGCAGCACTACTTCTCAGCGAGCTGGGACAATTTATGTTGTACCTGAAGGTAGGCCTGAATATCGTAATGAACGCTCTCCTGATGCTGGTATTCAGCGATGGATTTCTTTAGAATATGGGTGTGCTAACAATATTTTTGTGACACGGAAGAGGCTTAATAATAGTGTTGTTTTGTGCGAAGGTGGTTCTTCTCGCCAACCTGTTCTTGAGGACTCTGCGAGGGGTGCTGGTGATAACTTGCCTGAGCCTTCGCCTGCGATGGCCACAGAAACTATGGTTGGAATCTTGGAGAAAAGGTCGACCAAAAGGGTGGATACTGGCCTACAAATGTTTGATATTTTAGGTGATGACTCGGAGGAAAGCGTTCATTCCAGTGGTAATTCTCTCGAATTTTCTGATATTTCTGCTGGGAACTTTCGGGTTGCTAAGTCTCGCAAGATTTCTGATGTAGCTGGGGAACAAGATGCTAAGGAAATTGAAGATGAAGTTGAGTGCTTGAAGAAGCCTGATGACGCTGATGCTGAGGCTACTGATTGCACTCTGGATCTGACTATGAGGGGTGCTAGTATTGCTTCTCCCCCAAGCTCTGAGCTTCCTGCTAGGTCCCCGGCGCACCAGCTTGAGGATCTCCGATTCTACAGCGAGCGTCTTAGCGTTCCAGACGGTGCTCGTCTGCCTAATTGCTATGAATCCGGTATTTGTGATGGTGTCATGAATAGCTTTGCTATTCCCGAGCTGGAGGACAAACTGCGTCTTCGCAGTGAGCCCGATCTGCGCTATGCTATTCAAGCAAATGCTATTAAGGGCTTGCTACTTTCGTGAGCATATCTTCGGTCTAGCTGCGATCGCCTGAAGGAGACGCACAAGCTCGATGATGACATTGCCTCTCACATCTCTGAGCTTGAAGAGAATGTGGAAGTTTTAAAGGAGAAGCTGTTCATCTCTAGTGAACGTGAACAACGCCTTGAGCGTGAGAAGTTAGAGCTGATTGAAGATAAGCGGAAAGTCTCTGAGCAGTTTGAGGCCTTTCATAAAGAACTTGATGAGATTGAGAGCCTGAAATCGAAGGCTACTGACTTGGGAAATGATTTGGCAGATGCCAAGAGTCAGCTTGAAGATGCCCTTCGAGCTTTAGAACAGGAGAAAAAGTTGAAGGAGGAGGCTGTTGATAGCTTGGCTGAGGAGCGAAGGCTGAAAGAAGATGCTGTTTTAGCTCTTAGCCAGTTTAAACAGTCTTTGGTTGACAGGGCTAAGCGCGCCGCTGATAAAGTTCGTAAAGTTGTGCAGTCCTTTGGTGCTGATTTGAAGGTTTTGGAAGGATTCGACTTTTCGGACATATCTGCTTACTTTGACTGGCTCAAAAGCTCTTTCGTCGACTTCCAGACTGTGGCAAACAGCTTTTCGAACTTTTCTGTTGTCGTTGCAGTTCGCGGCTTTGCATATACTATGACTCGATTGGGTTGCGAACATGTTCGCAACACAAAGTTTGATTATCCCAGTGACATGAGCTATGAAACTGTTGGCAATGTGATTGCATCGATTGCAAGAAACTTTGCTAGACGCTTCTGGGTGCCGCGAGGTATGAAGCTGGCTTTGGAGGAGGTGGAGCATAACCGAACTAAGGTTGGTAGCAGCTTTCCCCCTTGTTGTACTTTACTTGGGAGGGTTTCTAAGGGTCCTGGTCTTTGATTTGCAGAAGAAAATCTCCGGTGGCTCGGGTACTCCTTCATCATCTACCATGGTTACCCCTTCGGCTACCCCTTCGACAGCCCTTCGCATTACTCCTGCTTCCGTTGATGCTGCGCCTGTGTCCGGTACAGTTGTGAACCCTTCGGCTATTGGTTCAGTTCTTGAGGAGAATACGAGGACAGTTGATCCGGTGGATGCTCCACCTGCTGTCGATCAAGTTGAATGAACTTTTCTAAGTTTGATCGATGTTTTGAACATCTGATTTGTAATGTTAATACTCTGTGCCTGCGTAGGTCCCTGCTGAGGACCCTGCGCAGGGGAATGTCTTAGAAACTTCTGCTTTGATCTATCGGCGGGGAAGCTTTATGATTTCTGGTTCTCTTTACGATGACTTTAAGAGGCGTCATCCTGAAGCGAAGGTTTTTTGGCAAAACTTTGACCCTAGTGTGTTGCTGCAACGGCGGATTCGTCGGATCCTTCGCCGTATAGAGCGTGGAGATGATAGTGTTGTGCAGGGGCTACTCGAGCCAAAACCTGAGCCTGTAGATGAAGTTGTTTGCATTCCTCGTTATACTTTTCTGGCTAAGGATCCAGTAGAAGATGAACTTGTTGACGGTAGAAAAATTTTTAGTTATTGATTGTGTGTTTCTCTTCCAGTTTCTGTTCAAGGATTAATTCCTGATGCTGATACCCTTCGAAGAATGGCTAACGAGATTATTGATGGTGTCGTTACTGATTTGATATCAGAGATGGCTGGCAGGGTGTGTGATGATTCTACTTTATGATTTGTTGAATTGAATGGTTCTTCTTTTTTCTGGGGATAGCCCCTAGCTTTTGTGCTGTAAAAAATACACATTATCTTGAAGTTGACATGTCGGACTTTGTCTTGTTTTATTGTCACATGTTTACTTTTCTTGCTTTCTAGGTTGTAGTGTACTGACTATTGTCGTTTGTGTATCCGTGGCTGTCCTCCTATTTGGCAGCTTGTTCGGATTGTGAGTCCGTGACTTGGTTCATGAGCTTGTTATCTGTGAGGCAGGGTTCACGTGTTCCCATATTGTCCGCCTCTATAAATTGCCTGAGGGTTTTCCTTTGCTTGTTGTGAGCGTTCGCAGAGTTTTTCCTGCTTTCCAATGGCTCTTGTTTGGTGGTTGGTTCGTCCTCCAGAGTTTGAGAGAGTGTGTTCTCCTCCGTGGAGCTAGAAGAGTGCTTGCGACTGGGCTGGGAGTTGGTTATAGCCTCAGTGTTCCTATGATGCTGATGCTTGTCTCTGGCGTTTGCTCGTCGTTTTGACGTGTGATTGCTCCGGATTCGAGTGAACGTAGGGGCTAGACTGAATAACTCTTTTGGCCTTGTGACCGTTGCTAGGTTTTCTGGGGGCTAGAAGAGAGCTTGCGATGAGTTCATGTGAACCAAGCTGGCTCTGTTTGTAGCTTTTGTGATGCCTGCAACTCTATCTGGATGTCGTTGTGACAGCTGATATCTTTGTTCTTCTTTATGTTCTGTCTTGCGAGACAGTTTTGTATTTGCATTGTTATATATTTAATAAAGATGAAATTTTCTTATAGTGTTGAATCTTTCATGATGTTCTTAATGTTTACCATGAAATGTTGCGAATAAGTTTGAAGATGTGTTTGTATCACACTTTTTCTGTGATGTGAAGTCTTCAGGAACATTTTGATGTAACCTCGCAAGTCTTTTTAGTTTACGTTGCGAAGGTCTTATAAGCCTTTTTGCGATGGGCTTTTGTTATACCCTCTCTTTTTTGAGATGCGAAGGCTTCACGCGCCTTTTTGAGATGGGCTTTATCATACCCTCTCTTTTTTTAGATGCGAAGGCCTCACGAGCCTTTTCGAGACTTAGGGTTTTTTCTTCCCTTTGCCTGTTAAGCTGAAGTCTGACAAGCTTGCATAATATGCTACAGCTTGTCGACTTTCAATTTCTCTTTTTTGCTTTTGTTGATAAGGTCACATACTTTTTGAATGTATGTGACTTTTCAACATGTTCATAGACTTTGTTTGCTGGGGTACTACTTATAGTTCCGTAGTAAATGGGATACAAGAGAGTCTGCCTCGTTAAAAACCTCACCCCTTCGAGTAGTTTTGATTCTAAACGAAGGGTTCCCCTGTGAGGAAAAGAGTACAGCTCTCGAAGAAATTTAGAAAATACATAAATCTTGAAAATATAAGAGAAACTATGAAAATCTAGAAGATAGTTTCCTGAGCGTTTACGCTCATGGATAGTATTTTTGCAAACTGTCCGCGTTCCAAGAATGCGGCAGTTCTTTTTCATCCATATCTTGGAGTCTGTAAGATCCTTGTCTATTTGATTCTTTTACTAGGTAGGGTCCTTCCCATTTGGCCTGCAGCTTTCCCACTTTGTCAGCGTTTGCTTTTCTCTTCAGAACGAAATCTCCCGGATTTATCTCTTTCACGGCTATCTTCTTGTTTCTCCACTTCCTTGTTTCTGTCTGGTAATTCTGTAAGTTTTGTACAGCAATGAGTCTTTGTTCTTCTATTTCTTTCTTGTGTGATGTGTTATCTTCATGCTCTGTTGTTGCATTTGATGTTCTTGGAGATCCGAAGAGGACTTCTGCTGGTAATACCGCTTCGTCTCCAAATAACAGTTTGAACGGGGTGAACTTAGTTGCTCTTGATTCGGTTGTGTTGTGTGACCAGACTACTCTTGTCATCTCTTCTACCCATTTGCCCTTCGGGAGCCCTTCGAGGCATTTGGCTACGCCTTTCAATATTATCCCATTCGCCCTTTCCACTGCTCCATTGGATTGAGGGTGATACACTGATGCGAAGTATTTTGATGCCTAGAGTTGAGCAGAATTCTTCGAATGCATCACTATCGAATTGTTTGCCATTGTCCACTGTTATTTCCTTTGGTGTGCCGAATCTGCATATTATGTTTTGCCAGACGAACTTTTGGACGGTCTTTGATGTTATTGATGCTAATGGCTTCGTCTCTATCCATTTCGTGAAGTATTCGATTGCTATGACTGCAAATCTTAGGTTTCCTTGGGCGGGAGAAAGTGGTCCCACCAGGTCAATGCCCCATCGCTGTAAAGGCCATGATGGTGTTATTAACTGAGTGATAGAGGAGGGTCTCTAGGAGTTGTTTGCCGAAAATTGGCAGCTTTTGCATCTCTTTATATGTTCTTTTGTGTCCTCGAGCGCTGTGGGCCAGTAAAATCCTTGCCTGAATATTTTTCCGGTTGTTGCTCTTGGTCCTGTGTGAGATCCGCAGAGCCCTTCGTGGACTTCTTTGTCTCTTGGCCTTCGCTTTTTGTTACACACTTTAGCCAGGGTTTGCATACGCCTGACTTGTACAATTCTCCGTTTAGTACTTTGTAGTTTCTTGTTCTTTGGGTGAGCCTCTTTCTCTCATCTTCATCAAATGGTTCATATGTTCCATTGATGAATGCTATTATGGGAGCTCACCAATCTTCGCTCTCATTGTTGTTTATGTGCAATATCTGGCATTCTGCTCTTGGTGATGGCTGTTTCAGTGTTTCATAGAAAACATCTGGTGGCAGAGTTTCGCCCCTTGCTGCATTTTTTGCCAAGGCATCAGCTTTATTGTTTTCGCTTCTTGGTATCTTTTTTACTGAGAAGCCTGAGAAGTGCTTTTCAAGTGCTCTTACTGCTGTCATATATTTGTACATTTCCTTGTTTGCCTTATAGTTTTTCTCAACTTGTTCCTTTACAACTTCTGAATCTGAATTAAGAATTGCTCTTTTTGCGCCCAACATTCGTGCCTTGTGAAGGCCTAGTAATATTGCCTCATATTCTGCGATATTGTTCGTGCTTGGAAAACATAACCTTGCTGCATATCTGATTTTGTTTCCTGCTGGTGGTGTGATTATTGCTGCGACACCTGCCCCAGCCTCTCCCCAGGCTCCATCACAATATATGGTCCAGACTTGTTCTTTTATCTCTTCGCCTTCTTCGTTTCTTGCTGGTACCCATTCTGCTATAAAATCTGCCAATACTTGGGACTTTACTGCACTTCTGTGAATGAAATCTATTGTGTACTCAGCCAGCTCTGCTGCCCATTTTGCTATTCTTCCTGAGGATTCTTTGTTTTCAAAGATGTCCCTTAACGGGTAGTTGGTTGGTACTGTAATATGGTGGGCTTGAAAGTAGTGTCTCAGTTTTCTTGATGCCATGAGGATTGCATAGGCTAGTTTCTCTATCTCTGAGTAGTTGCACTTTGATCCCGACGGTGCCTCGGATACAAAGTATATTGGTACTTGTTCTATTTTTGTCATTGTTTGGTCATCCTTCACATCTTCTTTCTCTTCTATTAATACTGCGCTTACAGCGAAGGGGGTTGCCGCTATGTATAGAAGTAGTTGCGCTCTTGGAGTTGGACTTGTTAGTGCAGTCATCTGCTTCAGGTACTGTTTCAGCTCTTCGAAGGCATTCTGCTGTTCTTGTCCCTACTCAAAATTTGCTGATCCTCTCAAGATTTTGAAGAATGGTAAACTTCTTCCAACAGATTTTGCAATGAATCTGTTTAAAGCTGCTATTCTCCCTGTTAGTTTCTGCACATCCCTTCTTGATGTTGGGCTTTTCATGTTTTTTATCGTGTCTGTTTTTTCCGGGTTGGCCTCTATTCCCCTTCGTGACACAATGCATCCTAGTAACTTCCCCTTTTTGACACCGAATGCGCATTTTTCGGGGTTTAGTTTTAGCCCTGATTTTCTCAGATTGGCGAATGTTTCGATTAGATCTGATGGGTGATCTTCTGCCTTTTTGCTTCTTACCACCACATCATCCACATAGATTGATATATTTTTGTCTAGTTGGTCTACGAACACCGTTGATGTCATTCTGACGAAGGTGCATCCTGCATTTCTCAGCCCCTCAGCCATTCTGATAAAACAAAACGTTCCGAAGGGGGTTGTGAAGCTTGTTTTCTCTTCATCTTCTTTCTTCATCCAGATTTGATGGTAACCGAAGAAACAATCAAGCAGTGAAAGTAGTTCACATCCTGCTGCTGAGTCAATGAGTGCGTCTATTCTTGGTAATGGGAAGTCGTCTTTTGGACATGCTTTGTTCAAAGTAGTGAAGTCAATGCACATTCCCATTTTTTCATTTTCTTGGGCACAAGAACTGTATTTGCTAGCCACTCTGGATACTGGACTGGCCTGATAACATTTGCTGTTAGGAGCCTCTGCACTTCTGCCTTTGCTGCTATTATTCTGTCAGGAGACATCTTTCTCTATTTCTGTTTCTTTGGTGGGTAACTTGGGTCGACATTGAGGCAGTGTTCTGCTATGTCTCTGCTGACTCCTTTGAGTTCGTTTGACGACCATGCAAAAACATCACTGTTGTTTCTGAGGAGCTTGGTTAGTCTTTTTTCTTCTTCAGGTGTTAACTCTGTTCCTATTATCACCGTTTTATCTGGAGTGTCTTTGCAAATGGGCACCGTTTTCGTATCTCCCGAAGGGGTTGCTTTTTCTTTGATGACTTTTTCTTGTTTTTGTGATATTTGTGCTACTGCTTCCTCGATGACATGGATATGTTTGTGGTCTGAGTTCACATTTCCCTCAGCCCTTCGCGCTTCATCTTGATTGCCGTACACTGTTATGACACCATTGTGGGACGACATTTTCATGCAAAGATAGCCGTGATGAATGACTGCTGAGAATTTGTTGATGAATCCTCGTCCGAAAATTGCGTTGTATGGGTAATCGATGTCGACCACATCAAATGTTATTTTTTCTGCTCTGTACTTTTCTGGGGAGCCAAAGTATACCCAGAGTGTTATCTTTCCTAATGCTTCAATCCTCTTTCCCCCAAAGCCATATAATGGTCTTTCTGCCTTTTCTAATTTGTCTGCACCAATTTTCATGCTGTTGAATGCATAGGAGAATAATATGTCCGCTGAGCTGCCCCCATCAACTAGGATTCTTGAGACATTGTTTCCTCCGACGTAGTGTGTGTTTTTTCCTATGTTTGCGTTGATCACGAAGGGGTCTTCGTGAGGGTAGTCTGCTAGCTTTAGATCTTGCTGAGTAAACGTTATTGGGATGTGGCTGTAATCTGATTTCAGCTGAGTCCCGTCTGACACGTGATTGACCCTTCGCTCCCAATCTTTTCTTTGCCTTTTTGAAGTGTGGATGGTTCCTGCTGATCCACCAGTGATGGGTAGGATGTTGTTTACTGCAAAACCATCATTTTCTTGCTTTGGAGGTGGGGGGATTTGATTGTCCTGGTTGTTTTGTTGCGAAGGACCTGGTTGAGCCCATCGCATTTGGCTCTGGTTCGATGCTTGGGATTGGTTTGAAAATTGGTACTGTTGTGCGAAGGGTGTTTGTAGGTTATACATGAGCGAAGGGTGTAGTGGGCCTATGCTGTAGTTTACAGGGCAGTATGGCTGGTGCAACCAGGAGTTATCTTGGCTTTCTGATTTTCTTGTGTGATTGACTTGCTTTGGCTTTGATTCTTTTTTTTCTTTCTCGATCTTTTCCATGTTTGCTATTGTGTATGGGCATGAATTTGTAGTATGTCCTGCCCCTTTTTCATGATATGTGCACCACAGATCTGCTGGGTTTCTGTAGTTAGATCTCCCTCGGCCTCTGCCTTAGCCTTCGCGGCCTCCGCGGCCTCCGCGGCCACCTCTCTGCGAGAAGTTTCCTCTTCCGCCTCGGCCTCCTCTATGACTCTGCTCATTCTTGTTGTCATATGTTATTTGTCGCGACTCACTTTCTGCGATCATTGCGTCTGCGTGTTCTATTTGATTTATGAATCTTGGGTCATAGTTTTGCCTTGGTTGAAAGTATTGGTTCTGAGCATACTGCGGCTGCTCTTGTTTAGTTTCTTGCCTGTGAACTGGTCTCTTTCTTCTTGCCTCATGCGAAGGTCTCTGTCTGCCAGTGAGTAGTTTGCCATAATTTCGTATAGTTTGTCTAGTGTTTTTGGCCTTTTTCGTGCCAATTTCGCCGCACACTGGCCTATTGCTAATCTTTTGATTGCTGCTTCAATTGCTGTTGCTTCTGGTACATTCACTGCCTGTGCCCTCAATGTCACGAACCTTCTCATGTAGGCTTCTAGTGGTTCATCTTTCAATTGCTTGCAATTGAACAAATCCGCAGCTCCTTTTAGGCTATATTGAAAACCTTTGAAATTCTGCAGTATTAGGTTTTTCAGTCTTTCCCAGCTGTACACAGATCCTGGTTCTAGGCTTGAGAACCATGCTTGGGCCACCCCTTTCGCAGAAATCGCAAATGATTTAGCCAATATCATTTCATTTCCTCCGGCTGAAGTAACCGCGGCCTCATAGGCCATGAGGAATTGCCTTGGATCATTCTGACCGTTGAATGTTGGCAATTTGTGTGGCTTAAAGCCCTTAGGCCATGTTTGTACTTGGAGTGCTGCTGATAGTGGGGACATGGGGTCTATTATTTGTTGCACGTAGCCGCTCTCACTGGGGCCCTCGAGTTGTTGTGTTTGGTGGATTGTTTGCATGGTTTGTCTGGTTGGCAATGTTCTCTCTGGCAGTTCTTGTTCTTGTGGTTCTTCATCGCTTTGAAGTGACAGTATTTGTTCATCCAGCTTTGCTAGCAGTTCCTCGGCTTCTAGCAGCTCTTGATTGAATCTGGTTGCTTTCTTTTTGGCGTTCAATGCTTCTATTGTTCTTCTTTTTTTCTTCGACTTGCCTTTGCAGAGATTCTAGCTTTGAAATTTGATTTCTCTCATCTTGAGTTTGCGATGTCGTTGCATTGGCTGCTGCTTTCTTTTTCTTCGCTGCCAGTGCAGCTTCTTTTGCATTTCGTTCTTTTATCTGTTTTTGGATCAACTCTTGTTGTTTTCTTGCGTTTTCCTCTATTCTTGTGCTTCGTCTAGCCTCTGCCGAGTCGCTGTTCTCCGTGGCCGCGACTGTTGTGTTTATTGGGCGGGTTGGGAGGGTTTCTGATGTGTTTAGGTTTGGGTCGGTTGGATCTGGAGTGGATTCCTCTGCTGTCGTGTTTGATGGTGGTGGATTTCTTTTTGGAGGAGGCATGATGCTGATCTCGGCTACTCTCCCGATCTGATGTTATTCGATCCCCACGGACGGCGCCACTGTTGGGATTTCGGGGAAATCCAACAGGTTGAGATCGAGTGAGAGCAACGAAAGAGGGATATAGACGACGAATGATAGATTGATATTTATGTATATGCACGGAATTAGGTTACAAACCCCGGGCCAACTGCCTCTCGGGGCTCTCCTTCCCTCCTTTTATAGGCCGTCGGAGAGGCCTAGTTTACCCTAAATGCCCTTACAACCACTATATTCCCAGCATATCCGAGGGCATTATGGCATTTTGTTCCTCCGTACTGGCCTCCGTGATTCCCGGGTCCTGATGCGCCCGTGAGGATGCGCCACGCGTCCTGGCGCATCCGCGCTGGCTGGGCGTCCCCGCCTCCGACTCTGCATCTGGTCCCACGTCGAGCGAAGGGGTGGGCGCTCACCCCTTCGCTCCTCTTGCTCCTCCGACCCCTTCGCCTGAGTTACCTGAGCAAGGGAAAAAGCAAGAAATAATGCTAGTTGAAAGCGAAAGGGTAACTTATTTATGCCTTCGCGTCTTTCGGGAGTTAACCAAATTCATGACTCCCCAACAACTATTAAAATATATTCTATGGTGGATTCAACGAAACAAAATTGGTATTGTAGATGTTGTTATATTTTTCTATAAGTTTAGTCAAAATTGAACAACTTTGACTTAGAAAAAAACTAATATGACATGTAAAAAGCCGAAAAGAATATTTTTTGAAATGTGCCAAGGTTATTGATGAAGAAGGAGGCTAAGTCTTCCTTCTTTTTTAAGAAAAAAGACACGCGGGTGGCTAGGCAAGTCTTCCTTGTTATTTTAAGAAAAGAAGAATAAGAGGAAAAGAACTGATGTCTTAACAAAGAGTTCGTATTTTGGGGTTCAATCTGCCGACGAACTTTTATGCAGATCCATTGCTTGGTACGCATAACAGTATAACACTACTAGATATCAATGACCATGTCATGTCCTATTGTGAGGCTGGTGTGCAACTCTGCAATAAGAACCATAAGGCTACCCGCACTGGCTCCGGTATCGCGTCCGGTACGCGGTGCTGGAGGATCGATATAGCGTAAATCGGCCTGCAGCGGGTACGGTAAAGTGCTACGGTAAAATAGCGGAGGGAGCGGCGTCCGCCAAATCTGGCGGTGTAGCGAACGCACGCTACGTGCGTACGTGACGCGGGCCCGCGCGCCCTCGCGCCGTCGCCCCAACCGCCGGAGAGAGAGACGAGCTCCAATCCCCGGCGAGACAAGCTCCAATCCTCGGCGAGACGAAGCTCCAATCCCCAGCGACGGC
>CM014275.1:11736305-11750751 GCA_004135705.1 Alloteropsis semialata
AACTCGTTGATCTTACAAGCACACATCAAGATCCATCGAAATGTTTTTGGCCCAAACCATGAGCAGGACTACTTAGAGCAACTCCAGCAATAGCCCCTAGACCAAGGCCCTTATTTCTTGAGTGGGAGCTCTCCCTACTTTTTAGGGGCCTATTTTTTGCACCCATCTCCAGCAAGAGCCTCTAAATTTGAGCCCCTAATTGTTTTTTCTTTTATTTCATACATCCTCTATGTATATTCTTCATTTCACACAGCAATAATTCAAAGTAAAATACTTATAATGCATATAAACCACTACAAGAAATCCATAGCTTTTTGACATTTAATTACGTCATAATATATGAAATTTATGTCACAGATTAGGATTTATGACATCCAGGTGACAAAAATCGAAACGTCAAAAAGCCACCGTCATAAAATCATTTTGTGACGTCTGTATATGTAATGTCACAATTCTATGACATTAGTTTTTGTGTCATATAATTGTATGACATTAGATTTAGTGTCACAAAATTCTAGACCTTACCACAAGGGCAAATGCCACGTAGGATCAAAAGCTGACGTGGCGCTGATGTGGAAAGTGGTGCTAACATGGTTGCCACATGGATGCTGACATGGACGATGATGTGGCAACAAGCAAGTGGGTCAATTTAGACCCATTTGCATATGGCCCAATTAAGTTTGTACTTAAAAAAAATAGGGCCCATTTTCATCTGGGCCATTAAAATACAGCCCATTTTTCTAATAAATCCATTATCATTTCAGCCCAAATCAAGATATAAACCAGCCCACATATAGATAAATTCTGATATAACGTCTCATCACAGACATACATGATACAACATCAAAGTTTTTTGATTCAGCGTGAAATCAGTGTAACTCTAGTTAATCTAGCACAAAATCGCAAAAAAGAGTAGCTTCCAGCAAACCCATGTTTCAGGCACGACCTCCAGTTGCATCCTCAACTTTTAAATGCAGACCTGCACATGATACAACACACATGGTGAGCACACCCCTAACCAATGCTCTGCGCAAAGATCAAATTAACACCTGGCATTAAGACAGATTAAATTAATACTTGGCATTAAGCTGGCTGCACACATAAATTAAAATATTTATGCAAATCAGAACATTTGCACAATAGAACTAAAATAAATCAGAACATAGCATGTAATCTGAACAGCTAACATTTGCTTTTATACTAGGCATCGACAATGTTTAAGGACAGATAGCTATAATTAATGATTTCTTATTACAAACATGGCATGATTGTTATTATAAGGGATCAGAAACTTATCTTGATGGATGACAGGCTCAAAGGCTCTTATCAGCTTGTAGGTCACAAACAAAACCATTCTATCGATCTTTGACAGAATCCAGATGCAGAACAAGTATCAATTGCAACAGCTAATCAGTCAGAGTTCTAGTAGGACAACATATGGGAGGATTAATTGAGTCCTACTATGCAAGGATTAGCAAGCAATCTCACGGATTAAATAAAAATTGCAGAGGACAAGTATCAATTGCAACAGCTAATCACAGTGCTCGATGCGCGCCTGGATGTCTTGCTCGCCGCAACGCAGTCCTGGCATCCTGCTCGTCGCCCGCTCACCCTGCGGAGGGTATGGAGGAGGGCACCGAAGCCTCGCCGCGTGGGGCAAAGGCGTCGAGGACCTCCTCCTGAAGCTATCTTCCTTGTCAGCATACAGAGATGTTGCATAGGCAAAGGACACAACCTGGAGAACAACTGACCAACTCTAATTTTATAGCTTTTCTCCTTGTGGTTCTATCCTTTTGATCAAGAATCTTGATAGGACGAACCTCATAGGTGAGATCGGGTTCAAGAGGAATTTCTTCATAAGAGATGGACTCTTCTAGAACTCGAAGACATTTTTTGAGTTGGGAGACATGGAATACATTATGTACGGCTGCGAGATTAATTGGGAGCTGCACCTTATATGCCACGGGTCCACAAATTTCCAAGATTGGGAAAGGTCCAATATAGCGAGGAGCTAGTTTTCCCTTTACACCAAATCTTTGGACACCTTTTGTTGGTGAAACCCGAATATAAACATGATCACCCACTTCAAAAGTTAAAGGCTTTCTTCTTTTGTCATAATAGCTCTTTTGGCGGGATTGTGCAGCCTGAAGATTTTTCTGGATGATTTTCACCCTATCTTCAGCCTCTTGGACTAAATCCGGTCCAAAGAAATTCCGTTCACCGGGTTCGGACCAATTTAGAGGGGTACGACACCACCGCCCATACAAGGCTTCAAATGGTGCCATTTTTAGACTTGCTTGATAGCTATTGTTGTATGAAAATTCCGCCAACGACAAGCATTGATCCCAAGTTTTGTCATAATGTATGACACAAGCTCTAAGCATATCCTCCACTATTTGATTCACCCTTTCGATTTGCCCATCAGTTTGAGGACGTTATGCGGAGCTACGGATCAATTTGGTGCCTAGGGAAGCATGTAATTGTTTCCAAAAGCGAGCGACAAATTGAGTGCCTCGATCAGAAATAATTGTCCGGGGAATCCCATGAAGACAAATAATTCGGTCGATGTAAATTTCTGCATACTTCTTGGTAGTATAGGTGGTGTTGACCGGAATAAAATGAGCGGTCTTTGTGAGCCTGTCAATAATCACCCAAATAGAGTCATGTTTACGAGAGGTGTTGGGCAAGCCCACAATAAAATTCATAGCTATGTCATCCCATTTCCAAGATGGAATAGGCAGAGGTTGCAGTGCTCCAGCTACCTTGAGATGACTTGCCTTCACCCTTTGACATGTATCACATTCGGACACATATTTAGCAATTCTCTTTTCATTCTTGTCCACCAAAAATTCTCCTTCAAATCTTGGTACATTTTATTGCTACCCGGATGAATAGAGAATTTGGATAGATGAGCCTCATCAAGAATTTGTTTTCTCAACTCATGGTCTTTAGGTACCACAAGTCGTTGCTCGAACCAAAGAATACCCTTCCAATCTTGCCGGAAACATTTATATTTGGGCAACCCTTGAGCTAGCCCTTGTTTTATATGAGCAATGCCTTTATCCTTTGACTGTGCCATGATAATCCTTTCTCTCAATGTGGACTCTACCACCATGTGGTTTAATGAGCCTTGGGGAACAATTTCCAAATTTAATTTGGACATTTCATGGCAAAGAGTGTCATGTGAGACAATTACATTGAGCCTTGCGGCTTAATGCGTCCGCCACCACATTGGCTTTTCCTGGATGGTAATGCACCTCAAGATCATAATCTTTGATTAGCTCTAACCATCTTCTTTGACGCATATTCAGATCGGCTTGGGTGAAGATATATTTGAGACTCTTATGGTCAGTGTAAATGTTGCAATGAGTACCCATAAGATAATGCCTCCAAATCTTTAAGGCATGAACTACAGCAGCCAATTCCAAATCATGAGTGGGATAATTCATCTCATGAGGCCTAAGAGCTCGAGAAGCGTAAGCAATGACTCGATCTTCTTGCATAAGCACACAACCAAGACCAGTACCACATGCATCACAATAAACATCGAAGTACTTGGAGGTGTCCGGTTGAGCTAGAACCGGTGCTGTGGTTAAAAGCTTTCTCAGTGTGTGGAAGGCTTGCTCACATTTCTCACTCCACACAAATTTCTCTCCTTTCTTGAGAAGTTCTGTCATAGGCTTGGCAATTTTGGAGAAATCCGGAATAAAGCGGCGATAATGTCCTGCCAATCCCAGGAAACTCCGAATCTGATGGACCGATTTAGGACGCTTCCAATCCAGTACTTCTTGCACTTTTCCTGGATCTACAGCAATTCCCTCGGCTGAAACAATGTGCCCCAAAAATTTTACACTTGACAGCCAAAAATCACATTTACTAAACTTTGCATAAAGCTGATGATCTCGGAGGCGTTGGAGAACAATGCGAAGGTGCTGAGCATGTTCTGCCTCATTTTTGGAATAGATCAGAATATCATCAATAAACACAACCACAAATTTGTCCAGCTCAGGCATAAAGACCGAGTTTATGAGATACATGAAATATGCCGGGGCATTTGTGAGACCGAAATACATCACTAAGTACTCATAGAGTCCATAGCGAGTTGAGAACGCCGTCTTCGGTATATCACTGGGCCTAATCTTGATTTGATGATACCCAGAGCGAAGATCAATCTTCGAGAATGCCTTTGCTCCGGACAATTGATCAAAGAGTGCATCAATGCGGGGAAGAGAATATTTATTTTTGATAGTCACCGCATTGAGAGGTCGGTAATCAACACATAACCTCAGAGTCTTATCCTTTTTCTTCACAAACAGAGCGGGGCAGCCCCATGGTGAAGAGCTAGGACGAATATAGCCCTTGTCTAGCAAGTCTTGAAGTTGAACTTTTAGCTCTGCTAATTCTTTGGGTGCCATTTTATAAGACCTTTTGGAGATCGGAGCTGTACCGGGTTGTAATTCAATCACGAATTCAATGTCCCGGTCAGGTGGCATTCCTGGTAATTCATTAGGAAATACGTCCGGGTACTCGCATACAACCAGAATCTTCTCCAAAGGGGTTTCTAGTGCCGAGAATGCACAGAAATTCCTGATGTCTTGGCGAGGCAGATATAATGTGGAAACACCAAGGGTGGGAGAATTGATTTCCACACAACGGGAAAGGATATCCAGATTGACCCCATGTTTTTCCATCCAATTCATACCCAAAATAATATCTATTCCTTGATTCTCCAAGAGAATGAAATTAGTTTCATAAACTTTACTACCCAACTTGAGAGACACATTCCTCACAATTTGATGAGACCCTATTCTACCACCAGGGGTAGATATGATATATTGTTGAGTAGTATGCACAAAAGGAAAATTGTGTTTGGCAGCAAGTTTATTACTCATGAAACTATGTGATGCTCCAGAATCAAACAGAACACATGTAGGCATATTTCGGATAGAGAAAATACCCGACATTACTGGAGCACCCGCAGGAAGTTCATCCATAGTAGTGAAATTAAGCCTGCCCTGTCTGACAACTGCCACTTGCTTCTTGCCTTTATTATTTGCTTGATTTTTAGCATTGTTCCCACCTTGCCTGGGAAATTTGCAATCCCTAGAGAAGTGGCCTGGCCTTCCACAATTATAGCAGGGAGCATTACTGGGACGAGGCGGCTGCTGTCCCGGAGCTGGAGCACGATACCCCTGATTCTGCGGCTGAGGAGGCCTGACAATCCATGACCCTGGCTGAGAGGCCCTCTGAAGAGATTGAACAGGACTCTTCTGCACCAAACGGAACTTGGGCGGTGGAGAGCTAGATTGGCCAACTGGGGCCTTCCTCTTCTTCTCAGCCTTGTGAGCATTCATGCTATCTTCCTTGGTAATGGCCATGTTTACCAAATCATTATAGCTATCCGCCTTGATCAGAGAAAGCTTATCCCTCAGCTTTGAGCTAAGGCCCCGGCGGAAGCGGTCTTGCCTTTTTGCATCAGTATCAACGTGATAGCCCGCATATCGTGCCAACTGATTGAAAACCTGAGCATATTGCAGCACGTTGCGGGTTCCTTGAGTCAGAGCTAGAAACTCATTCAACTTGCGGTCCATAAGACCAGCAGGAATGTGGTGGGCACGGAAAGCCGTCTTGAACTCATCCCAAGTCACAATATGATCGGCAGGGAGCATGCCAATGTGAGTATCCCACCATAAGCGCGCCGGACCGCGTAACTGCTGAGCGGCAAAGCGGGCTTTGTTAGCATCCGAGCAAGGAGACGCCAACAGAGAGAACTTGGACTCAATGATGCTGAGCCAAGCGTCAGCGTCCAGAGGATCCTCCGTCTTGGTGAACAGAGGTGGCTGAGTACTTGTGAAGTCCGAGTACGTCGCTTCCTGAGGATACTGATTGTGACGTCCACCATTGGGCTGTGGATTCAATTGCCCCTCGGTCAAGCGCCGAAGAAGCTCCGTCTGCATAACCAGTATCTCAGCGATGTTGGTGGGCAGAGGTGGTGGAAGAGGTAGACCACCCTCCGGAGTTTTCGACATCTGCATTATTTCAAACTCCCAATTAGTAATGCAATCTTAGAAGTACAACACAATAGGATGATAAAATTTACTAACAAATATAAGAATGGTTCTTTGCAAAGTTAGTATAAATCATCATCCATCATGTTGTACTCGCATCCCTAATCTTGCTAAAGGGTAATAAGGAAACTACCCAATATTGGATGCATTGCTAATGTCATTTCTGGGGTGTTAACAGATTTCTGAAGCGAGATTCAAAAATTCATATCTACAGTTCTGTTAACCCAAAAATTCTCATCTTTGGTCAAAAGAGAGCTTATATAATTGTCTAAATCTTTTGTATTTGGTGGTCGGGCTGCTTCCAATTGGAAGAGGGCGAAATTTGCAAGTTTCTAGCTGCCTGTCATTCTGAAAATTTCAGCAAGCAGGGTCAGAGTAAATTGAGCATAACTTCTGTTGCCTTGCCCCAAAAGAGCTGAATTTTTGACACAACCTAGATCACAAAATTGTGCACAAGCTTGGCATTCATGACCCCTTTGTAAAACATCGTTTTCTAGGAGTAAAACTGAGGACAAGCTGATTGCAACAAAGCTGAAAACAGCCTATATACATAGATGGTTCTTCCATACTAGTGGCATATATTACAAGATCCATGAGATAATTTACATCACCTACTAGGGGCATAATTCACAATATCCATGAACAATTTACATCATCCCTTTGACGGATCAAAAGTCTACCATAAGTGCAAGGGTTACATCCATGTATACAAAAGAGGGTCACTTTCCCAAAACGTCATCTAGTCGACAAGGTAAAGTATCTCGGGATCTTCCTCGTCATCGGACCCATCGTTTCCACCATCAGGAGGTGGCGCCTGGTTCACTGAGCCTTCTCCATCTGACATGGCAGGGTCATTCAGCTCAACCGGCTGCCCTGAAACGGTGTCCAGGCCTGACTCGCCCTGCAAGGGCAGCTCTGGAGGCACAGGCGCTGGTGGAGGGTGCTGCAACTCTGCAATCACTTCCTGAGCTTCGTTCAGGTCATCCTCCAAGTGGGCCACTAACTCGTGCTGCCCAACTAGTTCCTCGTTGAGGTGGTGGACTTGGTGATCCAAGCCCCTGACCTGATCAGCTAGGGCCTGAGCGGCTGCTGCCACCAAACGGTTCTGGTGAACAAGTGTCTCAATGAGATCAGCAGATGCTCTCCCATAGTGAACCAAAGCATTCGTGGTAGGGTCCTGAACTTAGGCCCTGCTGTCCCACCACAAGATGGCATTTTCAGGCCGTGGTGGAAACAAGGCTGCCGGAGTGTCGTAGAGCTGCACCTGATGTTGCTGCCCAAATAGCAGCAACGCGTGTTGTGCCGCGAGCTCACAACCGGACAAGAAAGCGTGGGCCCGGGTGGCCACCACCAAGTCTTCCGGCCTCACTTCAGGTGGGCTCGGAATGGTGACGGTGACCTCAAACTGCATCACGTTCCACTTGACGCGGTGCACCCCAACATAGCGAGGCGGCTCGGTGTACCCGCAGCGCTGCACGGTCTCCCACAGAAGCACGGGAAAACCCCCCAAGTGGAGGCAAGTGGAGTGGTAACGCCCTTGCTCATCAATGTGCATGGTTCGGTTGCTAGGGCCGGCCATCTGAAAGAGTTTAACCAAAGCAAAGCTTAGTCCAAGCATTTAGCCATGCAATAGGATTAATCGAAACTAGGACAGATTCTGTACTGAATTTCAAAAATTCATAACTCAAAATTGAGCAATCCAAAAATCATGAAATTTCACCAGAATGTTCCTAGATAAGTGATCTACAAGTTTGGTATTCTATGACAGGGCTAAATACATCAGCAAGAGGTTCAAATCCTTAAAGTTTGATGACTGGTGCATCCAAGATTTCAGCAGATCAGCCAGCTAGTAAAAAGGCTATATCTCTTTATCCGCTGGGCCAAAGGACCTAAAGTTTTGGCAGCGCACAGATGATCAAGTTGGTAACAACTTTCGTAAATATGAGTTTCCCAAGAAACATCATTAAAGTGGATGAATCCTTGCTACAATCAGATCTGCGCGAAGTTGACAGATTTCAGCACAATGGTAAAACTGTCATAACTCCTAAATGGTTGGGCCAAAATTATTGAAATTTTCACAGCAGCTGGATAAAAAGATTTGGAACAACTTTTCTAATTTGAGCCTTGGCAGTTGGGGTGACCTTGTTGGTCGAAAAATGACAACCAGCTGACAAGGTCAAAAAGACTCTAGATTACTCTTTAGTGCTTAACATGAACTCCCTTAATGGTCAACTCTTAAGAATTTTCTAGTGGCTTGTTAACCCCTATCCTAATGGTTTCATGATTTATTTGTCATTCATGATATGATGCATGCATGAATCGACCTATTCGTCCTCACAAAAAGGAACAATTGCCAAGTATTCTTGGACTTACGGAGTTAGAAACCGGTGGCACATATAATACGTCTCTCCTTATAATATCTATTCAAAATTCTAACGAACACAACCTATGGCTTCGTGGTTAGTGTACCTGCAGAAAATTTTTATCACTGAACCGTTCATGCCGGCACTCACGAACAGCCCCCATGTACCTCATGCCACATGAGTGACGCATATGCGGTTTCCCACATATGATGACCACATTCTGTTGCTCACTATAGAAACAACAGTTCAACCAGTAAAATAAAAGCACTACAGTCATTATAACACCGTGAAGATGTTATATTGACTGCACCCCAAGTAGGCCACTGCTTGGGGAACAGCGTCCAGTAATCACACCCTCTGGCGATGGGCGACCAATGCTCACCTGACGTCTGTTTGCGTCGTTGCAGAATTTAAATTGCAAGAAGTAAATGTGCTGGAAGTCAGTAGTATATATACCATATAAGCCACCTGAAGACTACCCATAAAAACCCTAGGGCTCACGTTCTATTAATATCAAACCCTAGCGTGACCGACGAGGTTTTCAAAAATCCAGATTAAGTTTCGCAATCAAGAAAATATTTTTAAGACTTGTCATACCACCCGCTGCCTATTTTTCGGCTCTGATACCAGCTGTGGCAGACCGCCCCAATTAATCCGGTTTAAAAGCATGGGCCCACTATCATAGCAGTGCTCCACGCCCTTAAACCGAGCTAATCGTGCAATCCGTCGGATACCTTCCCGATTAAACCACCTTTTCTCTCGACCGAAACGAAATAGCAGCAGTCCCACTCGAAGATGGGCTCAGGCAGTACAACTCATCACAACTTTTACAACACGAGGTTCACATAGGTGATTATACAAATACAGTGCATATGTTTTAATTATTACAAACCAGAGTTATAATACAGCGGAAGTCTAAACGTCGATACACAAAACATCACATGGAGCCCACATATGATATTCAATTCCCGCGGCCTGAGTCGGACTCAGACGGCCCCCACTCTACGGTCCAACCATCAGGTAGCACACCGGGCCAAGTCAGAGCAGCAACAGGGTCATAACCATCACCAATATCTGAAAAGTTAAGCCACAAGCAAGGCCGAGTATACTAATACTCAGCAAGACTTACCCGACCAGGTTAAAACTAGACATGCAAGGCTTTCTGGCTGTGGGGTTTGTTTTGCCAAAAGCATCTACCAGTTGATCCCTATTTTCAATATTTTAGCCCAGTTTTAGAGTGAAACTAACAATTACTAAGTTTGTCAATCTATCCAATAACAATCAGTGCCGAAAAACAATTGATTAACCAATCATCAATATTTCTCATCTAACAACACTTCCACCCATTTGGCCCAAGGACATTGATGTATGAAAAGAGATCAAGCAGCTTCATGTAACCGCGAAGGACGGACAACTCGAGTTGATTTTAACCATGCATGGGACAACCTAATCGTACAACCCGTGAGAGACACCCAGGACCTCACGAGGCAACCTTTCCCATCTCTCCCTGCCATCTGCCATCAGGGCCCACTCCACCCGAGTGCACGCCCCAACGGACCCCAGGTGCCCGAGGCAAACCTGTGCCGCGGCCACTGCTACACTCGCCATCATTCCCCTCGCCCAATGGAGTAGGAAAGACCCGTCAGACATCAGTTTGAATCAAGTACTAGGTTTACCAGTTTACCATATTTTCCGGCATACGATTAGTACTTTCAAAAGCTTGACCAACATCGCCACACAATCAATGCCTTAGCCATAAATCTCTGTGCAAGCGGGGTGTTCAACCAAACATAAATACCGCACAAGCCCCGCTTGTCGAATCTCATCAACTAATAATGAAGTAAAAACCTATATCTCGCGAATGACAAGGCAATCACTCGACTTCTACCGATCCTAATTAAGCATGGCAGTCTAAACGACCTACACATACTAGTATTAGGACATAAGTATCTAGGGATCATGCAACTAGGGTTTCAAACAACTCCTTAAACGTAAATGTGCAATGTAAGGTACAAAGTAAAAGAGTTAGTTTGAACAGTGGGTTATGCTTCGGGGCTTGCCTTCCTGATCACCGCTGGCCTTGGGCCCTTCCGAACTTTGGTTCGGGTCTTGTGCAGCTGCAAGGTTTAATTCAGCAGCAGCTGGATCGTCCGCGGGTTCGACCTCGATCTCGTATATCCCGTCAACAAGGGTGTGATCTACATGAAATGCGGATGTATGAGATGCAGGAATGCACGACAAATCAATTACAGAATTACTGCAACAACTCACTAATACATCACTGGACAATCATTTATGGATTATAAACAAACTAAGAACTCGCAAAGAAAGCTGGGTGGGTTGCTTTTAGTTACTAACTAAACTTAACTTAATTCTGAAATAACCTATAAAGAAATCTTATTAACCCTTTTTAATATGTTATAACCACTCAAGCTACTACATAAATTAAACAAAACATCTACAAATAACCACTAGTAATAAAAATGGAGTTTCAATTACTAAATCTAACATTCAGCACTCCTAGGTGCTTTTCATGCTTGCAGAATTATTTTTACCACAAGAAAACCATTTATTAATTAAGCATTTCCTAACTAGTTCTTACCAAATAAAGCCTAGAAAATATATTTTCATAAACACAAATTAAGGTAAATATGTTTCTGTGTTCTTAACAGCTAAACCTATTTTTCAGGAATTTTCTAGCATTTTACCTATTTATTTTCTATTTTTCTTAACGGCCCACATTTACCACCAATTAGAAAATCATAATAAATTCTACAAACATGTTCTGCAGCTGAAATTTTACTGCAACTACTATTCTACCAGAGGCATTTTATGTGAATTTTTCAGATTTTTCTGAGTTGTATAGAATATTTGGTGATTTATCCACTCTCAACTAGTTATAATCAACTTAATTCCAAATCTACCAAAATCATGAATAAACTGTGGCCAACAGATACTCAACTCAACTCTACTGATCACAACAGATCCATCAAAAGTGGTTTTGCATTTTTAGCACATTCCTATGATTTATAAAGCAATAAACACCCTCTCAAGCACATCTTCATACATTCAAAAATACATTGGGAATCACACAGATTACACATGCATATGATACACCACTGGAAAGACAATTTCTCAAAGATTCCAGAAAGTCCAAGTTTGTGATTTTACGATTTTTTTGTGATTTTTGGTGATTTATTGAATCTCAGCCGAATTAAAAGGAAAGAAAAACGTGAATAGTGAAATCGGTATTTACATCCGGGTCCCTGGAAAACAAAAGTAATCGCAGACAGGTCCTTTCTTCACGTATAGGTCCTCGGATTCTTGTTGAAAACCCCCTGCAAGATTCGATAATCACACATAGGTCCACAATTTTCGTGGATAACCCCCTGAAGATACCTTTTACTCCAGTTTCTTCTACCTCCATTCAAATCGACGCTCAGCTCGGTCCGGCCTTCTGGCCGAGCTGCAGAACCAGCGCCGGCGGCCTTCCCAGCCTGGGTGAGCAGCTCAGGGCTGCTGCCGGCCCCCTCCCCGGCCTGAAGCAGCAGCAGCTGGCCGCTGACCGCGCCCACCGCGGCCCAGCCACGGGCACGGCGGCCGGCAGGAGAGCAGCAACGGCGCTAGGCCGTTCTGGTGGGGAAAAAGGAGGGAAAAAGTATTGCGGAGGTTCGGGGGATTATGGGGATTACGTCTTGAGTCTTGGATTGAGTGGAGAACGATTGTAGAGCTACGATTTTGGGAATGGAGGAACTCGGCCGAACTCGGCAATGGTGGCCGGATTTCTTCGATTTCCTTGCGTCTAAGCTATGGCGGAGATGGCTAGGCTCTGGAGGGCGGAGAGGGCGATGTGGTGAAGCGCTGGTGGGAGTGAATCGAGGAATGATGGGCGGAGGGGGGGTGAATTTGGTCGAGGAAGGACGGTGGTCTTTACTGACCTCGAAGCTCGGCCATGGTTATCCTGCCAGCGCGACGGCCAGCGCGGCATGCCGCTTGGCACGAGCCAAATGGAACGAGGAGCGAACGCCGCGTGGCTGGACAGGTGGAGAGCAACGGATGGCGTCGACGACGCTGAGGTGCCGCGGTCGTCGAATCGGTCTCCTGACGCTCGTTCTGCAGAACTGAAGACTGTCGATTCAGTTTCGTGGCCGAGCGACGCAGCTGCTTCTCTTTGATTTTTCTCATGATTCTGTGTAGAAACTCCAGGAGCAACGAATACAAAGTTTGTAGATAGTTCATAGGGCTACACTTCCTACAAAGGAACTTATACCATTTGCTCAACGGTTTGGAAGTTGCAAGGCCCTAATTCTCAGCCAAAAATTCAAATTTCCGAAATCTTCAGAGTTCAATTCAGCTCACGGGTCCAAATTCCACTGCCTTAAACTCCATTTTTTGTACATAAAAAGTTGATTCGCCCAATACGAAAGTTAAAGAGGGCACATCAGGCTACAACTTCTACAAAGGGAGTTATAGTGTTTGATCAATGGTTTGAGAGATAAATCGTGGAGAAAACCGGTCAAAATGCTGTCAAACTGACGAACTGAAATTTCTAAGTCTGAATCGATTGATTTCGGCCCAAATGCGATGACCTTTTTCTCTAATATTTACATATAAACATCAAGATCGTCCAATACAAAAGTTGTAGCTGGTATATTAGGCTACAACTCTTACAAAGAGTGTCACTCCTTTTGGGGAGCGGTTTGAAAGTTACGGGGCAAAGAAAACGGGCAAAAACCTCGTTTTCAGACTTAGCCTATTTCAGCCGATTTCGTCTAAGTGTTGAAAATTCAGAGTTTTTACCCGATTTTGGCCAAGATTTTGAATGACCAAACCAAGTTTTCCTTGATCCACATCACCACCATTGTAAAGAGGGTACTTTGTACTCCAACTTTTATATTGGTGAAATTTCAAGTGTTTAGGCAAAATCTAAAGATATTAGCCGATCGAGAAGGGTAAAAAGCAAAACTCGCAACACATGAAATGACGATCGAATGAGTTCGAAATTGAATTTCAAATTTTTGTTTGAACTTTCCATACTCATTTGAGTTCATATACATATAGTGGACATCATTGGTGACATTTTGGTATAATTCTTGTACTTTGACTATTTTGACTATTTTGGGTTGACGAAGTCAACATATACACACAATTATGCACAAACACCACAATTATGAAAGGATGCATGTCATAATGAGTTTAATTAAGTTAAATTAAGGGTATTAATTACATTAGTGACACCGGGGTGTCACAAGAAGGAGTTGTGGCCCTGTGGATGCATGCAAGTAAATAAATTTTTAGTTTAATAACTAAAAAGGAATAAATCTCGAAGTGAGTATCTAAATTAAATTTTGATTCCACCATTCATTTTTTTAAGATTAGATCATTAAAACAAGGCCACACTCAGTATGCTAGAATGACTTTATTAAGATCACATAGATCAATCTAAATATATTTAACTACTAAAGCAAATGAAATATATTATGCAATAACAAACTAGCAGTCCAAAATAATGCATATAGCCTATGAAGTAAAATATTTATTGTTGAAACAGTAAAGTACATTTCACAAACAATGAACTACGATATGATATTAAACAATATATCTCTATACTCCAAAGGAACTAAATATAGATTTTCTGGATCCGAGTAAGAAACATAGAAGAATTGTACAGATACCACAGAACTATAAACTTTTACAACTGAAAAATTCAAAATATGATATGGATAAAAAACACTAGCTTTCAATTATCTGAACAATCCAGTAAGGACTTGTTTAGTTTCGTGAAAGTTGGTTGGATTTTCTATAGAAAAAATGCATTAGGAAGCGTGTTGCAGAGAGGATGACACATTTTTCAATGCGTTACTTTTGGTTGAATTGCAAAAACTTGCTGGAACTAAATAAGGCCTAATATCATCGTACCCAGCTTTCTTGATGTGCGCTGTGAAACGATTTCAGGCTGTTAGAAAATGCGCCATACCAACTCGTTGATCTTACAAGCACACATCAAGATCCATC
>CM014275.1:11751984-11763975 GCA_004135705.1 Alloteropsis semialata
CCGACGGATTGATTTTAAATCCCTGGAACGGATTGAATTTTTTGCTTCCCAGGTATATCCAAACAAACCAAAATCCGCGGCACCACAAACTAAAAATACAACCAAGCCCATCTAGACGAAGGCCATGGCAGCAGACAGGCTAGATCTTTTCTGCATCGGCCCACGAACAAAACTCCAACGTAGCTCGGCCTGCCCGGGAAAATCTCGCGCTCCCGCCCCTCCCTCGCCACCAACCCCACCCACAGCCACAGGAGGCGCGGCGCGGCGCGGCGAAAAGCGAACGACCCCACGCGACCAGGCCAGCGCCAGCCGCGCACGCGCCCCGCGCCGCCAAGCGGCAAGCGCCAACTCCAAAAAGTGACCTCCAAAACCTCCCACCATCTCACCCTCCCATGGTTTCAAAGTTCAAACGCCCCCGGTGCAGGCCACGAAATCCCCCTCGAATCCCTTCCGAACGGCCGGAATTTCGAAATCTAAATCCTCCCACGCCGCGTCTTCTCCCTCCCTCCCCCGATTCCCCCTCTCTCTCCGTTTTAAATCTCGAGCCCTCTCCCCCTTCCAGCCTCACACGAATCGCAGGCGCTCCCCGCTCCTCGCCCAATCCGCGCCGCGCCCACCAAATCCCCGATCTCGGCGCCATCCATCAACCCATCGAAGGCACGCATGGAGATCGACGGCGGCATGGACGCGCTCCCGGACGGCGTCGTGCAGCACATCCTGTCGCAGCTCAGCAGCGCCCGCGACGTGGCGGCCTGCGCCGCCGTCGCGCGCTGCTGGCGCGGCTGCCGCGCTGGGTCTCGACTTCCCGCGGGGCGCCTTCGAGGCCTCGGCGGGCGGCGCCCCCGCGTCGGCGTCCGCCGTGGCCGCGGCCGACGACGCCATCGGCCGGATGGTCGCCGCCGCGGAGCGCCTCGAGGAGCTCGTCGTCTACTGCCCCTTCTCCGCGTCGCTGCTACCGCGCTGGGTCGCGGCGCGCGCCGCCACGCTGCGCGTGCTCGAGCTGCGGGTGGACTCCGCCGCCGCCGACAAGTCGGGCCACCTCGACTGCATCGGCGCCGCCGCGGGACTCGAGGAGCTCCGGCTGTGGGGGCTCACCATGACGCGCCCGCCCGCGTGGGGCCGGATGGAGCGCCTCCGCGTGCTGGAGGTCGTCGGCGCCGTGCTCGGGGAGGCCGCGGTTAACGACGCCGTCGCCGCGTGCCCCGGCCTCACAGACCTCGCGCTGCTGGGGTGCGAGTGCGCCGGCGAGGCGGCCATCTCGCTCCCCCTGCTCGAGCGGTGCCGGCTCGACTTCGTTGGCGCTGGCAACTGCTCGCTCAGGCTCGCCGCGCCCCGCGTCGAGTCCCTTGAGGTGCAGGGCTTCTGCTGGATCTCGCTGCAAGGCGGCGACCGTCTCAAGCATCTCACAATCTCCAAGAACACTGGTACGCTTCGGAAACCCTTTTGCGTCCCCACCTGCACAACAGATTTGGTCCATTGCACATTGCCTGATGTTGCCTCGTGAGATGTTTTAGGGAGTGTGTATCATGTCGAGATGGGGAGGCTCCCGGAGCTGGACCAGCTCTCGCTGCGCGGCGTCCAGTGGAGCTGGGGCGCCATCAGCTCGGTCCTGCAGTGCGCGAGTGAGGTGAAGCACCTGGTTATGAAGGTTGAGTTCTGTGGCGATTTCGACACGCTCCAGCCATTCCCGGAGATCGACCTTGCCGAATTCTTCAAGAGCCACCCGAAGATTTCCAAGTTTGAGATTCACGGTGCCATGTTTGCCGCGCTGTGCCAGAAGAACAGCTTGAAGAATGTGAGCACTGCCATACCGTTTCTATATATTGCAATGTTCCACTTCTGGTTGGTGTATGGCATGTCTAATTTTGCTCTGCTGATGCAGTTGGATTCAGGGTTCGTGATACCTTGCTTGGAGCAGGTCCTGGTCATCGTGCGGTCACCTCTGAATGCCGAGCAGAAACTGATCACCCTCGAGTCCCTTGTGAAGTACAGCGTGAGGCTACGGAGGATGATCATTAGGATCTCGCAGATGAAGAATTGCCATGATGCGGCTGATGATTTCTTTGAGGAGATCTGCAAGTTTGCTTACAAGAACAGTGATAGAGTGTGCATAGAGTAGAAGGAAGAGGTGCTGCATTGTGCCATTCTTGAAGTGAGTTGCTGCTGACCTAAGGCAATTTTTACTCAATGCTGTTTGTTTAGGACAATTCTATTCAATAATTTATTGCGTTGCTTGTTGTTCATCTGGTCTGGCCTGGAATGTATCTAGGCTTCAGCATGCCTAGAGATCATTTGATTACATTTGTCATTAGTTTAAGTTTTGTACTTGCAAAATGCATTGTTCTTTGTTTCCTGAAATGTAATAAACAGCTTCGGTTTGTTGCTGTACATTTACCAATGCTTGATTTAATCATTTGTTTGATTGACTAGAGCCAAGTTGGATATATGTATATATGGTTGATTTCAAATAGCCATTGGGCTGAATGCATGTTATAATCTGGACTGTAATAGCCATCAGAACAGGGCTTTAATAAGAGAAGCTTTTGTCAAGAATTAGTAGTTTACATTTGATAGCTTATTGGCCTCATTGATATAATGGAATTGCAATATGATGACAAGGGTTCCAATTCATTGATACAACTTGCAGTAGGAATTACTTGCCAATAGTGTGGCACATCAATGAAATTTTCAAGATGTATAAAGGAGTACCAGTTTACTACTGCTGTGGAGTGCCCCAGCATCCAAATTAGGCAGTTGCACAAACACTACTGTAGAATGTACCAAGCCAAGCAAACTTATTAATCAGCATCTTGGAAGCATGCACCTGTAGCTTGTTTCCTCTGAGTCTCTGACTAAGCTAGAAGTGTTATCTAGATGAGTTTCTTCTTTCGGAAGAACTGTTTGAGATGAAACACTTGCAAAGCTGAGACTGCGATGCAGACAGCGAGGGACAAAAGGCTCAGCCATGTGATCTTAACCTGTGTCCACTCGCTCACATCTCTCATGTCTGCTTCTCTGCATCCAGAACCAAATTGTCATCTAGACAGTCATTGATGCTGTATAGAAATAAAAGAAATACTAGAGTTTACTTACTTTACTATAAGGTAGAGCATGTTTCCATGGATTGCTCGAGCAGCTGATTCTAGTTTTACAAGCTCTAGTTCCACTCCCTGTCAAATAAAATAGAAATAGAAATAAATCAGGGATGGATAAGAACCAGCAAAGGATATGTGAAATTCTTGTGGGGTGAACAATTAAATTTCCAGGCCCAGATTTGTTGCTGTCACTGTGCTCACATCGAGTTTATCTTTCTTAGCAACCGAGTCCCAATCCTTTGCTGCGATCCCGATTCTCCAGTCAAGGTTGAGGTTGATCACCATTCCCCTGTCCAGAGTCTCTGCCCAGAAGCAGGCGAGGTAAATCCCAGATTCCGCCGTGGTGAAGGCAAACTCGCCATGGGTGACCCTCTCGGCGTGGTGCAGGACGTCTCCGTAAGGCGATGTCACCTGCAGGAAGTAGAATCCAGGAAGAGACTCAGACGACGATCACAGCTATATTTGCTTCGTGATAAACATCTGCATCCCATTGGCATTGGCATCAGACGTGATCCTTTTTTTCCCGAGTAGAGCTTGAGTTCTCGATTAGGTGTTGTACCTTGGCGGAGACGGTGGGGCGGATGGGGTGCTCCTCGAAGAGGATGGAGTAGTCGGCCATGACAACGACGTTCGATTGAATCTCCTCCGACAGGCACTTGGTCGCCGTCGTCGCCAGCTCCAGCCACACGGCCCCGGCGCACCCCGTTAGCCACCACAGCGTCAACGCTGCCGCCGCGCCTGCGCCGCCTCGCCCCATCGCTGCCACGGTGCTACCAACAGCCGAGGCTGCGCCAAATGTTCATGGTCAGACATGGTTCTTCTCGTCTCACGTTTCTGTCGGATCTGAAGTTGCCGGGGAAGCCGGGACTTGGACGGGTCAAGTCTGTAGCGTCCGTACAAGTACAATGCAAGCGCTCCTGTTTCATCAGTCATCACACAAACATATAAACGGCATGCAACCATATAAAAAGCTATTAAGCTGCAAATTCGAATTGAGATAAAAAATGTGAAATTCTCCGGTTGAAATGTTGTCAAAATCCTTTCGCATGTCTTATGAGTTAGGTCCTACGGGGAAAATGTGTTGCTTATACTACGTGGAACTACGGAACTACCGATTACCGAAGGGTGTAATAATTTTTGAATAAGGGATAATTAATAGAAAACGATCGAAGACCAATATTTCTCGACAAACGGAAGATCGAAGAACAAAATTTTTTTCGACGAACGGAAGATCGAAAAACACCTCGAATCCACTTTCCGATGCTGTTCGCCTATCGCCTCTCCTCAGTCGCGACACGCAGAAAACCCAGCGCAAAGGCAATGATGCGGACTGAACGCGCCACTGGTTTGCTCAGGCATTTCATCGAGCAGCTGAAGTTCGCACGGCCGCTGCGCACGGTGTCCATGTATTACATCGCTCTATCGTGGGGAATCATGGCCCTGGCGTCGCCGGCGCGGGTTCTTGGTTCTGGGTCCACGCCGTCGTCTGCACCGCCGTGCAGGTTTCCTTGCTCCACTGCCTCCCTGGTGAGTTCTCCATCCGGATTGGGGACTTGCGGTTGCGGGTTTTGGGCCTTGGTGGTTGGATTCGTCGGAACTGATATGATTTGGGGGTCACCACTCCATCGCGTCGCTGGCGGCGCTCATGTTCAAGTGCGTCCACATCCCGAGTGGGGGTTTGGATCCGCGCCGGCGACGCCCAGGCGTGATTCCCCGCACATCCCGAGTCTGGATTTGTGCATGTGAAAGAAATACTAGAAGAATTGACGGCACACCTCCCTTAAAAAAAAATCAGTTATTAACTCCATATTTCGGCCCTATAAGCATCCCTCGGCCCATTACATTCACCCACACAGCCCAACCCACATAGCCCATAACGAGAGAGAAAAAGATCGATCTCGTCTCCCCTTGTACACCGAGCGTCGGATTCGCGTCACTTCCGCCAGTTGCGCCGCGCCCCCCGCGCCTCCTCCTCGTTTGGCGCCATCACCCGACGCCCGGAGGACGGCGGCGCTGCAGGGCCGCAGCCCGCAGCCGCAGGTACTTTCTCCACTGAGCGCCCGTTCCCCCTCTCGTCTGCGCGGCCGCCATCGGCCGGCCGTCTGTTCGCCGTGGACTCGGTGAGTCGTTGTAGGCTTGTAAGGGGCTGAGGGCTGCACGCTGCAGGTTGCAGCGCATCAAGGCTCAAGCCATTAAGCAATAGATGCTAATGTCTTTCAATTCTTCTGTTTCTTTTTCAATTAAACTGATCTATTGGATGCAAAACTGAAAGCCACTGTTAGGCCGTTTGTATTTGGGGTTTCTGAGCATTGGAGTGGGAGACTAGAGTCTCTGTAAATCAGAGAAATTATTGGATTTGAAGGTGCTATTTAAACTGAATCCATGCCATGTCATCCCCTTTGCAATTTTCTATGAAGTTATGTTCTTAATTATTAATCTGGGTAACTAGCAAAATGGTAAAATTAGTACATATTTATATGATTTTGAATCACTGAATCTTCCTTCTCCTTGAAAAGTAATAATTGAATCCCAAGTCATCTGTTCACTTTTTTAAGCCATTCAATCATGCAGGATGTTGAAGATTTGCCATTCTTTTATTCGTGCCACAACAAAATTTTAACCAATATTATTAGTGGGCTTCTTTATTTTGGTAAATATTTTTTTTAATCTTTTCTTGATTGTTGCACCCCCCTCTTTTTCTCTCCAGCTTCACCCCACTAACAAATCGACATTACTTTTGGTGTCCTGTGTCAAATTTTGCCTTCATAATAGTAGAAGATATATCCTCCACTGACCATCATTTCTATGATTTCCCCTTAATTTACTGGGCATTTAATTCGATTTATGTGAATCCTATGGTCAGCACATGCATGTTACAAAATTTTTATTTGGGTACTAGAACATATATTTGGTAGGTTAAGGAATTCACTTTTGCTGTGGTTTTAACAAAGATGACAGAACCGTTGCTCATAATATAATAGCCGAGTTATACCATCTACAATTTTCCCTTAATTTACCGGCGCAGTTAATTCAACTTGATCTTATAGTCACCACATGTGTGTTAGAAAAATCTTATTTAGGAATTACGTTGTATTTGGTAGGTAGTGGAACCAAAAACCTACCTTACTCTTGAAGGTTGAGGGGACTAGATGGCGGTGATGGACGGGCACGGCAGCGCCAATCGGGGACAGCCCAGCAGCAGCGCCAATCAGGGACAGCCCGGAAGCAGCACCGGCCGAATCCATCGGTTGGAAGTAGAGAACTTCAAGTCCTACAAGGGGACACAGACGATTGGGCCCTTCTCCAACTTCACTGCCATCATCGGGCCCAACGGCGCCGGCAAGTCGAACCTGATGGACGCCATCAGCTTTGTGTTGGGTGTGCGATCCGCCCACCTCCGCGGCGCAAAGCTCAAGGACCTCATATATGCCCTCAACGACCATGACAAGGAAGCTCAAGGCCACAGGGCTTCGGTCCGTCTCATCTACCACCAACTAGACCAGGAAGAGCTCCACTTCACACGCACCATCACTGGTGCCGGTGCCACCGAATACTGCGTTGACGACCGCCTTGTTACCTGGGAAGATTACAATGCCAAGCTCAGATCCCTTGGCATCCTTGTCAAGGCCCGCAACTTTCTCGTCTTCCAGGTCTCTCATATTATTTTCCTTATCAGTCAAGTCTATATTTCAGATAATTTACCCATACTCTTAAATCTTAATTCTACTGTCGTAAGGTTTATTTAACTGACAGGGCCTGCGGCCTGATGACGATTTGCACCTCAGGGTGATGTTGAGTCCATTGCCTCCAAGAACCCCAAGGAGCTCAGTGCCCTTCTGGAGCATATCTCTGGCTCCGATGAGTTCAGGAGGGAGTATGATGAGCTTGAGGAGCAGAAAGCCAGGGCCGAGGAGAAGTCTGCGCTTTTCTATCATGAAAAAAGGACCATTGTCATGGAGCGGAAGCAGATGAAGGCACAAAAGGTTGAGGCAGAAAATTATCTACGCCTCCAGCAGGACCTGGTATGTTATTATTCTGACAAATCAGGCATTGCCTGCATTTCATAATTAACACATTGGCAATATGCCATGTCCTCTTTTCCCCAGAAATTCTTGAAGACCCAGCATTCCCTGTGGCAACTCTACACCATTGAGAAAGACAGAGAGAAAATGGAAGCCGAGCTTGTGGAGGACAGGCAGTCCCTTCAGCAAGTTCAAGAAGAGAAGCAATCCTTGGAACATGAACTATCTGCAAAAGAGAAGGAGCAAAGTTCATTTCTCAAGGAACTGATCTTACGCGAGAAGAGTATTGCCAAGAAAAAGCTTGAACTTGATGAGAAGGTAAGCAACTTTGATTTCACTTTTTTATACCATAAAATTCCTTTTCTGTTATCCTTAGTTCTTCAAGGAAGCACTCCGCCTATTGATGACACAACTGATTATTGCTCGAATGTAACTAAATAATATTCTTTCCATGCTGCATAAGGGGTCTTTTAGGTCTCCCAACCACACACGTATATCAGTCTTGTCTTCTGCCCACAAATTCATGCATGCACAACATAATACACACCCTTATTAGAACATCCCTCTAGTGCTCTACATATACATATGATTTTTATAAGTTAAGTAATAATATGGTAGATTTTCTTAATATGGTAGATTTTCTTTGTTTTACATGTGTTCAATGATAAAAAACTTTGCTCTTACAATTTTATTATATTATTCTTGCTTTCTTTGTTAAGTGACGCTGGTGGCTTGCAGTTTAGGATCTGTACCGGGAACCATTAATAGCTGAAACATGGCTTGTCCTCTTGAATTTAGAGTGTACCAATGCCTTTTAACTTCACACAGACATATACTAGTAATGTCCTGATGAATTGTGATTGTATCTCTTGTCCTCAGCAACCTGAACTTCTTGGATTGAAAGAGAAAATATCTTGGCTAAAATCAAATATCAAAAGCTGCAACAAACATATTGATAATAAAAAGGATGATAACAAAAAGCATGTGGAAAAGCTGCAAAAGCTGCAAAGTGATCTGGTTAATGTCGCAAGATCTATTGAGGAATTGAATGAGAAGGGTCAAGATAAAAGTGGGAAACTGCAATTAGCTGATGACCAGCTTCAGGAGTATCACAAACTGTGAGTGCCACTAGACACTGCATATGCAATTTCGATTCAGTATCTAGTCTCATCTAGATATCGTATCATCTTCTGTGTATTATTCTAGAACATATGAGGCTGTGATTTGTTACCCCAAATTGCTTTGTCGCAGTCTTAAATGCATACCTGGGGCTAATAGGATATTTAGAGAAGTGAAAAAAAGGTACTCACATACAGCAGTACCCAATGAACTAGCGAAAACAGCAAACAATCTCTGACTAATTACCCTAACAGCAAAGGGGCTCACGTCGCAGTGGCAAAGGCCACTGGCCGGAGGGTGCCGCACCTGCACACCTCAGGGGTCTCCCTTGAGGTATTTCTCTCTCTCAAAAAAAAAAAACTAACATTGCAAGTTGCCATCCATTGAATGAAGGAGATGGGAGGCAAACATAGTATGCACCAGTTAGCAAGAAAGGTGCATTTTTGAATCCCAATGTTTTAGAACTGTTGGGTGCTGCCTAGGCTGATCAATGTCAATGTCAATGTTGTGACAGGTGTTCCACTAATGTATATATTGTTTGGGTTTTTGTTTTGTTTATTCCACAGGGTATTTGGTTGCTGCTGCATGTTTTTTTTTAAAGAATAATAGGGCAATGACCCAGTCTCATTTTTATATTGCATAATGGACTAGTGCGGAGGCAGAGCTTGACCAAAGAAACAGAAGGGGACAGTACATAAAATTCAGCATTAAACATCAATATACAGTACCAAATTTACTATTTAATCAGTGGAAAATTACATTGGTCTGGGGGCCCAGGGCCCACCTTAGTCTCAACTAAGCTCCGACCCTGGACTAGTGGGTAACTGCATTGCTTGTGGTGACAACTTATTGTCATATACGATTTCCTTTAATTTTTTTAGGTTCAACCTTTTTGAGGTTCTGACTGCATTTTCCTTTCATAACAGCAAGGAGGATGCAGGAATGAAGACAGCAAAGATGAGAGATGAGAAGGATGTGATAGAAAAAAAACTAAACGCTGACGTTGAAGCAAAAAAGAACTTAGAACGGAATATTAAACAGCTGCATTGCCGTAATGGCGAGATATCATCACAAGAAATTGAATTGCAGAAAAGATTAACCAATATTCTTCATTCAATCCCCAAGCATGAAGATGAGGTGGCACGCTTACGTGAGGAACTTAACCAAATTGTGGTGGAACATCAATATTCAGCGTAAGTCTATAACATGTCTGTCCCTTGATTTGGATTGTTCTTCTTCAAGTGTTTTAGCACAACATTTTTTGCTCCAAAGAAATATTCTTTTTTAATTTTTTATATACTATTTAACAATTTCTCTTCAGATCTAGGTATCAAACATTGAAGCAGACGGTGGACAAGATAGATGCACAATTACGTGAGCTTAAAGCTGACAAGCATGAAAGTGACCGCGATGCTCGATTAGCAGAAACTGTTAGAAGTCTAAAGCAGCTATTCCCTGGAGTCCATGGTCGTTTGTCTAATCTTTGCAGGCCCTCACAGAAGAAATATAATGTTGCTGTTACTGTTGCCATGGGGAAATTTATGGATGCAGTTGTAGTGGAAGATGAAAACACTGGAAAGGAATGCATTAAGGTGCTCTTTCATGACAACTTGTCGGTGAATTCCTCTATATTCTCAATTTCACTGGGAAGGCATATTATTGCTCTATTTGTAGCTGTCAATGGCAGTATTGATTTCTTACTACCCCCTAAATTTCAAAGTCACACTGTTTAATTACTAGAACCTTTTAAAAGAAATCCAATGGTTGTAGTTTGGAAATAACCCTCTGATTGATCTTATTATCACATCCTCATATCAGACTGATGCAATTCTCTTCCAACAATATTAGAGGAGGCCCTATCCGTTTTTAGAAAAATGAGTCTGGAGTAGATATCCTAAATACTCCATACATTTCCAGGTAACTGGACACATTTTAGCGTTGTTTGTGACCGTTATGTCCATACATTAGGTCAGTAATGTAGTAATTTTGCTTGTGAACAAGAATGGAGATTAGGTATAGAAAAGATTACAACATTGTAAATAATGTCACATTTTTAGGAGTGACTTGCATGTATTAGGTGGTTTCCAATCATGAAGCACCATTTTAAGCATCTTGAAAGTTGGACTGTGCTGTTGATGACTAACAGAGCTGACCGAGAAATCTTTGTCAGTGGTGGCACTACACATCTGCTATTTGTACATGCAGAAGAGAGAGAGTTAAATGAAATTCTTGGTTGATTTGGCTCTCTTTCATTTAGTTTCCACACTATCCATTGGAATGAGCAGAGAATCATTATCTTCTTCTATGCCACAGTATTTGAAGGACCAATTACTTCCTCCTCAGATGTTTATTCCCTTACAATCAGTCCATGTGGAACCAATAATTGAGAAGCTGAGAACACTTGGTGGATCTGCCCAATTAGTTTTTGATGTCATTCAATATCCTTTTTTGCAGTCTCAATGAAATTTGGTGCTGGATTCTGCTTGGTGATTTCTTTCAACTGGTCAATCAAATGCTATCTTATAGGATTTTGTTTTTTCAAATACAATTGATAGCCATCACTACTTTTTTTTTTGGGGTGGGGAGAGTAATTCTTATGAGTCTGTGCCTAATATCATTCCTACATCCCATAAAAGCCTGAGATTCACACTTGCACTTTTTTGGCTTCTACTAGCTTTTCAAAAAAACCTAGTTAATAAGTTGACATAAGTGTTTATTTGGGCTTTTGGCTAGGCAAAAAGCTGAAACAAATAGGGCCTTGGTTCCCACAAGACAATATACCAATTTTTTTCTCTCTCATGATCTAACTTATTGAATAATTCATCAGATCCCTTATGTCTGTTAGGACATTGACATAAACTTCAATGTAACACTCGACTACATACATCTAGAGAAATATATCATTCTTATGTCATCCATCTATATGCTTATAAAGAAATTGATGCTTATTCAAAGTTTAAAGGTTTGACTTAGGACAGTTCCAAATGAACTTGTATTTTGGATTAATAGTGAACTTTTTATTGGGAATGATATTACTGCATTACTATCCTTGTCATTACTTACTTCGCATATTAAATCCCATATAACCACTGTGGGCATATGCCCCATATTTACACCATAAGTTGTATGTTGGGAACTTGGGATATATGCTATATTTAATCTTTATCCAAGAACTGAATTTTTAGTGGTGTAGTACACACCCCGATTCACAATTAATGCAGAAAGATACACATATCGATATGTGCAATTAATGGCTTGATTTGCAGTGCATATCACTAGAGAGATATTTGTGTTTCTCAATACTTCGAACTTTTACTGTCCCTCTTGATCATTTCCGATCCATAAAATGTGCTATCCATCTTTTGTCTATCTATCCTATATCCATGTTACATGTAAAGCTTAGCTACCATTTTAGTAGGAGGTATGGGTGATCAAGTGTTGTTCAATTTTGTTTTATGCATCGTGTATAAGTTTTCCTTGAGTTATACCAATTGTGCATGATTGTTGGTGTATATATGTGGCCCTTATGTCCCATGTGTTAGGCTCATCTATGAGGCCCATGTACAGCTACTATATTACCCACCCTTCTAGGGTTTGGAGGAATCAATTGAGGCATTATCCTCTAGCATGGTATCAGACTAGGTTTTCCTCTCCCTCTTCCCTGCGCAGCCGCCGCCGCCGCCGCCCCCATGGCCGGCCGCTGGTGCCGCCCCTCTCCTCCTTCCCTCCCCTTCCCTCCTCTTCCTCCTTGGCCG
>CM014275.1:11763981-11782351 GCA_004135705.1 Alloteropsis semialata
TGGCTCCGTCACGGGCGTTCCTCTCCCTGGCTCCCACCCTTCTTCACCGACCTGGCCGGCACCGCTCCCCCTCCTCCTCCCGTGGGGGGCTCTGCTGCTCGCCTTGCAGGCGTCTCTCCATGCCGCGGGCAAGCAGGTCCTCTCCACCGACGGGGTTGCATCGGCTGATGCCGCCCTGGCTGCTGCCCTTCTCGCGGCGAAGACCGAGGCTGTGGCGGCCCAGGAGCGTCTCCGCGCGGCGACCCTCGCTTGGGAGCGCGAGCGCACTGCGGCGGATGCTGCTGCTCGCCGGATTGCCGAGGCGGAGCACTACCTCCTCCTCGCCGCCGGTCAGCAGTCCGTCGTCCACTTCTCCGACTCCGGCGCGTCTTCTTCCCACCAGGCTCCGCCCGCTGGTTCTGGCCCACAGCTCGATGCGACCGACCCGATGGTCGCCCAGCTCCACCTCCAGGCCGCCGGGGTCCAGAACATCCGGGCCCTGGTCTCCGTCGTCCTCGACCCCACGTCCTCCTCCTACGGGCGCTGGCGGGACCAGGTCCTCCTCGCCCTCCGTCGCTACGCCCTCGACGACCACGTCCTCGTCGATACACCTGTTGCGGCGCGGGACGTGGTCTGGCTGCGCCTTGACAGCGTCGCCATGTCCTGGATCTTTGAGACTATCTCCTTAGATCTCCAGGACATTGTCCGGACTCACGGCGACACCGCGCGCCAGGCCTGGCTGGCACTCGAGGGCCAGTTCCTTGGCAACGCCGAGGCTCGCGCTCTCCAGCTCGACGCGTCGTTCCGCACCTTCGAGCAGGGGGACCTCTCCGTGGGCGAGTACTGCAGGAAGATGAAGGGCATGGCTGATGCCTTTCACGACCTCGGCTGCCCGGTGAGCGACCGGATCTTGGTGCTCAATGTCCTGCGGGGTCTCAACGGCAACTACGACCTCCTCAAGACATGGATCCCCCGCCAGAGGCCCTTCCCCTCCTTCCTGCAGGTCCGGGACGACCTCGTCCTGGATGAGATCACCCGGGGTCTCGTACCTGGCTCGTCCTCCTCATCCACCGCGCTCGTGGCTGCACCACCGGCCTCCTCTGCACCACCTGCCGCCTCTCTCCTTGGCGCTCCTCACCCCGGACCGAGCGGAGGTGAGGGGGGGAGGGGGCCGTGGCGGGCGCCGTCGCCGGGGGGGACGTGGTGGTGGCTCTGGTGGGGGACGCAAGGGCACACCGGCTCCGGCTCCCTCTTCTGCTCCTGGAGGTGCACCCTGGCCATCCTTCAGCAACCCATGGTCAGGGCGCATCTCGATGTGGCCGTTCCAGGCTCAGGGAGGGGGGCCTCGTCCTCAGCACCAGCCTGAAGCCATGTTTGCTGGCCCTGCCTTCCCGCGCCCGACGTCCTGGACTCCACCCGCTTAGCCCAGCCAGCCTCCGACCTGGCCTGGGTGATGGACTCCACCCGTTCAGCCCAGCCAGCCTCCGACCTGGCCTGGGGGATGGGACCAGGCTGCGCTGGCACAGTCCTTCAGTACCATGGGGCTGACGCCGCTGGTCAGCACCGAGGGGATCGCCGACTCGGGCGCCTCGTTCCACACCACGCCTGACGCTGGTATTCTTTCTTCTGTCCACCCGCCACATCCCTCTTGTCCTTTCTCTATCATGGTTGGCAATGGTTCTTGTCTTCCTGTCACCTCTGTGGGTACTGCTCCTGGTTCCTTTCGTCTTCCCAATGTCCTTGTTGCCCCACAGATGGTTCATAACCTTCTTTCCATTCGCCAATTTACCGCTGACAATTCCTGTTCTGTCGAATTTGACTCTTCTGGTCTTACTGTGAAGGATTCGGCTTCCCGGCGTCCACTCCTCCGATGTGACAGCACGGGCCCCTTTACACCCTTCGCCTTCCTCCTTCCGCTGCTCCGCCTTCGACTTCACCTTCGTCAGCTGCTTTCGCCACCACTTCTTCTTCCACTACTTGGCACCGCCGGCTTGGTCATCCCGGCCGCGACGTTTTGGCTCAGCTCAGTCGTAGTGCAGATCTTCCTTGTACTAGGACCCCTGATGAGCACCTCTGTCATGCGTGCCAGTTGGGTCGTCATGTTAGACTTCCTTTTTCTTCTTCTTCTCATGCGAGTCATGTCTTTGATCTTGTTCACTGTGATCTGTGGACATCTTCTGTACTCAGTATTTCTGGCTACAAATATTATCTGGGGGTAGTTGATGATTTCTCTCATTACTCTTGGACTTTTCCTTTGCGCACAAAGTCTGAGACGTTCCCCACACTCCTCCACTTCTTTGTCTGGGTTTCCACTCAATTCGGCCTTACCATTAAGGCCGTCCAGTGTAACAACGGTCGTGAGTTCGATAACAACACCTCCCGTGCCTTCTTCCTCTCTCGGGGTGTTCAGCTGCGCATGTCTTGTCCGTATATTTCTCCTCAGAACAGCAAGGCTGAGCGGATGATTCGCACCACGAACGATGTCATGCGCACCCTTCTACTCCAGGCCTCCCTCCCTCCCCGCTTCTGGGCCGAGGGGCTCCACACTGCCACCTACTTGCTCAACCGTCTTCCTTCCACTGCTTCTCCTGCTCCCACTCTACACCACGCTCTTTTCGGCACACCTCCTCGCTATGATCACCTTCGTGTGTCCGGGTGTGCGTGCTACCCTAACATCTCCGCCACTACTCCTCACAAGTTGGCACCCCGGTCGACTCATTGTGTGTTTCTTGGCTACTCCCCTGACCACAAAGGATACCGCTGCTTCGATCTCACCTCTTGCCGTGTCCTCATCTCCCGACACGTTGTGTTTGACGAGTCGGATTTCTCCTACTCCACCTCCCCTACACCTTCTCCCGACCCAGAGCTGGAGTCCATGTTTTCGACTGACCCGGTGGTTCAGCCACCTGTATCTATCTATCCTTTTCCAGCAGGTTTTCCTGGTACGCCGACACCGCTTCCAGCGGTCTCCGCTGCGCCACGCGCGGCCCTGACACCTTCTGTCGCGCCACGCGCGGCCCCGGAGAGTACCGCTGCACCACGCGCGGCCCCGACACCTTCTGTCGCACCACGCGCGGCCCCGGAGACTACTGCTGCGCCACGCGCGGCACCGGTGCCCCCGCCTGCGCCACGCGCGGCCACGGGGTTTCCTGCGCGCTACGCCCAGCCCATGCAGGTCTACCGGCGCCGTTCGGTGCCGGCACCGGAGCCGGCGCCCCGGCCTCTGTCCCCGACTCCACCGGAGCCGTCACCACCACAGCCTTCACCAGCGCCGTCGGTCCACACTCGGGCCCGCTCTCGTCTTGATCAGGCAGTATACCACCCGCCTGTCATCCATCGGGATCCTGGACACATTCATCCCATGGTGACACGGCGGGCGGCGGGTGTTCTCCGACCTGCGGCTCTCTCCGTCACCGAGGCTGAGCCGGGGGTCTCTCCGGTACCCTCCTCTGTCCGTGACGCCCTGGCAGATCCTCACTGGCGTCGGGCGATGGAGGAGGAGTACGCGGCCCTTCTTGCCAACCAGACGTGGGACCTCGTGCCGCGTCCGTCTGGTTGCAATGTGGTCACGGGCAAGTGGATCTGGACGCATAAGCGTCGGGCTGATGGTTCTCTGGATCGCTACAAGGCTCGTTGGGTTCTCCGGGGATTCACGCAGCGGCCTGGTGTGGACTATGATGAGACTTTCAGTCCAGTGGTGAAGCCTGCCACAGTGCGCACGGTTCTCTCCATTGCTCTCTCTCGCTCCTGGCCCGTGCATCAACTGGATGTGAAAAATGCGTTTCTCCATGGCACTCTGTCAGAGACAGTCTACTGCAGCCAGCCTGCGGGATTTGTGGATTCTAGTCGTCCGGACCTGGTCTGCCGCCTCAACAAGTCCCTCTATGGTCTGAAGCAGGCTCCTCGGGCTTGGTACTCTCGGTTTGCCACGTTCTTGATCTCGTTGGGATTCACTGAGTGCAAGTCTGACACTTCTTTGTTCGTCTACCGCCGTGGCTCTGAGACTGCATATCTCCTGCTCTATGTTGATGACATTATCCTCGTTGCGTCCAGCCAGGACTTGCTTCAGCGCATCATCAAGTCACTGCAGCAGGAGTTTGCCATGAAGGATCTGGGTGTGCTCCACCACTTCTTGGGTGTCACTGTTGAGCCTCGTCCTTCTGGCCTCTTTCTTCATCAGCGGCAGTATGCACTTGATATTCTGGAGCGGGCCGGGATGACACTCAGGCCAAGCTCTCTGCGGACATGGGTGATCCTGTTGCTAACCCGACTGCCTACCGGAGTCTTGCTGGTGCCTTGCAGTATCTCACCTTCACCAGGCCGGACATCGCATATGCTGTTCAGCATGTCTGTCTCCATATGCATGATCCTCGGGAGTCACATCTCACTGCTCTGAAGCGTCTCCTACGCTACATCCGTGGCACTGTTGACTACGGCCTGGTCCTTCACCGGTCTCCCGCTACTGAGCTCGTTGTCTACACCGACGCTGACTGGGCTGGCTGTCCTGACACTCGTCGGTCCACTTCCGGCTATGCCGTCTTCCTTGGCGGCAACCTTGTCTCCTGGTCGTCCAAGCGGCCGGTTGTCTCCAGCTCCAGTGCCGAGGCGGAGTACCGGGCTGTTGCTAACGGCGTGGCGGAGGCGTCCTGGCTACGACAGCTCTTGGCGGAGCTTCACAGACCGCTCGTCAAGAGCACTCTCGTCTACTGCGACAACGTCAGCGCCGTGTACCCCTCCACCAACCCAGTTCAGCATCAGCGGACGAAGCATGTGGAGATCGACCTGCACTTCGTTCGCGACCGGGTTGCTATTGGCCACGTTCGTGTTCTCCATATCCCGACCACCTCCCAGTTCGCTGACATCTTCACCAAGGGTCTCCCCTCCTCGACCTTCTCGGAGTTTCGCTCCAGTCTCAACATAGCCGGTGGCTAGTTGTGACTGCGGTGGGGTGTGTGTACTTTCTTTGTGTGTACTTTCTTTCCTGTCCAGTCTTGAACTTCGCTGCGCCGATAAGTTCAGATTGCAGGTTCCTGTCCAGTCTTGAACTCCGCTGCGCCGGTAGTTCAAACTGCGGGAGGGGTGTTGGTGTATATATGTGGCCCTTATGGCCCATGTGTTAGGCCCATCTATGAGGCCCATGTACAGCTACTATATTACCCACCCTTCTAGGGTTTGGAGGAATCAATTGAGGCATTATCCTCTAGCAATGATAAATATTTTTATCTGTTATTTGTGCCTTAACATTATACATCTGACCGAGCTTTTGAGAAAGCAGTCCTGTATGCTGTTGGAAATACACTTGTCTGTGATAAACTTGATGAAGCTAAAACCTTAAGTTGGACCGGTGAAAGGTATAAGGGTAAGTGCCTGTACCATCAGCATATTCTGAAGCAACGTTTCTCTTATTTGATTGTTATCATGTATATGTATTTAGTTGTCACCATTGATGGAATTCTTCTGACTAAATCTGGCACGATGACTGGTGGAACAAGTGGTGGAATGGAAGTTAGATCAAACAAATGGGATGACAGTGCAATAGAATGTATGTTTGCCCAATTGTCTAATAGACAAATGTTTTCCATTTGGTAAATCATCTTACAATCTATTAATGCAACATGGGCTGCAGCTTTGAAAAAGCAAAAAACCAGGCTGGAGTCTCAAATATCAGAACTTGCTTCTCCCAGGGAGTTGCAGAGAAAAGAAATAGCTGCATCTGAGAAAATGGCTGGACTGGAGAAAGTGTTACGTTATTTAAATGCTCAAAAGGTATGAGCTCAATAATGATATGTGATTCTTTTTTCATCTAAATGGATAGCAACAATCCTAGGTCCACACCAAGATGTCAAGCCCTCAAATAGAAGTTAGAACAGAGCTATTTTTTTTTCAATAGTGAATCTTGTGTGCAGAATAACCTAAGGGAGAAGCTACTCAATTTGGAATCTCAAAGGAATAATATTATGGAAGAGATTAGTCGTCTGAATCCTGGAATGGTGGAGGTGATAATTTGCTTAAGATGTATTCACCTATTGTTTTAATGAGACTTTAGCTTTTGTTGGTCACTAATATTGTTTCTCTAGCTTAGTGCCCGTGTCGCTGCAAAGAAAGGAGAAGTTACAGAGCTTGAGAAAGAAATTAATGAGCTTGTGGACATGGTTTACAGAGATTTTAGCATTTCTGTTGGTGTGAAGAACATCCGTGAGTATGAAGAAAGACACCTAAAAATTGCTCAAGAACTGCAGGAGAGGAAGCTAAACCTAAGTAACAAAATGTCAAATTTGAAATATCAGTATGTAATTGTCAATCAATTGACACTGGCATCTTTATGTTTCAATTACATGGACACAAAATTTTGAGTATAAAAAATGTCTTCTCTGCAGGCTTGAATATGAAGAAAAGCTAGATATGCAGGCACCAATTGTGAAGTTAAGTGAGACACATGAGTGCCTACAGAAAGAGCTGAAGGGCGTACAGGAGAGAGAGTCTGGTGCCGACGCTGAAGCGAAACAAATTTTGGAGCAGATAGACGAACTGAAAGCTGTGGCTGAAGGTACACTCTTGTAGAATTCTTTAGCTTTGGTGATTAAGAGTAGCTATAGTAGGAATCGTTCTGCACAATCATGCCATGTTGAATAAATTTAGATAATTTAGCATCAGAGTTCAGTGCATGTACATTGCTTTATAGTATTCATGGCATTGAATTTGGCCCATGGTGGACAACTTGTTTTGCTTTCCCCAAAGAGATACAGTAAAATCATTGACTATATTATGTTGGTTTTAACGACAATCGACATAGCGATTAATCTTTTAATTTAGCTCTATCTGTGCTGTATTAATTTATATATGCCAATATGTCTTCGAAACCCCTGGCTCACTTTTTTTCTCGAATATGCAGGAGAGCTGCATATCTTTGTATTAATAGAGAGAGAGTTGGCCAAAATAGTCTCACACCACACAAACACCACGCAACGCCACACAACACAACACAACACCACACCTCACAACACAACACAGCACAACACCTTTACATCTCTAGTGCCCAGCTGAGGTCTGCGACCAAAACACCAAGCCCCTAGCTAAAACTAAGCGGGGAGCCTGTTGGCGACCATGGCACCGAGGCCTTTCGCCCCTGCAAGCATCCAAAGCTCAGCCTCTTCTTGTGCCAGAAGAAGGGTTCTACCAATTCTAGGAGCAGCCCCGTTGAACACAACCTCATTTCTTGCCTTCCACAGACTCCAAGCTCCTAGGACGACCAATGAGTTGAACCCTCGTTTAATGTTGGTGGGCAGACGATCGCTGGACCGTTGCCACCAAGTGTAGAAATCTATCAAATCGCCTTGAGGGGTGAGTTCTTGTAATCCGAAGCGAGAGAGAAGCTCAAACCAGAATTGCCGGCCAAATACACAAGCTGAGAGGAGGTGATTGATTGTCTCATCCTCTTGCTCGCAAAGAGGGCATTGCTCTGGGTGAGATAGCCCCCCGCGAGCAAGTCGGTCTGCCGTCCAACAGCGATTGTGGGCCACCAGCCACAAGAAGAACCTGCACTTCCTTGGCGCCCAGGTTTCCCAAATGAGCTTATATGGCTGAAAGTTTACTGCCCCATTGAAAAAAGCAGCATATGCAGACTTAGTAGAGAATTGTCCTGAAGCCTCAAGTCGCCATTTATGAGTGTCTGGCACATCAGGTTGTAAAGTCACCTCCTGCACAAGGTCCCAGATATCAAGGTACTCAGCAAGAACAGCCACCGAGTAATGACCTTGGATATCCTCCAGCCACCTGTTATTTGTCAAAGCTTCTTGCACAGTTCTTTTATTTACTCTCCTCTTGGGGACACAAGCGAAAAGGTTGGGAGCTAACCTCTCAATGGAGCACCCATTGAGCCATCTATCTGTCCAAAACTTTGTATTCACGCCATTTCCAACTTCAAAATGCACAGCCGTGGCAAACAAGGATTTGGCGCAGTTGTGCACTGGAACCGGGAATGCACTCCATGGCCGCTCAGGCTCGGTTTTGCCCAGCCATAACCACCTCACCCTGAGAGCCCAACCAAAACGCTGCAGGTCTAAAATGCCCAAACCTCCCAGTTCCTTTGGCCTACTGACTTTAGGCCAAGCGATCAGACAATGTCCTCCATTCGCATCCTTCCTGCCCCGCCATAGGAAATTTCTTCGGATCTTGTCAATGGCTTTTAGGCACCATGGAGGTAGGTCCATGGCAGTGGACACGTATATCAGCATTGCTGTGAGAACATGTTGAACCAATATGGCTCTTCCTGCCCGGTTCAGCAGGTCAGCTTTCCATCCTGGTAGCTGATCGGCTATTTTGTCAATGATAGGCTGGAGTTGGGCTTTGGTCAGCTTCTTGATAGAAAGTGGGAGGCCCAGGTACTTGCAAGGGAAGCTTTGGATCTCACAAGGGAGGTGAGCTTGCACAATTCCTAAATCCTCTTCAGAACATTGGATGGGCAATACACTGCGTTTCTGAATATTTGTTTTGAGACCACTTGCCGAACCAGAAAAGCTGCAATATATCCTCCACCATGTGTAGGTCACTAGCAACTGGCCGCAGGAAAAGGACTACACCGTCAGCATACAACGAAACACGATGGTGTATGTTCCTTGTTGCCAGTGGTTGTAACAGTCCCTCCCCATTAGCCTTCTCCACCATATTATTTAAAATATCCATGACTAGAATAAATAACATCGGTGAAAGGGGATCACCTTGCCGCATCCCCCGTCGATGGAAAAAGATCTCCCCAGGAACTCCATTGAGTAGAATTCGAGTAGAAGAGGAGGCCAACAACCCATTAATTAAATTCCGGCATCTGGGGCCAAAACCCTTTCTTTCTAGTACTTCCAATAAGAAAGGCCATGAGACCGAGTCAAAAGCCTTGGATATGTCAAGCTTCAACAAGATGCGGGGCTGTTTTTTGTTGATGTAGGAATTTTGCTGTTTGTTGTACCAACACAAAATTGTCATGAATGCAGCGGCCTTTAACAAATGCACTTTGGTTTGCTGCCACCATCTCATTGAGTTTGCCAGCCAACCGGTTAGCCACCAATTTAGTAGCCAATTTTGCAAAACTGTGGATGAGACTTATGGGCCGAAAATCCTTGACCATGACTGCATCCTCTTTCTTGGGCAGCAAAGCTAGGAGAGCTGTGTTCAGGAGCTGTAAGTTCCTGAAATTGCCATTTTGTACTGCCGTGAGGGCTGCCATTACATCGGATTTGATTACGTTCCAGCATGCCTTATAGAAGCAACCGGTGTATCCATTCCTGAAATTGCCGTTTTGTACTGCCGTGAGGGCTGCCATTACATCGGATTTGATTACGTTCCAGCATGCCTTATAGAAGCGACCGGTGTATCCATCCGGGCCCGGTGCCTTTTCAGAGGGAAGGTGTTTTATGGTGTGCCACACTTCTTCCTCACTGAAAGGCAACTCAAGATCAGCAAGATCGTGGTGGATGAGCTCCAGATTTTCCAAGTTAATCGAGTTAATTCTCTGTTCACAGGAACCCAGGAGCGTTTCATAAAAAGACAGAACCTCGGCGGCCTTTTCCTCATGGCTGGTAAGCACCCGACCATCTGAAATCAGCTTGGATATGAAGTTTTTTCTTTTTCGATGTCTTGCTTGAGAATGGAACAACGCGGTGTTTGCATCACCATCTTTTAGCCACCCAATTCTTGATCTGATCCGGGCCATAGTTCGCTGCAGGGAACTCAAGCCAAGGGAGTGTTTTTTCAAAGAGAACAACAGCCACTGTTCACTGTCCGACAAAAGTCTGTTATCTTGTGCAATCTCAAGCCGGTGGATGATTTCTTTTGCCAAATCGAGCTGCGTTTTAATGTGGCCAACTTTCTTCTGACTCCAACTCTGCAAAGCCTTAGTGAGAGCCTTGAACTTCATTGCCAAGGTCTCCAGTGGACAATATCTAGCCTCAATCGAGTTCCAAGCTTCTGAAACAACTTCCTGAAAACCATCAAGCTGTGGCCAGAAGGACTCAAAGTGGAACCTGCCCTTTCCAGGCATCAGATCGCCAAGGCCCAAAATTAGTGGGCAATGGTCAGAGTCCAAAGAAGCAGTGCTTTGTAGTAAACAGTTTGGGAACTCGTTTTCCTAGTCCATGCAACAGAAAACTCGATCTAATTTGCTCAGGGTTGGGCGAGATCCACCACCTGTCCAAGTGTACTTACGACCGGTCAATGGTAACTCTTTCACTGCCAAATCATCCAAAGTCCTCCGAAAGCGACCCATCATTGCTCGGTTCAGATTTGCATTGTTCTTGTCCTCATCTTTGTAGATGAGATTGAAATCCCCCAACACAATCCAAGGTCCAGAACATGCTGTTCTGATTGTCCGTAGTTCCTGTAAGAACTGAATTTTTTCATCATTGCCTTGCGGCCCATAAACTCACGTAAGCCACCAGGGGTTTCTTCCAGCCGGCTGAAATTGAACAGAAACGCTGCAGCTATCCACCCAAGAGGCACAGGCAGGTCCCAGGTCATGCCTCCAAGCCACTAGAATTCCACCACTTGCACCAACAGATGGTAGGGAGATGTAGTGGCTGAAGTTTGAGCCCAAGGCCGAGAGAACAGTTCCTCTAGCTATGTGTTCCATCTTCATCTCCTGAAGGCACACGATGTCTGCCTTGTTAGACTCAACCAAGGACCTCACTGAGTCCTGACGAGCCACCAAATTGAGACCACGCACATTCCAAATTGCAATTTTTGAAGGATCCATTAAACACTTTGTATAGAAACAACCTGGGACAAGAAATTAGCACTGAAAAGTAGCATCGCTGCCACTGAATTCAACAGGCACAGTCCACCCAAAAAGCACCGCTAGAGCCTGGACATGGGGTTCAGAGAGAGGATGCCCAAAAAGTTTGGCATAGTCGTCAAGAATCTTCTGATCGACGTGCGCCTGCTCCATCTCGATATCGAGTGAACGGATGACTGTCTTCAGGGCTCCTGTGTTAGAAAAGCCAGCGAATTCAGCCCCCAGACCCGCATTTCTTCGGCTTCTTCGTGGGGCCGTTGTGGGGGTGGTGCCCTTGAACGTCCCCTCTTCACAGGTGGAGGTAGAGCAATCAGCCCCCCCACTGTCTTGGTGAGGCCAGCGATGAAATCCGTTCGCTGAGTATCGGTTGGAGCCAGGGCCGTAGCAGCGCCCGCTGCGTCGCTTTGCAAAGGCGGAGGAGGGGACGGCGGGGTGGCCTCGCCAGCTTCTGGTGGTTGAGAGGCGGTGCTTGGTGAAGATGGAGCGCGCGAGCGCCGCTTTCGTCTGAAATACACCTTGATCTCGCCGGCAGACATGGAGGGAGGAGCCGCCGCAGCGGACTCCACGTACACGAGAGCCTCCAGCGCCTGAAGTGCTGAAACCTCGCCCCCAGTCTCGTGATCACTGGCGACAGGCCCATCAGAAGGCCCAGCAGGAGGAAGTACACTCGACAGCCTACTAGGGGCCGGAGACGGACTTCCAGCATCCGCCGGCCAACCCACAGGCGAAGTAAACACCTCTGCATCCACCGAGGCGCCACCATTCACAGCCGGCACACAGAGCCTGGGAACCGAAGTTGTCCCCTGGGGACAGCCACCCATAACTGCCTCCACCATAGCATCCATGCATGTTCCAGCACCCAAAACGTTTAACTCGTGTGCCTTGGGAGTTGAAGCCGTCGGCAGGTGAGTTACTATCGCTGGGGGAGCTGGATCGTCGAGCGCGGGGGAAGTCGCCGGGGCAGCCGGATCGTCGAGCGCGGGGGGAGAAGCCGAACTCTGAGACGCCACGTGGCCCCCCGACGCCGGCCTCGGGCCCAGTCGGTCATGCACCGAAACCCGAGGAGTCCCCTGCGCCGCTGGGACCACCGGGGGAGAACGCGAGCGCCGCCCATCACGCCGCCGCCGCCCACTATCTGCTGCCGGCGGCAGGGACGGAGGGTCGTCCGGCCGCGGCGGCGGGCCAACAGGGCTAATAGACGCCTTGATGGAGTAAACCAGAGTACGCTTCACGGGCCGCTGATCATCATCAGCCGACGGCGGCTCCACTATCTCCAGCTCCAGCTCCGGTGGGATCAAAGCCGGGCCAGAGCTCCAGGCCATCACCTTGTACACGTCGCGACGATCGGCAACATCTGGCTGAACACCCCCGATCCAGCAGCAGTCGCTGAGGAGTAGCTCCGCCGTCCCAGGCGTGGGCGGGGATCCCACGCAACTCCACCTCGACAGGCGACGCCAGGGACGCCGCCTTGGAGTCCAGGAGGCGATCCCATCGCCGAAGATGGAGCCGGAGGTGCGACGAAGTGGAGGTGAACGGGCGCCCACCATCGAACACACGCACCGCCGTCTCGACGTTCGGTGAGATCAAGAGGAACCTCCCCTTTCCAAAACGTTTCAGGGAGAGAGACGATTCCTCGATCTCAAACCTACTAGCCAAGCTTGGAAGGATGGAATCCGCATTGCCACTAATCACCGTGACGACCAGAGCCCTGGCGAGCCCGTCTTCCCGTTGCGACAAGGAGGCAGACCGGTCGAGAATCTTGCGAGGCCGGCGGAGTTCCACAACTCTCTGATCATGCACGCCGCCGAGCGTAACAGGTGCAACATCTTCATTATCCTCATCGGCAGGAACTTCCTCAGACGCCCCAGGACCTTTGTTGCGCCCCTTCCGAGCCCGGCGTCTCCTTTTGCGGCCCTGGGGAATCGCCGGCGCGTCGTCCGGCGAGGCCGCGGCAGCGGACAGACCCTCTGGTCCAGTTGCGATGCTTTCGGACGCCAGACAAGTTGTTGGGGACGGGATCCCTCGGAGCGGAGACGAATATGCCTCAAACACTCGGAGGAGCGATGTCCCAGACTCCGGCAACGGAAGCAACGCGTCTTGGACTTGCAGTTTGCCGCACGGTGCTTCGGCGAAAAACAGTTGAAACACTTCCCGCGGAGGTCAGCCGGAACCAGGCGGCGGGGGCGGAGGGCCTGGCGTCCGCGAAACCGGCGTTGGCGACGACCAACCGCCGGTGACCAACCATCTTCGTCAGGCGCCACCGTCTTCTCCGTCCTCTGCTGGCCGCGCCCATCCACCGCCAGGACAATGCGAGGCGCCGCCCCTGGGGCAGCAGCGGCGGCCGAGTCCATAGCGGGGGCCTTCGCCGCCGCCGCCAGGGTAGCGCCTGGGAGGGGGAACGCCGCGGCCTCCGCCTGACGTGTTCCCAAGCGGAGCACTTCCACGAACGACGGCGCGCCGCCGCCGGACTTACCAGGGGGAGGGGAATCGTTAGACCACCTCTGTGTCTTCGTGCGTCCCCCGTTGGAGGACGAAGCGGGGCTTCCAGGCGCCGGGGTAGCGAGGGTAGACAACCGGCATGGGGCCGCGTTCTTGGTGGTGGTCGCCGGGCTCGGAGTGGGCGCCGGCGTGGGGTTGGTGGGGGTGGAGGCGCCGGGAGGGGGGGGAGGGGGAGGGGAAGCAGGCGAGACGAGAGCCATCTCCTCCTAGTGAATAATCATGAAACCCCTGGCTCACCTGTAGGCTGGCTCATGTATTGAAAAGAAACTTAGGGTTTATTTTTCATGATACCCCGGAGGTTCTTTCTAAGTACCTCAATGATTTCTTCTGTTCATTGGTACAGCTCTCTCTTTAGGACTTGAATGCTTTCGAGTACATTTGTGTCAAGTGATGATCAACTTTCAAAAGTCCCCAATTCTTAACTTTTTCCACTTGGCCCATCCTTCATATTTTCAGTGATTTCACTAATTATTTCCCTATACAGACTGGAAATCTAAGTCGGATGAATGTGCGAAGGTTATTGATCAAATAAAGGAGCAGAATGGTAGTTTTTTGGCTACATTGGAAAATCTGGTTTGGCAAGTGAAGTTGAAGGTAAGTCATTTGTGCACAATATTAAGTCCACTTTGGCTAAGATTTCTTTTATGCCCTTTTAGCATACTCCCTCCGGTTTTTAATAGATGTCATATTAGCTTTGTCCTAAGTCAAAGTTATAAAACTTTGACCAAATTTATAGAAAAATATAGTGACATTTATAATATCAATCATATGTACTATTAACATATACTCTATGGTGAACTTAATGAAACAAATTTGATATTGTAGATGTTTTTATATTTTTGTATAAACTTGGTCAAAATTGAATAACTTTGACTTAGGACAAAGCTAATACGACATGTAAAAAAACTGGAGAGAGTAGTTCTAGATGATGTCTGTTAAAAAAAGATTGCTTGCTTCATTGTGTATTTATATTGATGATAATGCTGCATGTCAAAGTTTAATAAATATGTTTGAGGTTGCTATTTTCATGAAACCATGAGTAGGAGGGGCAACTCGCACAACTTAAATCACGCCAATGGGAGATTCGTGAGATATCTGAACTAGAGCTGTTGAATCTTCCTACTGTGGATAATCCAATGGACATTGGATCATCCTCAAAAGAACCAGTCCTTGATTACAGCCAGCTTAGCGAAGTCTAACTGGAAGACATGCAACCATTCGAAAGTGACAAATATGAGGCAGAGTTTAAACAAAGGATAGGTGCACAAGTTACTAAGATTGGAAGTGCTGCTCCAAATCTAAAGGCAATGGATCAATATGAAGCATTCAAAAGGAAGGAAAAAGAAGTTGGAGAAAGGTTTGAAGCAGCTAGGAAAGAAGAGCAAGATATATCTGGAAAATATAATTCTGTCAAACAACGGAGGTATTGTGCAAGAACATTGTTTCTTTTGAAAGCTATCTTGTATACGCCATTGCGTTTCAAGCACCCATTCTATCTACTGTAATTTGCAATTTTTATATTTCTTTTTGTGATGATTGTCCCGTCATGTTAACAAAAGATAATAGTGAATGGTGGTAACTAAAAGAATCCTCTTTTAGCTTTAATGGTGAACAACTTCTGTAAAGCGTCAATTTCTGGCCTACATGCTGAACCAGTGGTAGCACTTAATGTACAAAAGGTGCGCTAATGCAATATTTTTCTATTTTTCTTGCATTTGAAATCATCATACCTATGCTATCGGAAAGCATACTTTTGAGTAACAATTTCATAGAACCATGCACACTCCTCTTTGCATAACACTTCACAAAATTCACTTATTAGACATTATATTAGACAAACAGCCCGCTTGCCAGTCCATAGGTGAAGCGATGGCATTGTTTTTGGAGATACTATTTTATGAACACAGTGAAAATAGAAGCATATAGTTCTTTGTTGGCAAAAAGTGGAGCTTGAAATATCATGCAAATTGAAGTGAGGTTCTCTACTTCTCTGACACTATTTGCGTGGCTTTATGATAGTTTAGACGAAGGTAATGTGGTTTTGCAACATTTACTCCTGGAGTTTATGTTAACAATTTTCTGTGGTTATATATCAACCTAAAAAAACAGAAGATTTCAATGGTTGGGAAGCAAACTTTCGACCTCTTAGCAGAGCTACGTTAACATGACTGACCGAGATCCAACACATCTTTCCTGCGCACATAAAGTCTTATGAATTGCGTTGTCTCTGGTTATTAGTGTATCAAGCACCTTTTGAGATCACACTGTTGCAAAGTTTGGTCGGTAGTACAACTAATAAAAAAAAATGAAATGACAAGTGAACCTAAAAATTAGCTGCATCTATCACTGGTTAGCTTATCTTTCATCACTACTGGCAATCGCCCTCAGGTCTCAGCAAGTTATCTTCGCATTAAGTCAGATTCAACAGAATCCCATCCATCTGACTGAGAAAATGGGTACTGATTTTGCACTAAAAGTCAAAATAAGAGAAAAATAAATGATATAAAGAGTATTATAAGTTAGATAGCTTTTATTTGGGATAATGGAAGAATTTTTTCTTGTTCTCAAATATTATATTGTGACTATGTACTTGGAGGACAATGCCGTGCATGCTGATTTTGCTGCTGGTGCTTAGGTACGAGATGTTCAAGGAGGCCTTTGATCACATATCTAGAGGCATAGACAAAATCTATAAGGAGCTGACCAAAAGTCATATTACACATCCACTTGGAGGAACAGCATATCTAAATCTAGAAAATGAAGATGAGCCCTTTCTTCATGGAATCAAATACACAGCTATGCCACCTACCAAGCGCTTTAGAGACATTGAACAGTTATCCGGTGGGGAGAAGACCGTTGCCGCACTGGCTTTGCTTTTTGCCATTCAAAGGTAAAATATTTCAAATAATGTGCTAGTAAATTCCTTGATTTGTGGTCCATAGTCTCAAATTTAATCTGTCAGATTCCTCCATTATGAGTAATAATTGCTTAAGCAGTGAGATGACTCAAACCCATATGCAGACATAGCATACTAGGAAGAAAGGCGCGCTTCGCTGTGCCAGCTAAACTAATCTTAACTAAGACCCATTGAACTTGAGGATAACATATAAAAGTAAATAATAATATTCTGAATCAAATGCAGAAGCCTCCTCTTACAAATCTATAAGGATGTTAAGGGAGGATAAGTGTATTTGGCAAACAAGCTAAACAGTTTTTGTAGCAAACTGCTGGAAAATAAATTTTTAATATTCATGTGCAGTAAACGAAAAAACATGGAAAATCAAACCATGGGTAACCATCATGAAAAAATGTAAATAAAATTGTGCGTCCATAGAAGTTTTTTTTTGTTTTGTTTTGTGAAACATCCGTAGAAGGTTTGTGCATCTGAACATACATGTGAAATAGACCTATGGCACATCTACAAAGAATCATCTTATATTAAAAACAGGTTTGTGCATCCGGAGCAGTCTCCTCCTTGTGTCCATTATCCAGCATGTAAGTCGACACCAATTCATATCTGAAGTGCTGCAAATTTCATGAAAAGAGGAACAATACAGTGTAGTTAGAAGACATATGCTTGCTAAATTAGACATGAAATATAATCCACAAAAGAGGGAGTCAATATGAAAGTTAATGTAAGCAAATAATGATAATAAATGAAGAAACATGGGTGCCTTCTCTTAAATTCTTAAGCCAGAGGGAAAGTGAAGCAATTGAGAGTGAGAAGCAAATGGACTGAATCAGTAGTTTAACTTCCTTCAGGCAGAGTGGCAAACCAAGTTAGAATCCTGGGAGAGCAAAGGCACATGTAAGCACACATCAATCAGAATAGGTAGGCCAATATTCTGATTGAGTAAGAACTAAGTAGGCAAAGAGTAATACTTAACTGAACTAAGCTAATTCAAGTGAAGCTCAGAAGAAATTAAGATCATAGAACAGCAGCATGATTTTCACTTTAGAGAGACAAGGAAAGTGTCAAGGTTTGCGATAACAGGGCAGTCCATGTTCCTCTTGGTTTGACAAAAAATTAAACCTCCAACATTATGTATGAATAAAATGATTAACTATAACCCTGGCCTTCTTGGTAAGGAACTCAATAACCCTGAGAAAAATATATATTCCCTTAATCAGCCTACTACAAATATATAAAAAAAAAACTTGTTACCTAAAGTACTATACCAATGCAAGCTGAGAGTTGCATACTGTAGGAAGCTGAGAATTTTATTATACTGTACCGAGATTTGGAAGAATTGGCTACATTTGAAATTTTCTGGTTATTCAAATAATGTATTTGCCCAAGGAAATATGTTATAGTAGACCTATATCACATCAGTTCACTTATTCTAGTCATTCAGAAACAATGGCAGTACCGCGCATCACTACCTTCTTTCTGGGCATGTCGTCATCAAACAATCAAACCAAGTGTTAACAGAGAAGAAATAAATCAGATCCCAAGGGAGGGAAAAATAAAAATACCAATAGCATAAAGGTGAAGGTTAAAAACATTTTTACTCATAGATTGCAGAGGCATGGGATGCTTACCATTTACAAAGAAACTTAAGCACCGCTGAATAATCAGGGCTGAACTTACCTGACAAAAGTTCATTGCAGCTCAACTGATTATGAACCCCAAAACCTGCAAGCATCGGTGAAAGAAAAAACTTGAATCAGTAGAAAGGCTTTGCATCCCAAGAGGCCAAGAGCCCAGGACCCCAACGATGCATCAGTTCTTGAGCGCACGGCCGTACCTTGCACAATAGGGCCTCGGATGGTTCAGTCTGCACTCCTGGAGGCGCAGCATATATACATGGAGATCAGCATCAACATGACCTCAGAGGCTAACGAAGATGCCGACGTCTGTGTTGCTGGGCGACGGAGCGGAGCACCCTAGGCACGACGTCATCGGCAGATGAAGCCAGCAGCACGATGGATCTGATAAAGGGAAGATAAACACCCAAAAGCAGAAGCGGAATCACTCAACTATCCGAAGTCAAACCTACCGATGAAGGCAGTGCCGACGAGGGGCCACTGTTCGCAGCGCCATCCAATCTGACCTAGCTCCAGGACCAGCGCCGTCACCGGCCGGCCGCAGCCCCGCTCGTCACATGACGG
>CM014275.1:11783351-11813120 GCA_004135705.1 Alloteropsis semialata
TCTTCTGCGTTCTATGGGATTCGAACAAGTGAACTCTCAAGGAAATATATGAAATAAAAAAAATTAAAAATTGGTGTGCACACCAGCGGTGAAAATGGGATTGTCACCTGATGTTCGTGTTACAAACCAGCGGTGAAAATGATTTTCAGCGATGATTATTGCTAGAACATATGGTGGAAATGGTGTCAATTTTCACCATCAATTCTAGCTACGAACCATTTTCACCGCCGGCTCCAACATCCATAGTGGCCACCTTTTTGGAGCCAGCGGTGGAAACTTTTCGCTGTTGTTCTCAAGAATCGACGGTAATGGGCTTTTGCGGAAAACCAGTTCTGTAGTAGTGATTGACAATTGTGAATTGCATTTGATGTACTCCCTCTGTTTCTAATTATAAGACATTTTGGCTTTTCTAGATATACTTTTTTTGCTATGTATATAGACATAATACATGTCTAATACATAGCAAAAGTAATGTTAGAAAAGTCAGAACAACTTATAATTTGAAACGAAAGGAGTAGCTCTTTGGAGTTTCTATTACTATCACCCCACCGGGCTTGCGGAGTGAGACAAATTAAAACAAATTAAAGATCAGTGAGTATAACTAACAGGCTGCGTACCCCACCGGCCTACTACTGACCATCATCACCAATTGAAACAGACAATCTGTCATGATCGATCGAATCGCTTTCGATAGCACAACCAAAACCAAGGATATTGACATAATCAATTGTCACGAAAGGCTTCAGAAAAATCATGCATATGCCGCACATACTACATCTGGATTAAAAGAGTTGTTGCCGCCATTGTTGACAGTACATCAATTTGCATTAAGCAACAATAATATCCTCTAGCCCCTTTTTGTATAAAACTTGATTGATTCTATCTACTCTCTTTGTTCTTTTTTTAATTATGTGTTCATTCTGTAGTGCTATGTGTTCACCTTTTTATTTGAAGCACATCATTGCTTTTGTAGACTGGACAGTGGCTACCACAAGATACAACTCTATAAATCAAACTTCTAAAACCCACGTACGTACACCTTTTTGCTGCTAAAGGAAAAAATAACAAATACTATACAAATTACAAAGGAGACAAATTTATTCATTCTTTTCTCATTGTTTGCCGGCCCACACATATTTTCATCCGTTCAAATTTGAAAATGAACTAGCTGATTGTTATATAGATTGCAACTGTCCCTGCAATTGGGTCTCAGATGCCTTCACATCGCGTTGGCGCGAACGAGAACTTCTGGTTGCGCACATCGAACAGCACGTGCATGTTCTGCTGCTGAACGTTGCCGATGATGGACACGCCGAAGTCGTCCGGCGCGCCGCCCACCGCCAGGCACATCAGCCCGGCTCTCGGCTCCTGGAAGTAGCTGTCCCGCGGGAGCACCATCGCGGCGCCGCCGTCGAAGTGCAGCACCAGTGGCGGCGTCCGCACCGCGCTCACGGCCACGCCGCGCGGCAGCGCGAAGCACAGCTCGTAGTCCTCGACGGTCCCGTTAACCACCGGCAGCCTCAGCATCTCCACCACGGCCTTCTTCAGGACCTTGAATGCCTTCTCCGGGAGGTACGCAATGGTGCTGCCGGAGTCGACGATCGTGCCGCCGGTGCCGTCCGGCTTTATGGCAAAACTGGCCGCCGGCACGCGCAGCCGCTTGGTCCCGAGCGAGAGCCCTACCAATGGCACGTAGTAGTAAGCCGTCTCCATTGATGGGTTCGTCAGCAGGGAGGTGGTCTGGATTGGCCCTGTCGTCTTGTACTTCTGCAGGTCAGCCATGGCGCCGAACAGCAGAGGGCTGGTCTTGCGCTCGGCGAAAGGAGTGAGGCAGTAGGAGAACCTCGGTATGGAGAGCTGCGACACCAGGGACATGGTCCCCGGACTGAGGCCCATGAGGCCGGAGGCGCCGACGAGGCTCCCCGCCGAGAGCGCGCCGCAGCCGAAGCCGAGGTGGAGAGAGACCTTCCTGTGCGCGCCGAAGGTGAAGGCGTCGGAGGCGAGGACACCGTCGGCCTCGGCGCTGCCGTACACGTCGTCGTACAGGCACCTGTTCCGGGTGCAGTTCTTGTCGCTGAACTGGCCCTCCTGGCACAGCCTGCTGCTGCAGGGGAGGAAGGCGAAGGAGGAGGACTTGCGCGGGTCGTAGAGCGGCGGCTGGCGGCGCTGCCTCCCCCTTGCCGCGCGGCGGAACAGGTTGCACTGCGTCCAGATGAGGTCGCTGCCGGTGTCGACGATGAGCGTGTGCGGCTGCGGCGGCGTGCCAATGCCCACCGTCAGCGAGTGGCCCTGGTCGCCGAGCGGGGCGAGGGGCACGTCGGCTGGCCATGGGCCTTTGCCGCGGACGCGCGCGAGCCTGGCATTGATCCTCGCCGCCCGGGCCTTGCTCGCGCGGGCGGCGCTTCCAATGATCTCATCGTCGGACAGCGAGCTGCCGGCGTATGGGTGGTTAAGGTCAGCTCGGAAATCGACCGAGCCGCCGCGGGCGGCGGTGAAGACGACGGCGAGGCAGAGAAGCGGGAGGAGGAGATGGTGCGCCATGCCTTGGAAACTAGGACGGGCGGGTCACTGACTCACTGGCCTTGGGCTTTTAGTGAGGTGCTAATCCTCACGGTGGTTGGGTCGTGGCCGTCATCTTGATTCGCATGATGTTGCAAAAAAATTGGTGGATGTCCCGAGTGTAGGTGCCCGGTGCCTTTCGCCGTGGAAAGCGACTGCTTTGTATCAGTGGTTCCTGACGGCCCGTAGCAGCATCTTGGAACCACTAGGCCCTAGTGACCTACTACTACTAGTGAGGATTGTTCGGTTGTCCGGTAAAAATGCGTTGAGGGCAACGATGGAGCATCGGTAAATTTGGACGGTTCAAATTGACGGCACGGCGAGCAGCAGGGGGCGACGGGCAAGTGAATTTTCCTGGCCGTCCACAGCTTTTGAACTAATTTAACTGTTGGAGAAGCCGTTAATATTGTTTGTTGGCACTTGGCAGAGATCCAACGAGGAGTTGAGCCGTTGGACGATCTACAAGTGTGCAGTATTTGGCCTAAAGCCAAGATTTTTCAATTCGGCGCTAATGAAAACCCAGTTCAATAAGGGAGTATCTACTTATATAATAATGTTATAACATTCAAGCAATTGTCACAGATTTCTGAAAATTTTGACATGTCACATAGTATTCATTTTGTAAGTAACTAAAAGTGGGGTAAAAGCTTTTGTTTTCTAATCAAACCCTACTCTAATAAGCGATTAGCAAAAGAACAAAAAAAACATAGTAAAAGGTCAGCAACAATCATTCGGTTTTCACTTTTCAACACAACTCACATATGTTGCCCCTAATATAACATGGAACTATTTGGCACATAACTAATAGGTTGCCCTAGCAGACTAGGGCCCCAAATCATCCTTAGAATGTTTTTGCAAATGTTAAATAAATTATACATTATACTTTTTGAAGAAAGTATTATTGTTACATAAATATTGAGTTGATTTGGTGTATTGTTTATTGTACTAATAATCGCATCTTAGTAAACGCCCGTCAAAATTCAAAAGCTAAAAGAATTACGACCTAAAAAGCTAAAACGTATGGGGACTTATAAAATCTCCCCAAATGAGAAAAGCTAAATTAGATTACATTGTTTCAAAAGGTCTGATATGTAAATGTGACTAAGAATAAACCGTTGAATCGAATGCAAGGGCTGAGCCTATTGATCATAGAAGAAAATGACGCTTCTCTCTTGTTGTCTCATATCACAAGTTTCCTAGATAAGGAACTCAACGACCAGAGACATGACGGTTCTTGTTTAAACATGAAAGATGTCCCCGTATGTTTGTCAAGTAATATTTTTTAACAAGAAAGATGTTCTTGTATGTTTGTCATGTTATATAAATTAATACAATTTTAGTAACCGACTATTGAAAATTCGATATCTTAGAGATTGTCAACAGAACATTTTATCCATGTTGCACCTTTACTTGCAATGTCATATGAGGTAATTGCCCCCAAGTTAGTTACATGTTAAACCTATTTAAGACACTATAAGTTTAGGTCACAAAGTAGCCTGATGCCTGCACTACTTTTTGGACCAATATTCAATAGCAGTTATAAACAGATGGTACAATAATATTTTTTAATCTTTGAAATGATTTATGTAACTCTCATCATCACACATTAAATTTTAATATGTCAGTTCAATTATATTTAATATTTTTTTTGTTTTTGGTAGAATATAAGAATAAGCACCGATAATATTTTCATATTTCATTTAGGCAACCGTCCTTTAAATAAGTGTTTCCCTAGAACTTTACATTGATTTAGTTGTATTCGATAACTCTTGACTTCATATGCAGTGTTACTTCCTTGAAGCCATTGTTATCTCAAACAAGGATGCGGCTTCTCCTACTAAAGCAAGTGACTAAAATAGCCCCGACATGGCTTTGCTTTAGTACTAAAGGTGTAACATTTCTTTTGAACTATATATTGAATGCACATGTTTTTTTTGAAGAAACTGAATGCGCATGTTTTTATCTCAAATATTTGTTTTCATACTAAAGCTGCAACATTGTGTTCTCATCGATTGTCTCCAACAGTCTACCCAAAAGGAGACCCAAACCCAAAATGGGTATCTGATGGTACTGTTTTAGTCTCCAACAGAGGACCTATACCCAAACCCAAAATGGGTTTCTAGAAGAGACACAACCCAAATCTGAGTATCCTCTCTCCTGAAGACCCATTCGCAGCGAGTGTTCTCTTTTGGGTCTTATTATTGGAGAAGACCAAAAATGAGTATAGAACTTTTTGACTATAGCGCTATGCAAATGAGGAATGGGTCTTGTATTTTGGGTCTCTTTGTTGGAGATAGTCTAATGATTGTTCAAGTTTTTCCCTATAGGATGTTGCATATTATATCTAATATTACTATGCATAACTCTCTTATAACTATTTAAGTGTTGCAACGAGGGATCTAAAGGAGTTTGACTCAGTTGATAGGTTAGTGAAGCTCTATAACATCCCTATTTTTAGAATCATTCCAAAATTCACTAAGATTCTGAACCTTTCTATCTTCTTTAAACATTAACTTATTCTTTTTCTACTTGTTAATATTAAAAAATCTTAATTATTTTAATAAAGCTTTGCATACCATCATGTGTGTTGCATTTGTTTGCTCCTGATTTCATTCTTATTCTATAGGATTTCTTTTCAGTTCAAATCCCAACCCTTATACTTTCCACACAAATTTGGAATTCCACCCAACCTTTTCATTTATTCTCTTCCCTAAGTTCTAATCTTTCCAAGACTCTTCTAAATATGAAAACCATTTCGATTTTGGATCATTCAAACTCAAATCCTTCAAAATCTATTCCAAAAGCCCCAAACCCCAGATTGGGCCCACCAAAATTGATGTGCATGGATTTAGAACGCTCCGACGCTAACCAAGGGGATTTTGCAGTTTTTTCTTAAAAATTTTGATGCATGAAAGATGCTAGGACTAGGGATGAAGATTTACCAAAATGATTATGCTTGCACACTAAATTTTCAGCTACACTACATAAATTGGGATTAAGATAACACAACACTACAATCTCAGTGCGATGCAATGGCTACTCTACCGGGTAATATTACAGCTGCAACGACCAGCAGCGAAGTTATTAATTGAAGGTTAATTAACGCAAGATCTCACAAGAAAAGCTATATAATGTCGCACGGAGCATTCACGAACGACAGGAAGCTGTTGGCGACGTCGTAGAGAATGTGCAGGTTCTGCTGCTGGTAGTTACCGATGATGGTGCCGACGCCGGACGGCGCCATCGCCAGGCACAGGTACCCCGTGGTGCTCGCGATCAGCATGTAGTTCTCCGGCGGCAGCGTCATGTTGGCCGGCGGCAGCGTCGTGTTGGCGTTGTCGAAGTGGAACACCAAGTCCGGCACCGTCACGGTCACGTTCGGCGGCGGCGGCCACGGGAAGCACGTGTCCAGGCCTATGTCCGTGTCGTTCATCGCCGGCAGCGGGATGGCCGACAGCAGCCCGTTCCGCACGGCCTCGTAGGCGTCCTGCTGCAGCCACGTGATGGACGTGCCTGAGTCGATGATGACGCCGCCCGTGCCGTCGTCGTTGATGGCGAACGCCAGCGGGTCGATGGGCAGGCGCTTCGTCCCCAGGCTGATGCCCCTGAGCGACAGGAAGTACATGTTGGGCAGCGCCGGGTTCACGACGAACGGCGTGGACTGCACCGGCGAGCCGGAGCTGGTGTTGGTGCTGTTGAGGTTGGCGAACGCGCCGAAGTAGAGCCTGCTCGGCGTCGGCGAGAGGTACGACGTCAGGCAGTAGGAGAACCTGGACGGGCCGAGCTGGCTCACCAGCGACAGCGGCCCGCGGCCGAAGCCGACCATGCCGGAGCTGTTGGCGAGGTCGCCGGCGTTGATGCTGCCGCACCCGAACGCGATGTTGGGCGCCCTGACCTTAGTGGAGTTGCCGGCGCCGAACGTGAACGTCTCGTTGGCGAGGACGCCGGCGGTGGACGCGGTGTCGCCGTAGTAGTACTGGTACACGCACACCCTCTGGAAGCAGGCCGGGTAGGAGAGCTGGCCGCACCGCGCCGACCGGCACGGCAGCGCGCGGTACGTGGCGGACCTCTTGGCGTCGAAGTAGGGCGTGGGCTGGTCGGCGCAGAGCAGGCACGGCGCGCACTGCGTCCAGATGAGGTCGCTGCCGGTGTCCATGATCGCCGTGTAGTAGACCGGCGGCGTGCCGATGGCCAGGTCCACCAGGAACTCGCCGGTGCTGGCCGTCACCAGGATGCGCGCCGCGGTGATCGGGTCCACCACGGGCGCCGTCGCCACGGCGGCGACGGCCTGCAGCGCCGCCACGCGGGCCTTGCTCCGGGCGATGGCGCGGTTGAGGAGCTGCAGCTTGGTGTAGGACGTGCCCGCGTCGACGTGGGTCAGCTTGAGCTGGAAGCCGACGTTGTCGTTGCAATGTGCAGAGGGTAGTGATATGGTTGGCACGAGCAGGATAAGCAAGAGCACAAGCTTTGCCATTTTGGAGCAGCAGTGGCGAATGGCGAGTGCGACACACTCAACTAGTCACTGAGGCTGTGAGCAAGGAGATTCCATGGTCCTCAGCTTATATAAACTATGAATACATGTGGTGTGCAGCACGGCATTAGGGACTCAGCTACTGAAAGTTTTGCAGAATGTAGTGTATGAAATCGTGCTCTGCAGGAAGCTTGGTTTGGGATGTGCCTTCAGATGTCTTGGACAAGGTGTAAATATGGATCAAGGGTTGATTGACCATGGTAATGGCGTAAACTACTCGAGTATAGAGGAGGCTAGTCACAGACTTCAGTGTCAGTGAGTTTTGGACACGGAGCCAGGTGGAAACTTGCGCGGATGCAGGGAGGAACGAGTGTTCAGTAGGAATATTTTTGGTTTTCAGCTCCGGCAGATCAACGCAAGCTCGTCCAGTTTAGAGATCTGTGATGGAAGACATTCAATACCTTATCAAATGGTTATGGGGATCAAACTTCTTGTCCATGTAAGCATCATTATGGTAGCACAAGTTTTTTGTTTGATCAGAGAACTTCGCACAATTTTTTGTTTGATAAAAGAAATTTCCTATGATAGCACAGATTTCTTGTTTGGTCAGAGAAATTTCTGATCTAGCACAGTTTTTTCTCATACTGAATTTCATGTCACCTCAATCCATTTAGAGGAGAAATACTACAAACAGATCAACGTCTAAGACTTCTGCTGCCACTAAGCTTGACCTAACTATTCCGATGTCCCGTTGGAAGCTGGCTATACCATGCTCAGTGCTCCCCTTGGGAGGAGCAACGCATGAGTGATATGCAAGGCAACTCTGCCTGCGTATCGAGGTACCAAAGCATGCCGGTTTGAAGGGATCCGAAGTGTAAGAACAAAGTTTACTCCCATTGGGAGTAATATACTACCAAGTCAGCATAGCGTCCTCCAAAGTGCTATATGCATGCCTCCTGCTGCAGTCCTGCAGGCTGCAGCTACTTCTCATTCCTTTTAGGTAAAGGAAAGCAGAGAAAACAAGAGATTGCAAGTTCAATTGATGAAATGGTGGTGAGAGGTGACTCTAGTACTGTACTTACTCTATCCTTTTCAAATTATAGTCCATTGTTGTTTTTTCAATCCACATTTGACTATTCGTCTTATTCAAAATATTTACATCAATATCATTTATTTTGTAAATACCTATTTTATTATCAAAGGTACTTTATGTACGACTCACATTTCTATATATTTGCACTAATTTTTTGAATAAGGCAAACGATCAAAATTATATTTTAAAAGTCAACAGTGAACTATAATTTAGAACGGAGGAAGTATTATACAAGCCGGAAATTTTCTAGTAGGTGCTACATCGGGTACTGAGGTAATAATACACACGTAGCTATGAAATTATTAGGAGGAAGCTCCATTCCAAGTTTTGGAGAGTACAAGTGTATAACATTGGCAGAGTCTAGCCAACAGCTCCGACTCCGATCCGTCGTTGGCCGTCGGGGGCTGCGCTCTGTGGCTACTGGCTAGAGGGCGCTAGTACGCTACCCTGGCAGCAGTGGCGAGTCTAGAGATTGAGAGGGAGGCTCAACTTGTTCTTCTTCTTCCTCTCTAACCTCTTTCTCTTCTTCTTTCTTCATATTTTCTTCTTCCTCTCTTTAACTATGGATAAAAGTTGTTGGGCGGGCTTTAGGGAGAGGGAAAGGGGGGTGAGGATTCCATGGAGTTTACGGGGGTAGGGGGAGGGGCTTCCACGGTCCCACCCCCTCTGCCCCCTAGATCCGCCCCTGCTTGGCAGCAAGACGGAGACCGCTACGCCGACAACACCTGGTCGAACTGTTTTTCTAGCTTGCACACTAGAACGCCAAAATGCTCACTTGAAGGCTAGTTCAGTGTTGCTAGTCAAAGCCTTAGAGGAGGGTCAAGGGTGGCTTGGTTTCTGTCTATGAGCGTCCGTGACATGGCACTATATATATTAAGTAAACATAGATGGTTTAAAAACTAGCAAATTAACCTTGTAAAATCCATTTAGATCACGTCACGTATGACAAAACTCGTATGTGATCTATACAAAAGATAGACCGGTAAAGACAAAAAAAAAGGCAATGATCAATGAAAAACAAACATGGATCATGAAATGTTTGGTTCTTCTAGACGTGGTTCGTTATTGCCGCAACCATGGGTAGCCCTCATCATTGTTGTGTATAACTTCCTCATTCCAAGCCAACATACTCTCTGTATAACTTGTCCGGCGCACACTCCACCATCTATTACCAGAAGTACATCGGTCGTGTATAAAAACTTCTCTTCAGAGCAGCCTTGATCGCCGTAGCTTTTCTCAATTGTCCACGTATATACAAATAGTAACACCGGACCATTCACCATATTGATCTTCCTCAACATTGGTGCATGTCGTACCTTTCTCAAATGTCCGCCATTTTACACTAGATCGTCCGCTGTATAGAAACTTGCACTGCCAGAGCTAACCCTATAAGCCGCAGCTTCTGGAGATATTCCTCCACTGAGAATATTCTCTCACTGGATTATCCGACGTGTAAAAACTTTGTGGGCTCCATCCAACTTAAACAACTCAAGTCTTTTCTTTGATTTTTTTTTACGTATCTTCTGGATTGGCATATGCAGTCTAGATGTTGCGAGAGCGATAGTCAACCGAGGAAGAAACCTAAGATTGTGAGCTAGCTTGTTGGCATCGGATCCGCGTCAACAAAAGGAGAGATCATGAATCACGCTGTATGGTTGAGATGGCAGAACCAGAAGGCGAGCTGGCGACAAGAGCGCGCGAAGGGAGAGCCCAGTGGGCCGCATATGTGCCCATTAAAAATTCGTGGCAATAGGCCTAATCCGGGTTATGTGCCCAGGTTCGCCATTGCAAATTGTCCGGTTCCAGAAATTCGTGCCAATAGGCCTAATCCGGGTTATGTCATACTTCGTAGTTGTTAATCTATTATCTTAATACAACAGTGTTAAAAGAAGCCACCACGTTCGCCGAGAGGGCCTAGAAATTCTCACGTTAATCCAAAAAAGAGAAAAATATGCACCGTCGGATTTTATGTAAATCTAAGGGTCTACAAATTCCCACATTAATCCAAAAAAGAGAAGAATATGCACTGTCAGATTTTATGTAAATCTAAGGGTGTACAAATTCTCATATTAGTTTGAAAAAGAGAAATTTTTTTACTTCTATTTGATTGGTCGCAGAAGATTGACTCTTATCTGATTCAGACAGAAAAGAGTTGTTTAATATCTCCTATCATATTTGGACTCCAACTTCATTTATTTACTATATGTAGGTCTACAAATTTCTATATTATTTTGAAAAAGAGAAAAAAACACTTTTATTTGTTTGGACGCAAAAATTGACTCCCATCTGACGGACAGAAAATAATTGATTAATATCTATACGTGAACTCCAACTCTATTTGTTCAGACTATGATCTACAATTTATAGCACACGGTTTCTCAGAGAAATAACTCTACAATGATGATATACGGACACATCCATGCGACCGCCGCGGGGTTCTCCCACGTCGTGTGGGAGGTTTCACGAAGATCTGATCCCCTTGGCGGCTCCAGAGATGGGTTGTTCTTTCTCTCTAGGAGGAAAAAAACGACGCCTCCTAAACAAGTCGAGAGCCCATGTGGCCAACGGATAAAATTGACTCCTATGATCGATGGAAAATATTTGATTCATATGTCCTATTATGCTCGGACTCCACTTCCATTTTTTAAATGCGTACTGTAATATTATATCTGTTGTCGCAATAGGATTCCAGCTCTTTTCTTAATGCGTAATGTAATAATACATATCTGTCCATCTATCTATCTATTATCTTAATACAATAGTACTGTTAAAAGAAGCCACCACGTTATCTAGAGGGCCTAAAAATTTTCACGTTAATCAAGAAAGAAAATATGCACCGTTGAATTTAATGTATATATAACGGTGTACCTTACCCCTAAAAGAGACCTAGAAATTCTCATTAATCCAAAAAGGAAAAAATATGCACCATTGGATTTAATGTATATCTAACAGTCTATCTTACCCCTAAAAATTAGAAGCCACAACGTTCGCCGAGAGGACCTAGAAATTCCCACGTTAATAAAAAAAGAATATGCACCGTTGGATTTAATGTATATCTAACGGTCTACCTTACCCCTAGAAACTCCCACGTTAATCCAAAAAAGAAAAGAATATGCACAGTTGGATTTAATGTATATCTAACGGTCTACCTTACCCCTAGAAATTCCCACATTAATCAAAAAAGAAAAGAATGTGTACTGTTGGATTTAATGTATATCTAACGTTCTACCTTACTCTAAAAGTGAGAAACCACCACGTTCGCCGAGAGGGCCTAGAAATTCTCACGTTAATCGAAAAAGAAAAGAATATAAACCGTTGAATTTAATGTATATCTAACAGTCTATCTTACCCATAAAAGTTCTAATAAAAATGATTAGTAATAGCCAATTTTGGCAAAAAAAGAAAAGAATATACACCATTGCATTTAATGTATATATAACAGTCTACCTTACCCCTAAAAGTTTTAATAAAAAATGATTAATAATAGCAAATTTTGAAATAAAAAAAGCAAATTAGCTACAAGTATTCACGTCGAATGAGGTTATAACTCTAAATTAAGATGCAAATAAAATATCGATCTGACTTTTATTTTTTTAACTTTCGGTGAATCCAATTAACAGTCCTACAAGATAAACACAAAACTATCACAAGTGGTGCGGACGATGTGACCACCAAAGGTTTCCTATGTGCCAAGTAATGGCCGTGCCGCCCTTGCGACGGAGCAGCATATATAGTTGTCGATGGAGCCAAAACGTTGGTAAAAGTTGGCGACTTTCCACGACTCATACACAAATTTTTTGCGGGAACATCTCAGAGAAACAGAGGATACACCGATTTTCATGCCTGAATTTGCAGCTATTCAAGCAGTGATGTGTGTTATACTCTGGCTAGCGGTGGGCAGGCAACACACCAGTTGTGAAAATTGAGCAATGATGTGGCTGAAGGCTGAAGCCGTGTCTGCATGCAGAATTGCATGCGTGCGGCTGATGACCAGCTGAAGTGCTGTATATATATTAGCCACGCCATGCGCATATGGCTAGCTGAAATATAGAAACGATCGATGACGATGACAGTGTGTAGATCAATTTTGAACCAGATTAAGGAGGACACAGAAACTATATGCACGTATGAGTTGCATTATTTTGGAACTGTGTGATTCAGCAGGTTAGGTGCTCTGCCATATGGACAAATAGATGGAATCAAAAGATGCTACCCTTAGCGAGATGATGCTGCAAAGGAACAAATTCATGAAATTGACGTGTTTTTACACACACGCACATGCATGCTGATGTATCTGATCTCTAGACCCTTTATTGGATGATCCCATATTGTAACTAAATAGATGGGATAATCTCCAGGAGACGCATACAAAGAAAAAAGACAGGATGACTAATTCATTAGAGTCGGGTTATAATGATTTTTTTTGAAACACCACTAAAGCACAGATGCTCATACACATATGCACACTCACCCCTATGAATACATGTACGTAAATCCTACCCTTATGAGCACCTCCGAAAGATTTAGTCTGCTGTTCCGATCTTGAGATTGACGAAGTCACCACAGATGTCTAGCTGTGCGACACCTGTGCCGAGTTAGGAACTCGAACCCGGTGAACAGATTTCATCACAAAGAACCTAAGTAACTAAGCTACGCCTAATTCACGGTATAAAGATTTTTTTAGTACAAATAGTATCCCACCAAATTTATTAACAAAGAAATTTGGCCAGCCACGATTTGTAGCAAACGTAGGTAACCTTAGATTTATGAATCCAAAAACAAAAAAATATACACGATTTATCGGTCTATGTTATTCTAAAAAAGTGCTTATTAAAACAATTAATACTAGCTAATTTTAGAATAACAAGTCAGTAAATTAGCACCAAAGTATCCACATCAAATATGAACTAAATAGTTAAATTTGAAATAAAAAATAAAATTATCACTTGACCAAAGAGTACATATTAAATACGATTAGTAAATTGATAAATTAAAAATTTAAAAATTAGCAATTAACTCAAGAGTCTATATCAAACACAATAAATACATAGCTAAATTTAGAATAAAAATAAAAAAAATTAATAGTTGTTTTGTGTATGAATTTGGAAGCAATATATAGCTAAATAAAAAGTATGTGCCAAATACAATTGACAAAGAACTAAATGGATATAACCTAATTAAACATAACATTATATATCTTTTTATTAGTATAGTAATTAAAAAAATATTATGTATAGTTTTATTAGCATAAATTAAATACAATTACTAAAGAATTAGATGGATACAAATAAAGCTTAATTTTGACATAGGACCTAAAATTACCATGCTAATAAAAAATAATATAAAATATTGATTTTATAAGATAATATTAATCATTTAAATTATTTCAATGAGTTTGTTAAATTTGATTAACAAGGGATGATTAGTAGTATTATATATGAATCTGGAAGAAGATAGAAAATTAAAATTACGTGCAAAACACAAACAAATATAATACAAGAACAAAATGAAAAATGGTATTTTATTTTATTTATTTTTAAAAAATCAAAAGGGGCTACAGATTCATGTCATAGCCACTACATGATTCCATTAGAATTAGGTAGTCATGGCCGAGTATCATCCTAACGTGGCAGCCAAGGCATGGTGATAAACTACTAGCAAAAATGAGAAGTAGAAATATGGTGATGTCTTGCTATGTAGTATTGTGATTAGTAGACCAATGAGATCTGAAAAATTTAGGACAAAATGAATGATAAATGATGCAATTACGTGTAGAGTTCTAACAAGATCTAGAACAAAGCAACATGGAATTCGAGACATGACATGCACATCCATCCATAGCAAGTCGAAGGTTGTGTTCAAAAAGAGGAAAGAACATGCATGGTAAAATGTTAAGCGTCAGAAATACATCTTTAATGATCGTGGCATAGCGGGTAAAATCCCTTGGGAGCAGAAGCAAGTGATAGAGGATGAGTTCAAAGAAGAAGGCTATACCATGCCAACTGCAATAATGAATGTATAAACAATTTACTATGGAAGCATGCATAGAATAAAAATCGTGAGAAAAACATAGATGGTATCTTAGTTTGATCCATCTAGAAAAATAAATAAATGACACCATTAGAAACAAACTATATGAATTTGTTTTTAAAATTTGAACAAAATGTTTAACTTCTGATAGAAGACAAACGTGAAAGACGAGGACTTACATCCTTCAAATATAAGTGATTTGAGTAACTAACAGAGTAGAAGGAAGATAAAAAAAAAGAAGATGTGATGGAGACAGGGACATAACCAAATGAAGAGACCGCACATAGTGCGGGCCGATGACTAAACAAGCATCATGGGGCTATAGCAATTGGATATTGAGGGAGAAAAATAAAAATAAATGGTAATGGTAAGCTTTGAGCCAATAACCTAGATCTCACACTCAAACTCAAAATTAAACTAAACTAAAAATTAAATGGTAATGGTATGCATCTATTGCCCATTAAGGTTTCAAATGCAAACTCAAAGTTAAATTCTAACTATTACCGAAAATGATATGCATTGAGCCAATAATCTATATCCCATGTAAACATAAAAATATAATTTATCAACATTAGTACAACTCTCAACCAAAAATGTGCATCGCCGGTTACATATTTTAAAAATATAGTCATGTTAAAAATACATAATATTTACATTAAAAACAAAAAAATCTATATAAGTTATTTTCTTCTCACATGAACTCATGTCCCAAACAAACTATGATATATTACTCTGGGTTTATAGGACAAAATAATTACAATGAACGACTAAATAAAATTATTTTTATCTATTAATTTGAACTCAAAATCCGTTTGTTAATAAAATAAACACTAGCTTCCCGCGCTATTTGCGCGGGCCCCCTTGCCAGTTCCATTGACGTCGCTGTTATATTTTACTTCTCGGGGTAGAATATTCTCTTAATGTCAGGGTATTTATATAAAGTTTGGACAACAATAAGATAATACAATAATACATGGATTCATAACATGTGTACGCTGCATCCTGCATAAGGCGGTATATTATGTATATTTTTTCCGTGCAACATATGAATAAATCATGTCGTGAGTGAGGGTCTGTTTGATGCACAACCAAAACGTGCCCTGTGCAAGTCTTGCCGTGCTGCATGTCTGGCGGACAAATCGTCCACCACACTTTTTTTTTTTTGAGATCAATCGTCCACCACACTTTTTGCGAGCTTCGGCGAGAAAACCAACGGAGAAAGTGTTTCGCGAGTTCGGCGTGCCAAGCGTAGCTAGAATGAAAACTGTAGGGACATTTTCCGTCCGTCCGTCCGTCCGACCGAGAGGGCTTAGACACTAAATGAATAGTCAAATATCCGGATTCGGAGATTCAATATTCAATTGGTATCCGAATCCGAGTACCTAAAGTTGAATATTTCTTATAGATACGTAACATATATCAATATCCGCTCCATATCCGATACATTTTACACTATCCGTATCTGAATCCGATCCGAGAAAAAAATAAATATCTGTATTCGTATCCGTGCATATCCGTTCGTATCCGATCCGTTTTCATCTCTGAGCGTAGCTTAGTTGGTTATGTTCCTTGTGGTGGAACCTGTCCATTCGGGTTTGAGTCTCCGACTCGCCATGGGTGTCGCATTTTTCTGGATTTATTACAGGATTTAACCGGCACTTTTCTTTCAGTGGTAGGCGTTTGTACTGGTCTTTCGAAAAAAAAATATACATGCGTGATCCAAACAGTGGCCGGCCTAAGTCAAGGAGCGCGCCGCAGCGCGGTCACCATGCAAACGGACTCTTAAAGCACTTCAATATGAAGTTTCTATGCTTATACACAGCTCTATTATTTTAGACTGGAACGAAGTGAGGCTTAGGGGATATCTAGTAGTTACCAACTCAGGTAGTTAAAAGTTAAAAGGTGTCAATATCAACAATTATTTGTTCTACTTGCGTATTGGAGAGAAGTTTTTTTTTCTTTATCTTTTGCGGGGATATCATCTTAAGAATTTGATGCTGTTTTGATGCGCGGAGCCATGTGCCATAAGAAGATGCTATGTCAACTGTAACAAGAGCCGAATCAGATTGTTGCGAAAGATCATTACTATGTGCTAAACCCTAGCAGAGGATTTCGAGGAATTTGCAAAGTCAGAGGATAAGTATGTCACGTAGTACCCTAAGATTGATGTTGATGTGGTCGATAAGAACTTGTAGTACCTTCAATTCGGCTCTTGTTACAATTGACAAAGTTCACGGAAACTGAAACTTCAAATATCTATATACTTAGAGCATCTCCAACAGCATACCTAAACAGGATACCTATACCTAAAAGCTGATAGAATACCTAAAAACCAACAAAAATTTGCTCCAACAGCATACCTATATGGATACCTATACCTAAAATTTTTAGGTCTCAACCTAAATTTCTCTCTTCTGAACCAAAATATAGCAATCCAAAGGGTGGATACCTATTTCTCTCCTGAGAGGAGAATGGACAAGGAAGGAGAGGGGCACTGACAGGCGGGTCCCATTCGTCAGTGTCTTGTATCTAGAAAATAGGTCTCCAGTTTTAGATATGCTGTTGGAGAGAGCAAGTTTTATATACCTAAATTTTTCTCTCTCTTGTACCTAAAGCAAATTTTAGGTCTCCAATTTTAGATATGCTGTTGGAGATGCTCTTAGAGGTGGTGGAATCCACGGCCGTACGGCGCTCCGACGCCTCCTCCTCCAATAGAAAGTTGACATGTCACGCCTAGCCAATGAGCGATCGACACGTCGTCAGTGGCCTGCTTTGTTTGATCGGAGCTCATGGGCTGGCTGTTTTCTCCTCATTTGGGCCAGCCGTGGGCCATCTGCGCGCATGCACGACGCACGGCGGCATGGGCCTGAACCTATCACTGCCAGGCGCAGCAGGGGCGCGCAGCCCTACCTAGTACATACAAGGAAGAAGAAAAAGACGCGAAGTGCCTGAGGTAACTTCTCGATTAGTTTGGGGTGATCAACCAAGGTGGATACAGTTTGAGCGATCAGACGACTCAGGTCACAAACAATGGTAGGACTATGTTAATATATGGTTACATCCAGAAGAGATCGCTCCCAAAACTTAATTAGCATGATGGAAAATATGTTGTTGATATTTGCCTTCACACGCAGTCATCAGAGAGCTCACTTCACAAAAATATCATCTAGTCAATCGCTTTCGGGGTCAATGCATAAACTAAAACGATACATGGATAATGTTCTGGATATGCTTATTTGGAAAGAACGATACAGTCGTACCGACATTGTTGATCCCAGCATTCTTAGATCGCATCAAGGCGGCACAAAATGGCATCGTTCAGGTGCTGAGGATGACATCGTGAACAAAACGTTAGCAACATTCTTGCATTCTCCCTCGGTCAGATTTAAAAGGTGGCAATAAAACTTTTTATTGTTGCGTCAGCGCTTTCTATATACATGGATACAGTCAATTGTGGATAAATCCCCTCAACAATTCTTAAGGTCTGTTTGGTAGAGCTCTATGTGATTCTAATTCTCTATGGGAGCTCTGATTCCTCGAGAGAAATGATTCTGTAGCTGAAAGTGATTCTCTTTGATTCTCTGGCAAAAACTCTCAAAATCAGGATTGAAAATCACTTCAATGAATCAGGAGAAGCTACTTTTTCAGCTCCCGGTCCTTTAGTTCATTTTAGAGAATTGCTTCACAAAATCAGTAGAGAATCACTTCTCTTTAGAAAACTGTTTGGCAGAACCCTCACCGGATTCGGGCATTCGGCCGAGAATCAGATTTGGGAGCTCTGCCAAACGAGCCTTACTTGAACGAGTCAAACAGATAAATAACTGGCAATCACTCTTATTAATAATAATGGATGTAAAATAAAGATGGGAATTACACCAGGTCAGTTTTGGTTTGCTAGCTGGAGTCTATATGTAAAAATGTAGCAATTAATTAAATATACCTAACTTTTAAGTTGTTGAAGCTCTATATTTTGACTACCCAAAAAAAATCAATATCAATGGGATATTGTCAAAAATGGTTTTCAAAATTTGTCTAAATAATAAATAGATTGCATATTGTTTTTATGGCTGACTTCCGTCTATGATAATATATCAAAACCCCATTATTATACATCACAAATGATTTTTTATGTACAATACATTAGAGATGGATCTATTTTTTTTGTGTGTAAGAACCACTTTACACACAGTGTGTGTGCTGGGGATCAAGAAAAAGTTAATCTCTTGCTCAAAAAAAAATCTCCGCACGATTTTCTCAAAAAGGATTTTCGCGAAAACGGTCGATCTAAGATATCGATACGATTTTAACTTCGGGTAGCAATCCTATATGAGTTACCAAGATAACCTTCAGATGATTTCGTTACCTTCGCACAGGATAACAGAACATTCCTGTCGCATGTTTCATCCTTATTCGCAGGAGATAAAGAATGAGGATCACAAGGGACGCCAAGGAGATGTTGCTGATCGAGAAAAGGTGCACTGTGCACAGTTGAAGATTCGGCGGTATAGAAGTCATCGTAGATGCCTAACCTTCGGGGCCAGCGCTTGACCTCCAGGCTCCAGGGCCTCCATCTCAAGGAACATTGATTATTAGTTAGTCTATAATTAAGCAGTAAGATAAGAACCAAGTATCCTTAAACAAGGAGAGTTGGAATATTTTATCAAGAATCAAAGACTTGACACACTAGGTCCCAAAATTACAACTTCAGTCTAGAATTCAGACTAACAAATCGAGTCTCATTCAGCTATATACTCCAGCAGCTTGACCGTGCAAAGTATATCACGGAGGACATGACTAGAGAAGTAAATGCTTCACATGACTTCGGATCACGGTAGAGCAAAGTACTACCGTAAGGAAAATGGCCATACGTGCCATGTGATTTTGGTGTGAATGACAGCATAGTCATCGGGACTAACAAGTTTGTTAAGTGATTTACATAGAAAATTACGTCCCAAGAATGATTTTCAAAGCATAGCCAAAAACCAGAGAGTCTTATTTTGGGAGTATTCATGACATGGTATTGGCATATTAAATCATGGAAAGGGCTTGAGCTGATTGAATACGATAAGCCTGCAGAGTTTGTACACGGCGTATTAAACGTCGACCCACGGCATACAAACAAGAAGCATACGATGTGTAGAGATGAATCAACTAGAACAAGAAGATTCTACACGGTGTATGATACGGCGATACACGACGTACAAGTTCAAAAACTTACGGCGTATGAAGAAATCAGAAGAAAGGCATCGGCGTATGATCCGGTGTTACTGTGTGCATGAAGGGCGGATGATACGACGTTCAAGGCATGGGCAAGTTCAAGTTAGGGTCTGCAATACCCTACACGGTGTATTATACACCGACCATCGGCAGACTAATGGCGTACAAATTACACAGGGACGATGTCAAGAGGTGATGGAGAAAAAGGCATGGTGTGTGAAACGCCGATCATCGGCATGTAAGGTTAGGAAGCATAAGGCGTGTGCAAAGAGCCGTTGGAAAAGGAATCCGACCGTTGGAAAAAGCACACGGCGTATTATCCGCCAATGGAGGTGAAGTGCACAGCGGAACATATGGCGTTCATGATTTCTGTGCAGCTTTTGAGCAATGGCTAGTTGAGCCCCTTGGGCTATATATACCACCTCTATTCGGCCATTCTGAGTTGCTGGAGTCCAAAGAAGTTCATCTACACCCACAAGACATCCAAGCCACCATTTGTGCTACATTCATCATCTTTAGTGAGTGAGAGAGTTAGGATAGGCTAGGGATGAAAGTGGAGCAGATAATTTCCGCATCGGATCCGATCCGAATCCGATTTTTGCAAATATGGGGAAGGATTTTTGGTATCCGTGCGGATATGGATAATCCGAATCCGATTGTGTGTGGATGTGGAGTAGGATATGGTTTTAGATAAATCCGATGGATATGGATTATCCGATAATTGAACGCGGATTATCCGAACCTTATAATAGGATATCCGACTATTCTAGCAAACCCAAATGGTCATTCATAAACCTCAATCAATAAGACACCTACATAATTTAGTTTTATGTCGCTCCCTACTCATAACTTTGAAATCAGACCTTGTAGTAGTTTTTGTTCGTCATCAAGTGTGGAGTCTTAGTGTCAACTCTGAAGAGAACTTCAGCGGTGATTTGCAAACACTGTTGTGATTTGTGAACTATAAAGTTGAGTATTTTTCGTGTTACGTTGCTACCTAATGGTTTTGGTTGAGGAACTATTGATCACAATAATAATCTACACATGAGCATATATTATCCGACTATATTAATCCGTATCCGCTCCGACACCGCTCTGACTCCGCACTATTTTCGATATCCTCAAAAATCCGCATCCATATCCGTATCCGTGTAATATCCGCTCCGCTCCATATCTGACAAAAAAATATGGATGAGGATATGGAAAAGGTATTATCCGATCCGATCTGATCCGCTTTCATCCCTAGGATAGGCCTAATGAGAGAGTTGGCAAGGCATTGAGCCTTGTGCATGGTTCTAGAGTGAACCAACACTTGTAATCTCGATGTGCCGGCCTCTTGGAGTCTTGGTGACTCTCCGGCAAGTCTTCGACCATCTGGCTTGGTGTAGAGCGGTGACGACGACGTTGTGCGGGGGAAGAGGAGTCCCCATCATTGGTGGAGAAGCTCCGTAGTGAAGGCAGCGTCAAGATCTCCGGAAGAGTAGGTTGATAAGAGTAAGGTCTTAGTGACTTGCTCATCATCCCTCTTGGGGAGCCTTTGTGGCGAGCTCAAGGCCTTGACCGGGAACAAAACTTGGCGACCGGGAACACATCCTTTGTGGAGCTCCAACGTGGAGTAGGCATTAACCGAACCATGGGATAAATCTTCGTGTCAAGTTTACATTCTTCTAACCCTCTTTGAGCTTCCGCATTTCATACTTGCAACTTGTGTGCCTTTACCTTTTCTAGAGTAGTATCTTGATAGGATTGGCTCTAGGTTGCAAGACTCTTTTGAGTGAGTGCAAACACTAGAAAAAACCTTAGTTGCACATCTAGATAGTTTGTCTTAGTTTTATTTTGTGCAATTAGAGGCAAGTCATAGGTTAAGTTTTTAGAAAGCCTAATTCACTCCCTCCCCTTCTTGGGCTATCATGAGCATCGATTACTTTCAACTACGTGTTTGGAACTAGCTAGTTGAGACTCTGGTACAGCTCAAGTTCAGTTGACGAGTTTGGGAAGCAACACATATGAGATATCTGAGATTTTTTTTTAGAAAATGGAATTACATTCCGGCTTCTGCAGTAACGCACACAGCCTTCCGGCCTCTGCATGACTGCACACAGCCTTGTTTATTACAAACATCTAAGAAAATATCTTAAAAAACTTTAGTACATGAATATCAGTACTAAAGACCGTCTAGTCCAAAATCTATTGAGGTCACTTGTAGCCATAATGAACGCCGATCACCTATCTCCAGTCATCGTTGAGTATGGAATGAGACATACAACATCTTCTCGTCGCTCCCCAGCGGTCTTCTCCAACTAGAGTAATTATTCCAAAGTCATCAACATCGTTGATCGTGGAGGTATTACAACAATGGAAGAGACACAAAGTTATGTGTTATCAGAATGTTAAAAGAATCTTCCAAACAGGTATGCAAGACTACATGCGGTCACTTCACTGAAGACCTAAGCAACACGACAGCCTAAAAGAAACTGTTCTGACACAAGAAGCATATTGTTCAGATTCTGTCACAAAGATATCTTTGGATTCTCATCTGTAGTCTGTTTTGTCCAATGTTTCCTCGTGTTTCTTGCAAGTGCCTCACACGCAAAAACCTCCGAATAGTGTTGCTTTTGTCCATCTCAGAATATCATTAGCCCCAAGCCTCTGCCTGTTCATGAAAGGAAAGTGTGGATCATGTGTTTCATTATTGTCTGCTGAACAAATGTGACAAAAAAGAAGGGCATAAGACGGTGCGTACATTGAATAATCATAATAAGTGACAGGACGTGTATATAGCTTCATGATATTTGAATATCACGTTGTATATGTCAAAGCTTTATTAATCTGAATTTATAGATTATATTATCTACTAAACCTATTTTTGTTATGGAGCCAAAAACCAGAAAAGGTATACCACAATTTTCTCGGTGCTTTGATTCAACTCAATACGAGGCGTGTAACAATTTGAGGGAATATACCAAGAAAATGTGACTAAAACTATAGTATTTTGCAATCATATCGTATGTCAAACCTAACTGGAAAACCATGTATCATTGTGGGTTACCAATTGCACGCTACTGATTGCAATGGATATCAGTCAAGGAAGGTCCCAACAGTCCCATGGTGACAAAAACAATTTTCTCCAACCGATAGTACAGCATTAAGGATCAATCATTACTCAATCATGTTTTCATTTTCTGTTGAGCAAACATGACAAAAAGGTGGGGCCGATCGATGGTGATATGCATACCTTCGAAGTATCTTCCTGAGTTTTACTATATAGTCATAGTGAAGCAGATTACATAGGCTTAATCGAAAATAAAAGTGAGTAGCAAAACATATAGCTCCATTATTTTGAAATCTCACGTTGTATTTGTCAAAGTTTCATTGAGAATGACATGAATATTTTTGTCATGGAATCCTAAAACCAGAAAAGGAGGTTAATTTTCTCATTACTTTGATTCCACTTTTCAAATAATAAAACATGTATAAAATTGTAATTTTAATTATTATTTTTTTTGCAGTTTTACTGCCTTCATACCTACTCCCTCTGTCCTGGAATAAAGGGCATTCTGGGGTTCAAATTTTGTCCTCAAATAAAAGGAGCGTCAACACGGACCGAGTTTTTTTTTTGTCTCGGGCCTTGATCATTTATGCTCCATTTTGGTCTATTTTCCTGAAAAATGCACATCACTATATTTTCATGCCAATGTTAAAAATAAACTCGGGCAAAACGTGTCGTTAAGGAGCGTCAACACAAACCAAAGTACTTGCAGCACACATACACACACAAAAAACAACTAGCATTTCCTTCGACATTATATAGCAATCTCATTTCCAAATCTCAATAGAACTTAAAAGAGCTTTCAGCTCATGACGTTACCTTCTTTTTTCTCCAACATGATGCAGTTGCTCTCTATCCCTTTATCTCTCGGCTGCTTCTACTCTTTCCTTGCTTTATCTCTATCCTGCTGCCACATTCTCCTTGCCTCCTTTTATGTGCTCCCTCAAGAAATTAATGGAGCTCTACCAAAACCAAAAAAAAAAACACCTGAATCCATCTCTCTACACAATTGCAAACCATCAAACATCAAATCCCATACCAGCTAATAGATCCAACAAATAAATACATTTGACAGGGGCAAGAGAAGAACATGATCCAAATCATTTCACATTTGGAGACCTCATGCTAATATGTCCCGCTATTTAAAACACTGCATGTAACGGGAGGGATGAACATGGCGCATCGTCAGCATTCAGCGATTTGCAGAAGTCAAGGCGAGATCAGAGAACTATGAAGTTCTACTTCTCTAGTCCTAGATGTACAGAGTACAGACCCTAAGTAAGCTTTAAACTGACATTGAACTTAAAAAAATGCTAGGTATGCGTTACTTTTATCTTAGAGCCAATTCCTCTAAGAAGTTTAAAATCAAAACCTCCCCTTCCTGTTTTACAAATTTTAGGCCGACATGAATAAGCTGCTCGGTGTGAAGAGTAGTACTGTTAGAATAAGACATGTACGTCTTCACGTACGTCTGGGCAATGGGCATATGAGCAGCCTATATGCGAGACAGGTATGGCATCTTAAAATAAAATAATCGTCTTTTCGTTTCTTGATAAGAAATTGATTTTTCCAAGGGCCCAGCACGTCAGTCCTCTGCCTCGGCACGGCAGTGTACATATATATGCAACCCGTACGGGCCTTCTCTTGGCACCAGTCCTCCTCACCATCACTAGCTCATCAACAGAAAGCATCGTGACCATGGCCGCTTCAGTTGAACCGAGGCAGCTCTCCCGCCTTGAGCTGAGCTCCGCGCCGATGCAGGCTTTCATGAACGCCGCCAGGACTAACCCTCCTATGCCTAGCCACACCCCGCGCCGCGCTGACCGTGGCTTCACCGCCGTCGTGTCGTCGCACGCGTGGGACGACGACGACGACGACGATGAACAAGACTGGCGCGAGCTGTACGCCTCGCACCTGCAGCTCGAGGTGGAGCCCGCCGTGCACGACCAGCGCGACGCGGGCACCGCGGACGCGTGGATCAAGCGCAACCCGTCCCTGATCCGGCTCACCGGCAAGCACCCGCTCAACTGCGAGCCGCCGCTGGCGCGCCTCATGCGCCACGGCTTCATCACCCCGGCGCCGATCCACTACGTGCGCAACCACGGGCCCGTGCCGCGGGCGGACTGGGCGGCGTGGACCGTCGAGGTGACGGGCCTCGTCAGGCGGCCGGCGCGGTTCACCATGGAGCAGCTCGTCCGCGGCTTCCCCGCCGTGGAGCTCCCCGTGACGCTCGTCTGCTCCAGCAACCGGCGCAAGGAGCAGAACATGGTGCGGCAGACGGTGGGCTTCAACTGGGGCCCCGCCGCCGTGTCCACCTCCGTGTGGCGCGGCGCGCGCCTCCGCGACGTGCTGCGCCGGTGCGGCGTCGTGCCCCGGGGGGCCGGCGCGCTCAACGTGTGCTTCGAGGGCGCCGACGACCTCCCCGGCGGCCGCGGCACCACGTACGGCACCAGCATCCGGCGCGAGTGGGCCTTGGACCCGGCGATGGACGTCATGCTCGCCTACATGCAGAACGGCGAGCCGCTGCTGCCGGACCACGGCTTCCCGGTGCGCGTCATCGTCCCCGGCTGCACCGCCGGCCGCATGGTCAAGTGGCTCCGCCGCATCGTCGTCACCACGGCGGAGTCCGACAACTACTACCATTACCGGGACAACCGCTTCCTGCCGTCCCACGTTGACGCCGAGCTCGCCGACAAGGAAGGTGAGAATGAATCTTGTTGTACAAGGATTACACGGATTCTTCGATAGATCTTTCGCTTGATTGAATGGATCTGAACTCGAAGGATGGTGGTACAAACCGGAGTACGTCATCAACGAGCTGAACATCAACTCGGTGATCACGACGCCGGGGCACGACGAGATCCTGCCCGTCAACGCCATCGCCACGCAGGGAGCCTACAACATGAAGGGATACGCCTACTCCGGTGAGTCGTGCGATAGATCTCCGGCGGCTACAGGAATGATCGTCCTTTATTTTCTTCCGCCGACATTCGACACTGCAGTTCCATTTTACAATTCCTGCTGCAGCTTTTTGTTCTTAGTTGCATGCATGTTAGAATATACTCATGAGTCATGTATAGTCCATCGCAAACTACAAAATATTCTCATCAGAATTACAGGTGGCGTGTGGCCGGTGGCCGCGTCCACTATCCAGAACGCGTAGAATTATTTTTAAGTAGCATGCAACTTTTTTGATGCTGTATCTATATTTTTAAAGTGAACATCTAGGTTCATATAAAATTTTTAATTGTGTAATTGGGTTCCAAATCATCCTAATTATAATTATATATAAAATATTTACATATGTTTTTCCGGGGCCTACATGTGTCGTGCTGCCACTCATCAGAAAAGCAGAGCAAGGGCAACTAACGTAAATATGGGGATTTGTTTTTTACTTTTTTGAACCAATATAGTCAACATTTAAAAGGCTAGATCTAACATTTCTTGAATAATTTGAATAAACAATTTCAACGTTATTATGCTGTGATAAAACCTAAGTCAATATTTTGAATAAACCGTCGGTTAACATTTTCTTTAACTCGATCGGTTCAACAATCTGTAAAACCAAAAGTGAACATCTTAGATAAACTAGTTTAAACTTTTATTAAAACTTGTTGAAGAAGTGTATATAAAATGGTGAACATACATATTCAAAATATTCAAGTAGTACATTTGGGGTGTTAATGTTTTAAGGAAAATAAGTAAAAGCAAAGCCATGCCCATGCGGGTATCACCATCACAAGGCACACTTTGGAAATGTTGAACAACATTGAGCACATGAAATCAGTTGCATCCTGATCCAGGGGTTCCAAGATAGAAGGTAGGTGAGTATGTGGTTTGGATTTCAGCCTAATGACAAATTAGGTGCTAGCAATTTTGCACATATATATCGAGGTCTGTTGGTATGGTATGTATATATATCCACTTCTCATATCCACCTAAACTAAAACAGAGATTATGGGTACGAATTTGTTTATCCATTAGAAATGTGCAGGGAGTAGTCCATCTCCAAGCACCTCTTCCATTATTTTGATCATTATCTGGTGGGTTTAGATAAATGTTCCATCTGTTTCAAATTATAAATCATTCCTACCTTTTCAGAGAGTTAAACAATTTTAAGTTTGACTAAAATTATAGAAAAGACTACAAAAATTTATGACATGAAATAGATATACTATGAAAATATATTTAACAAATAATTTAATGGCACTTATTTAGTATCATAAATGTTGGTATTTTATTGTATAAATTTGGTCAAACTAGATATTTTGACTTTTCAACAAAGTTGAATGTCCTATAATTTGAAAGGAAGGAGGTATGTATGAGTGAGATTGGAGAGGGCGAGAAATGGATAATCATGATTTGGTTTGGGGTGCAGGAATCATGGCATCTTGCATCCTTCTTAGAGTATTTCCAGTAGTTCCTCATTCCCCAATCCAAGAGTTATTTGAAAAAAAAATAGTGTTGTAGCAGTACTCCTTTATCTTTCTCTTTTCCAATAATTATTGGGATAAATCAATAATCCACCGCAGCTCTTCCCAAATAGAGAGAGAGTTGTGGCCCTATAATATGATAGTTGGATTGAACTATTATTAGGAAACTGTAAAAGCAACTCTCCCAACAATCACGAAGAGTTACTTGGAGATCCCATTAACTTGTTATTAGAAAATATTTATTGGAAGACTGTTGGAGATGCTCCTTACTGCAATACAATTGAGAAGCTATGACAAAGGAAACATTCGAACAAGAGAACAATAGATCAGCTGGACTGAAGCGACCGCCTCTACACGGTTTAAACCGTAAATGACGATTCCTCTGTTTTTTGGTGTGCAGGAGGTGGCAAGAAGGTGACACGCGTGGAGGTCACCCTGGACGGCGGCGAGACATGGCTACAGTGTGAGCTCAACCACCCGGAGAAGCCCAACAAGTACGGCAAGTACTGGTGCTGGTGCTTCTGGTCCGTCGAAGTCGGGGTCCTCGACCTCGTCGGCGCCAAGGAGATCGCCGTCCGCGCCTGGGACCAGTCGCTCAACACCCAGCCCGAGAAGCTCGTCTGGAACCTCATGGTACGAAGGCACCGTCTCGGACATCATCACTCTGTTTTTTCTGATGGATTCTGACGATACTCCGCCATGGATTGTGTTGCCAGGGCATGATGAACAACTGCTGGTTCAAGGTGAAGGTGAACCTGTGCCAGCCCCACAAGGGGGAGATCGGGCTGGCATTCGAGCACCCGACGCAGCCCGGCAACAAGCCGGGCGGGTGGATGGCGCGGCAGAAGCAGCTCGATCCGGCGGAGGCCGCCGCCGCGCCAGGTCTCAAGCGCAGCACCACGCCCAAGCCCGTCGTGAACCCCACCGCCGACGGCAAGAAGTTCACCATGGCCGAAGTCCGGGAGCACGCGTCGCGGGACTCGGCGTGGATCGTCGTCCACGGCCACGTCTACGACTGCACCGCGTACCTCAAGGACCACCCCGGCGGCGCTGACAGCATCCTCATCAACGCCGGCACCGACTGCACCGAGGAGTTTGACGCCATCCACTCCGACAAGGCCAAGGCGCTCCTCGACGCCTACCGCATCGGCGAGCTCGACACGACGGGCAAAGGCCACGGCTCCGACGCCTCCATCCACTGCGCGTCCAGCCTCTCCCACCTCGACCCCATCCCCGTGGCCACCAAGTCCCCCGCGGCCGTCGCGCTCTCCAACCCGCGCGACAAGGTCCCCTGCCGCCTCGTCGACAAGAAGGAGCTCTCCCGCGACGTCCGCCTCTTCCGATTCGCCCTCCCATCCTCCGACCAGGTGCTCGGCCTCCCGGTAGGTAAGCACATCTTGGTGTGCGCCACCATTGACGGGAAGCTATGCATGCGGGCGTACACGCCGACGAGCACGGCCGACGAGGTCGGCCACTTCGACCTCCTCGTGAAGGTATACTTCAAGGACGAGCACCCCAAGTTCCCCAACGGCGGGCTCATGACCCAGCACCTGGAGTCACTCCCGATTGGCTCCTACATCGACGTCAAGGGGCCTCTCGGCCACGTCGTGTACACCGGCCGCGGCAGCTTCGTGATCGACGGCGAGCCGCGGCAGGTGGGCCGCCTCGCGATGGTCGCCGGCGGGAGCGGGATCGCGCCCATGTACCAGGTGATCCAGGCGGTGCTGCGCGACCAGCCGGAGGACGACATGGTGATGCACCTGGTGTACGCCAACCGATCGGAGGACGACATCCTGCTGCGCGACGAGCTGGACCGTTGGGCCGCGGAGTACCCGGACAGGCTCAAGGTGTGGTACGTGATCGACGAGGTGAAGCGCCCGGAGGAGGGATGGAAGTACAGCGTCGGCTTCGTGACGGAGGCTATACTGCGGGAACACGTGCCGGAAGGCGGCGACGACACACTGGCGCTCGCGTGCGGGCCGCCGCCTATGATCCAGTTCGCTGTCTCGCCGAACCTCGAGAAGATGAAGTACCACAGGTCCAGCTCGTTCATCGTCTTCTAAGTTCCGTGGCCTCAATATGGTGACTCGACACCAAGGCTTTGTGTCCGTAGCGTCCAAAAGAATAACGGAATGGAAATATTGCATAGTAGTCCTACAGAAATGTATATTGAAAATAAATAAATTGGAGTATACAGAGGAAGAATAAGTGGAGCATAGGCCCACATGTAAATGGCACATATCAATATTTACGTGAAGAAAAAAAATATTGTGTATTGCGGAATGCCCCAACCCATGGGTGTAAGGTTATAAGATGGACAACGTGGAAGTGGAATTCTGTGCACGGTAAAAAAAAATAAGTGTAATCTGTGCACGGTAAAAAAAAATAAGTGTATGCCAAAGTCAAAAGTGTCATTACTGTTGTTATGTTTTAACATGCAAGTGAAGGAAGGCTATTACTTCATCCGTTCTAAATTATAATTCATTTGATTTTTTATCACAAGTTTGATCGTTTATCTTATTCAAAAAATTTGTGCAAATATAGTAAAATTTAAGTCATTTTTGAAAAACTTTAGAAAGCAAGCCTCAACAAAAGATGTGATATTTTGCATAATTTTTTAAATAAAACTGTTGACGCGGAAAATCGGCGGACGTATCACCCGCGTGCAGCACACGATGACCGGGGAGATCAGCTTCGCTCCAGTGCCAGTCTACACTTCCAGTTCAGGTTCGCGGCGTGCCAGTCAATTTGACCTGAAATTGACAAGGGGATAAAACAGTTAAATTGCTCTATGATTGTGCCGGCTCTATTTCAGACGATGGAGTAACGTCGAATTTTAGCCAAGACCCAATCAGACACGTATCGGCCGATACCAATCGGACCTCAAAATCGGACTTCATTGATAACGTCAATCGGA